>OY759224.1:35716913-36316913 GCA_963662175.1 Aradus depressus | reverse complement strand
TACCCCCCTCCCATTGACAATATGAGACGTCACATATCCTTTTTTTGTTTTTGTCTTTTAAGAATACTACATGTGAAATTCCATGACAATCCGACCATTCGTTAATGAGCTACCTGTATCTTTATATGTAGGCCTACCCCCACAACCCCCTTCCCTTGTCACACACTTTATTTTTCAATTTGGCTTTCAAGACTTCGACATGTGAAATTCCATGACATTCCGCTTATCCGTTGAAGACCTATCACTATTTTTATATTTAGTCCTAGCCCCACAACCCCCTCCCTCTCAAAGTTTTTGGATGTCACGTAGCGTATTTTTCAATTTGGCCTTTAAGCATACATGTCAAATTCCATGACATTCCGATCATCCGTTAAAGACCTCTCACTATCTTTATATTAGGCCTAGACCCCCCCCCCTTTCAAATTTTGAGACTTCGCACACCCTATTTTTAAATTTGACTTTTTAGAATACTACATGTGAAATTCCATGACAATCCGACTATTAGTTAATGAGTTACCGGTATCTTTATACTAAGGCCTACCCCCACAACCCCCCCCCCCCCCCCCCCCCCCATCGCGTTAAAAATTTTGAGACGTCACACACCCTATTTTTCAATTTGGCTTTTCACAATACCACTTGTGAAATTTCGTGACAATCCGACCATCCATTAATTAGCTAGCACTATATTTATACTTAGGCCCCCTCAACCCCCCTCCCGTTCAAAATTTAAGGACGCCACATAGCCTATTTTTCAACTTGGCTTTTAAGAATACTACATGTGAAATTTCATGATAATCAGTCCATCCGTTAATGCGCTACAGCAATCCCCCCCCCCCCCCCCCCCCCCACCGCCCCCCCTCCATTTGACAGCTAGGAACTCTCTTCATAAGAACCTTCCTCGGACTTCAACGAATATTTGAAAAAAAAATTAGCCGAATTGTTCCAGCCGTTCTCGAGTTTTGCGCTTATCAAAATTAGCCAGTTTAAATTTGGCTTTTTAGAATACTACATGTGAAATTCCATGACAATCCGACTTACCGGTATCTTTATACTAAGCGCTCCCGTGCAAAATTTAGCCAATCATTTTTTTTATATAGATGTAGATATGTAAAAACTGATTAAAACGAAACAGTAAGTAAATGACAAAGATGACAACCAAACAACCAAAGATAAATCGAGGAACTTGCCAGAACATTGCCAGAAGCGAAGATTTAAAAACAACCAAGAAAATAACACGCACTAAAAACTGAATAAAACGAAACAGTAAGAAAATGACAAAGATGACAACCAAAGATAAATCGAGGAACTTGCCTAACACGCACTAAAAACTGATTACACGCACTAAAAACTGAATAAAACGAAACCATAAGTAAATGACAACCAAACAACCAAAGATAAATAGAGGAACTTGCCAGAACATTGCCAGAAGCGAAGATTTAACAACAACCAAGAAAATAACACGGAAAAAAAACTGATAACACGCACTAAAAACTGAATAAAACGAAACAGTAAGTAAATGACAAAGATGACAACCAAAGATAAATCGAGGAACTTGACAGAAGCGAATATTTAAAAACAACCAAGAAAATAACATGCACTAAAAACTGAATAAAACGAAACGGTAAGTAAAAGATTTTAGGGTGTCTGAGATATCGTTCTCTATCAGTTTTAACAAATATTAAATCTATAAACCGTTAAAAAGCTAGAAATTTGAAGAATGGAGTCTACCGAGCTCAGGATCGCCACTTAGAAATCTAGCTTAGGCACTTAGGTCAGTTGTTTTTTTCGGGAAGTTAAAAATAACGTTGAGCACGTCGGCCTTCGGATGGGACTTTAAGCGATGATCCAGGGCTTTTTTCGAATGTGAGGTACTCGATAATGAGACGTATGTTATGTAAATAAACCTGGGTAGATGAAATTTCACTTAGGTTGAAAATAACCGTGAGCACGTCGTCCTTCGGATGGGACTTTCCGGATATATCTGAATCTGTTGTATCAGTTTTAACAATTCTTAAGCCTATAAACCGTTAATAGCGCGAATTTTTTGAAAAACATTTTTATTTGGATTTTTTGGTAGCATTCAGATTATCCGGTCGTTCTCTGTCAGTTTTAACAAATATTAAATCTATAAACCGTTAAAAAGCGAGAAATTTGAAGAATGGAGTCTACCGAGCTCAGGAACGCCTCTTAGAAATCTAGCTGAGGCACTTAGGTCAGATGTTTTAATCGGGAAGTTAAAAATAACTTTGAGCACGTCGGCTTCGGATGGGACTTTAAGCGATGATCCAGGGCTTTTTCGAATGTGAGGTACTCGATAATGAGACAAATGTTATGTATATAAACCTGGGTAGGTGAAATTTCACTTAGGTTGAAAATAACCTTGAGCGCGTCGTCCTTCGGATGGGACTTTCCGGATATATCTGAATCTGTCGTATCAGTTTTGACAATTATTAAGCCTATAAATCGTTAAATAGCTCGAATTTTTTGAAAAACATTTTTATTTTGATTTTTGTGTAGCATTCAGATTATCCGGTCGTTCTCTATCAGTTTTAACAAATATTAAATCTATAAACCGTTAAAAAGCGAGAAATTTGAAGAATGGAGTCTACCGAGCTCAGGATCGCCACTTAGAAATCTAGCTTAGGCACTTAGGTCAGATGTTTTAATCGGGAAGTTAAAAATAACTTTGAGCACGTCGGCTTCGGATGGGACTTTAAGCGATGATCCAGGGCTTTTTCGAATGTGAGGTACTCGATAATGAGACAAATGTTATGTATATAAACCTGGGTAGGTGAAATTTCACTTAGGTTGAAAATAACCTTGAGCGCGTCGTCCTTCGGATGGGACTTTCCGGATATATCTGAATCTGTCGTATCAGTTTTGACAATTATTAAGCCTATAAATCGTTAAATAGCTCGAATTTTTTGAAAAACATTTTTATTTTGATTTTTGTGTAGCATTCAGATTATCCGGTCGTTCTCTATCAGTTTTAACAAATATTAAATCTATAAACCGTTAAAAAGCGAGAAATTTGAAGAATGGAGTCTACCGAGCTCAGGATCGCCACTTAGAAATCTAGCTTAGGCACTTAGGTCAGGTGTTTTAATCGGGAAGTTAAAAATAACTTTGAGCACGTCATCCTTCGGATGGGACTTTAAGCGATGATCCAGGGCTTTTTCGAATGTGAGGTACTCGATAATGAGACAAATGTTATGTATATAAACCTGGGTAGGTGAAATTTCACTTAGGTTGAAAATAACCTTGAGCGCGTCGTCCTTCGGATGGGACTTTCCGGATATATCTGAATCTGTCGTATCAGTTTTGACAATTATTAAGCCTATAAATCGTTAAATAGCTCGAATTTTTTGAAAAACATTTTTATTTTGATTTTTGTGTAGCATTCAGATTATCCGGTCGTTCTCTATCAGTTTTAACAAATATTAAATCTATAAACCGTTAAAAAGCGAGAAATTTGAAGAATGGAGTCTACCGAGCTCAGGATCGCCACTTAGAAATCTAGCTTAGGCACTTAGGTCAGGTGTTTTAATCGGGAAGTTAAAAATAACTTTGAGCACGTCATCCTTCGGATGGGACTTTAAGAGATGATCCAGGGCTTTTTCGAATGTGAGGTACTCGATAATGAGACAAATGTTATGTATATAAACCTGGGTAGGTGAAATTTCACTTAGGTTGAAAATAACCGTGAGCACGTCGTCCTTCGGATCCGACTCCGGACATATCTGAATCTCTAGTATCAGTTTTGACAATTATTAAGCCTATAAACCGTAAATAGCGCGAATTTTTTGAAAAACATTTTTATTTGGATTTTTTGGTAGCATTCAGATTATCCGGTCGTTCTCTGTCAGTTTTAACAAATATTAAATCTATAAACCGTTAAAAAGCGAGAAATTTGAAGAATGGAGTCTACCGAGCTCGGGATCGCCACTTAGAAATCTAGCTGAGGCACTTAGGTCAGATGTTTTAACCGGGAAGTTAAAAATAACTTTCAGCACGTCGTCCTTCCGATGGGACTTTAAGCGATGATCCAGGGCTTTTTCGAATAAGAGGTACTCGATAATGAGACGTATGTTATGTAAATAAACCTGGGTAGGTGAAATTTCACTTAGGTTAAAAATAGCCTTGAGCACGTCGTCCTTCGGATGGGACATTCCGAATATATCTGAATCTGTCGTATCAGTTTTGACAATTATTAAGCCTATAAACCGTTAAATAGCTCGAATTTTTTGAAAAACATCTTTATTTCGATTTGTGTAGCATTCAGATTATCCGGTCGTTCTCTGTCAGTTTTAACAAATATTAAATCTATAAACCGTTAAAAAGCGAGAAATTTGAAGAATGGAGTCTACCGAGCTTGGGATCGCCACTTAGAAATCTAGCTGAGGCACTTAGGTCAGATGTTTTAACCGGGAAGTTAAAAATAACTTTGAGCACGTCGTCCTTCGGATGGGACTTTAAGCGATGATCCAGGACTTTTTCGAATGTGAGGTACTCGATAATGAGACGTATGTTATGTAAATAAACCTGGGTAGGTGAAATTTCACTTAGGTTGAAAATAACCTTGAGCGCGTCGTCCTTCGGATGGGACTTTCCGGATATATCTGAATCTGTCGTATCAGTTTTGACAATTATTAAGCCTATAAATCGTTAAATAGCTCGAATTTTTTGAAAAACATTTTTATTTTGATTTTTGTGTAGCATTCAGATTATCCGGTCGTTCTCTATCAGTTTTAACAAATATTAAATCTATAAACCGTTAAAAAGCGAGAAATTTGAAGAATGGAGTATACCGAGCTCGGGATCGCCACTTAGAAATCTAGCTGAGGCACTTAGGTCAGATGTTTTAACCGGGAAGTTAAAAATAACTTTCAGCACGTCGTCCTTCCGATGGGACTTTAAGCGATGATCCAGGGCTTTTTCGAATAAGAGGTACTCGATAATGAGACGTATGTTATGTAAATAAACCTAGGTAGGTGAAATTTCACTTAGGTTAAAAATAGCCTTGAGCACGTCGTCCTTCGGATGGGACATTCCGAATATATCTGAATCTGTCGTATCAGTTTTAACAATTATTAAGCCTATAAACAGTTAAATAGCTCGAATTTTTAGAAAAACATCTTTATTTCGATTTTTGTGTAGCATTCAGATAATCCGGTCGTTCTCCATCAGTTTTAACAAATATTAAATCTATAAACCGTTAAAAAGCGAGAAATTTGAAGAATGGAGTCTACCGAGCTCAGGATCGCCACTTAGAAATCTAGCTTAGGCACTTAGGTCAGGTGTTTTAATCGGGAAGTTAAAAATAACTTTGAGCACGTCATCCTTCGGATGGGACTTTAAGAGATGATCCAGGGCTTTTTCGAATGTGAGGTACTCGATAATGAGACAAATGTTATGTATATAAACCTGGGTAGGTGAAATTTCACTTAGGTTGAAAATAACCGTGAGCACGTCGTCCTTCGGATCCGACTCCGGACATATCTGAATCTCTAGTATCAGTTTTGAAAATTATTGAGCCTATAAACCGTAAATAGCGCGAATTTTTTGAAAAACATTTTTATTTGGATTTTTTGGTAGCATTCAGATTATCCGGTCGTTCTCTGTCAGTTTTAACAAATATTAAATCTATAAACCGTTAAAAAGCGAGAAATTTGAGGAATGGAGTCTACCGAGCTTGGGATCGCCACTTAGAAATCTAGCTGAGGCACTTAGGTCAGATGTTTTAACCGGGAAGTTAAAAATAACTTTGAGCACGTCGTCCTTCGGATGGGACTTTAAGCGATGATCCAGGACTTTTTCGAATGTGAGGTACTCGATAATGAGACGTATGTTATGTAAATAAACCTGGGTAGGTGAAATTTCACTTAGGTTGAAAATAACCTTGAGCGCGTCGTCCTTCGGATGGGACTTTCCGGATATATCTGAATCTGTCGTATCAGTTTTGACAATTATTAAGCCTATAAATCGTTAAATAGCTCGAATTTTTTGAAAAACATTTTTATTTTGATTTTTGTGTAGCATTCAGATTATCCGGTCGTTCTCTATCAGTTTTAACAAATATTAAATCTATAAACCGTTAAAAAGCGAGAAATTTGAAGAATGGAGTCTACCGAGCTCGGGATCGCCACTTAGAAATCTAGCTGAGGCACTTAGGTCAGATGTTTTAACCGGGAAGTTAAAAATAACTTTCAGCACGTCGTCCTTCCGATGGGACTTTAAGCGATGATCCAGGGCTTTTTCGAATAAGAGGTACTCGATAATGAGACGTATGTTATGTAAATAAACCTAGGTAGGTGAAATTTCACTTAGGTTAAAAATAGCCTTGAGCACGTCGTCCTTCGGATGGGACATTCCGAATATATCTGAATCTGTCGTATCAGTTTTAACAATTATTAAGCCTATAAACAGTTAAATAGCTCGAATTTTTAAAAAAACATCTTTATTTTGATTTTTGGGTAGCATTCAGATAATCCGGTCGTTCTCCATCAGTTTTAACAAATATTAAATCTATAAACCGTTAAAAAGCGAGAAATTTGAAGAATGGAGTCTACCGAGCTCAGGAACGCCACTTAGAAATCTAGCTGAGGCACTTAGGTCAGATGTTTTAATCGGGAAGTTAAAAATAACTTTGAGCACGTCGGCTTCGGATGGGACTTTAAGCGATGATCCAGGGCTTTTTCGAATGTGAGGTACTCGATAATGAGACAAATGTTATGTATATAAACCTGGGTAGGTGAAATTTCACTTAGGTTGAAAATAACCTTGAGCGCGTCGTCCTTCGGATGGGACTTTCCGGATATATCTGAATCTGTCGTATCAGTTTTGACAATTATTAAGCCTATAAATCGTTAAATAGCTCGAATTTTTTGAAAAACATTTTTATTTTGATTTTTGTGTAGCATTCAGATTATCCGGTCGTTCTCTATCAGTTTTAACAAATATTAAATCTATAAACCGTTAAAAAGCGAGAAATTTGAAGAATGGAGTCTACCGAGCTCAGGATCGCCACTTAGAAATCTAGCTTAGGCACTTAGGTCAGGTGTTTTAATCGGGAAGTTAAAAATAACTTTGAGCACGTCGTCCTTCGGATGGGACTTTAAGCGATGATCCAGGACTTTTTCGAATGTGAGGTACTCGATAATGAGACGTATGTTATGTAAATAAACCTGGGTAGGTGAAATTTCACTTAGGTTGAAAATAACCTTGAGCGCGTCGTCCTTCGGATGGGACTTTCCGGATATATCTGAATCTGTCGTATCAGTTTTGACAATTATTAAGCCTATAAATCGTTAAATAGCTCGAATTTTTTGAAAAACATTTTTATTTTGATTTTAGTGTAGCATTCAGATTATCCGGTCGTTCTCTATCAGTTTTAACAAATATTAAATCTATAAACCGTTAAAAAGCGAGAAATTTGAAGAATGGAGTCTACCGAGCTCGGGATCGCCACTTAGAAATCTAGCTGAGGCACTTAGGTCAGATGTTTTAACCGGGAAGTTAAAAATAACTTTCAGCACGTCGTCCTTCCGATGGGACTTTAAGCGATGATCCAGGGCTTTTTCGAATAAGAGGTACTCGATAATGAGACGTATGTTATGTAAATAAACCTAGGTAGGTGAAATTTCACTTAGGTTAAAAATAGCCTTGAGCACGTCGTCCTTCGGATGGGACATTCCGAATATATCTGAATCTGTCGTATCAGTTTTAACAATTATTAAGCCTATAAACAGTTAAATAGCTCGAATTTTTAAAAAAACATCTTTATTTTGATTTTTGGGTAGCATTCAGATAATCCGGTCGTTCTCCATCAGTTTTAACAAATATTAAATCTATAAACCGTTAAAAAGCGAGAAATTTGAAGAATGGAGTCTACCGAGCTCAGGAACGCCACTTAGAAATCTAGCTGAGGCACTTAGGTCAGATGTTTTAATCGGGAAGTTAAAAATAACTTTGAGCACGTCGGCTTCGGATGGGACTTTAAGCGATGATCCAGGGCTTTTTCGAATGTGAGGTACTCGATAATGAGACAAATGTTATGTATATAAACCTGGGTAGGTGAAATTTCACTTAGGTTGAAAATAACCTTGAGCGCGTCGTCCTTCGGATGGGACTTTCCGGATATATCTGAATCTGTCGTATCAGTTTTGACAATTATTAAGCCTATAAATCGTTAAATAGCTCGAATTTTTTGAAAAACATTTTTATTTTGATTTTTGTGTAGCATTCAGATTATCCGGTCGTTCTCTATCAGTTTTAACAAATATTAAATCTATAAACCGTTAAAAAGCGAGAAATTTGAAGAATGGAGTCTACCGAGCTCAGGATCGCCACTTAGAAATCTAGCTTAGGCACTTAGGTCAGGTGTTTTAATCGGGAAGTTAAAAATAACTTTGAGCACGTCATCCTTCGGATGGGACTTTAAGAGATGATCCAGGGCTTTTTCGAATGTGAGGTACTCGATAATGAGACAAATGTTATGTATATAAACCTGGGTAGGTGAAATTTCACTTAGGTTGAAAATAACCGTGAGCACGTCGTCCTTCGGATCCGACTCCGGACATATCTGAATCTCTAGTATCAGTTTTGACAATTATTAAGCCTATAAACCGTAAATAGCGCGAATTTTTTGAAAAACATTTTTATTTGGATTTTTTGGTAGCATTCAGATTATCCGGTCGTTCTCTGTCAGTTTTAACAAATATTAAATCTATAAACCGTTAAAAAGCGAGAAATTTGAGGAATGGAGTCTACCGAGCTTGGGATCGCCACTTAGAAATCTAGCTGAGGCACTTAGGTCAGATGTTTTAACCGGGAAGTTAAAAATAACTTTGAGCACGTCGTCCTTCGGATGGGACTTTAAGCGATGATCCAGGACTTTTTCGAATGTGAGGTACTCGATAATGAGACGTATGTTATGTAAATAAACCTGGGTAGGTGAAATTTCACTTAGGTTGAAAATAACCTTGAGCGCGTCGTCCTTCGGATGGGACTTTCCGGATATATCTGAATCTGTCGTATCAGTTTTGACAATTATTAAGCCTATAAATCGTTAAATAGCTCGAATTTTTTGAAAAACATTTTTATTTTGATTTTTGTGTAGCATTCAGATTATCCGGTCGTTCTCTATCAGTTTTAACAAATATTAAATCTATAAACCGTTAAAAAGCGAGAAATTTGAAGAATGGAGTCTACCGAGCTCGGGATCGCCACTTAGAAATCTAGCTGAGGCACTTAGGTCAGATGTTTTAACCGGGAAGTTAAAAATAACTTTCAGCACGTCGTCCTTCCGATGGGACTTTAAGCGATGATCCAGGGCTTTTTCGAATAAGAGGTACTCGATAATGAGACGTATGTTATGTAAATAAACCTAGGTAGGTGAAATTTCACTTAGGTTAAAAATAGCCTTGAGCACGTCGTCCTTCGGATGGGACATTCCGAATATATCTGAATCTGTCGTATCAGTTTTAACAATTATTAAGCCTATAAACAGTTAAATAGCTCGAATTTTTAAAAAAACATCTTTATTTTGATTTTTGGGTAGCATTCAGATAATCCGGTCGTTCTCTATCAGTTTTAACAAATATTAAATCTATAAACCGTTAAAAAGCGAGAAATTTGAAGAATGGAGTCTACCGAGCTCAGGATCGCCACTTAGAAATCTAGCTTAGGCACTTAGGTCAGGTGTTTTAATCGGGAAGTTAAAAATAACTTTGAGCACGTCATCCTTCGGATGGGACTTTAAGAGATGATCCAGGGCTTTTTCGAATGTGAGGTACTCGATAATGAGACAAATGTTATGTATATAAACCTGGGTAGGTGAAATTTCACTTAGGTTGAAAATAACCGTGAGCACGTCGTCCTTCGGATCCGACTCCGGACATATCTGAATCTCTAGTATCAGTTTTGACAATTATTAAGCCTATAAACCGTAAATAGCGCGAATTTTTTGAAAAACATTTTTATTTGGATTTTTTGGTAGCATTCAGATTATCCGGTCGTTCTCTGTCAGTTTTAACAAATATTAAATCTATAAACCGTTAAAAAGCGAGAAATTTGAGGAATGGAGTCTACCGAGCTTGGGATCGCCACTTAGAAATCTAGCTGAGGCACTTAGGTCAGATGTTTTAACCGGGAAGTTAAAAATAACTTTGAGCACGTCGTCCTTCGGATGGGACTTTAAGCGATGATCCAGGACTTTTTCGAATGTGAGGTACTCGATAATGAGACGTATGTTATGTAAATAAACCTGGGTAGGTGAAATTTCACTTAGGTTGAAAATAACCTTGAGCGCGTCGTCCTTCGGATGGGACTTTCCGGATATATCTGAATCTGTCGTATCAGTTTTGACAATTATTAAGCCTATAAATCGTTAAATAGCTCGAATTTTTTGAAAAACATTTTTATTTTGATTTTTGTGTAGCATTCAGATTATCCGGTCGTTCTCTATCAGTTTTAACAAATATTAAATCTATAAACCGTTAAAAAGCGAGAAATTTGAAGAATGGAGTCTACCGAGCTCGGGATCGCCACTTAGAAATCTAGCTGAGGCACTTAGGTCAGATGTTTTAACCGGGAAGTTAAAAATAACTTTCAGCACGTCGTCCTTCCGATGGGACTTTAAGCGATGATCCAGGGCTTTTTCGAATAAGAGGTACTCGATAATGAGACGTATGTTATGTAAATAAACCTAGGTAGGTGAAATTTCACTTAGGTTAAAAATAGCCTTGAGCACGTCGTCCTTCGGATGGGACATTCCGAATATATCTGAATCTGTCGTATCAGTTTTAACAATTATTAAGCCTATAAACAGTTAAATAGCTCGAATTTTTAAAAAAACATCTTTATTTTGATTTTTGGGTAGCATTCAGATAATCCGGTCGTTCTCCATCAGTTTTAACAAATATTAAATCTATAAACCGTTAAAAAGCGAGAAATTTGAAGAATGGAGTCTACCGAGCTCGGGATCGCCACTTAAAAATCTAGCTGAGGCACTTAGGTCAGATGTTTTAACCGGGAAGTTAAAAATAACTTTCAGCACGTCGTCCTTCGGATGGGACTTTAAGCGATGATCCAGGGCTTTATCGAATGTAAGGTACTCGATAATGAGACGTATGTTATGTAAATAAACCTGGGTAGGTGAAATTTCACTTAGGTTGAAAATAGCCTTGAGCACGTCGTACTTCGGATGGGACATTCCGGATATATCTGAATCTGTCGTATCAGTTTTGACAATTATTAAGCCTATAAACCGTTAAATAGCTCGAATTTTTTGAAAAACATCTTTATTTTGATTTTTGTGTAGCATTCAGATTATCCGGTCGTTCTCTGTCAGGTTTAACAAATATTAAATCTATAAACCGTTAAAAAGCGAGAAATTTGAAGAATGGAGTCTACCGAGCTCGGGATCGCCACTTAAAAATCTAGCTGAGGCACTTAGGTCAGATGTTTTAACCGGGAAGTTAAAAATAACTTTCAGCACGTCGTCCTTCGGATGGGACTTTAAGCGATGATCCAGGGCTTTATCGAATGTAAGGTACTTGATAATGAGACGTATGTTATGTAAATAAACCTGGATAGGTGAAATTTCACTTAGGTTGAAAATAGCCTTGAGCACGTCGTACTTCGGATGGGACATTCCGGATATAACTGAATCTGTCGTATCAGTTTTGACAATTATTAAGCCTATAAACCGTTAAATAGCTCGAATTTTTAGAAAAACATCTTTATTTTGATTTTTGGGTAGCATTCAGATAATCCGGTCGTTCTCTATCAGTTTTAACAAATATTAAATCTATAAACCGTTAAAAAGCGAGAAATTTGAAGAATGGAGTATACCGAGCTCGGGATCGCCACTTAAAAAACTAGCTGAGGCACTTATGTCAGATGTTTTAACCGGGAAGTTAAAAATAACTTTCAGCACGTCGTCCTTCGGATGGGACTTTAAGCGATGATCCAGGGCTTTATCGAATGTAAGGTACTCGATAATGAGACGTAGGTTATGTAAATAAACCTGGGTAGGTGAAATTTCACTTAGGTTGAAAATAGCCTTGAGCACGTCGTACTTCGGATGGGACATTCCGGATATATCTGAATCTGTCGTATCAGTTTTGACAATTATTAAGCCTATAAACCGTTAAATAGCTCGAATTTTTTGAAAAACATCTTTATTTTGATTTTTGTGTAGCATTCAGATTATCCGGTCGTTCTCGGTCAGGTTTAACAAATATTAAATCTATAAACCGTTAAAAAGCGAGAAATTTGAAGAATGGAGTCTACCGAGCTCGGGATCGCCACTTAAAAATCTAGCTGAGGCACTTAGGTCAGATGTTTTAACCGGGAAGTTAAAAATAACTTTCAGCACGTCGTCCTTCGGATGGGACTTTAAGCGATGATCCAGGGCTTTATCGAATGTAAGGTACTCGATAATGAGACGTATGTTATGTAAATAAACCTGCGTAGGTGAAATTTCACTTAGGTTGAAAATAGCCTTGAGCACGTCGTACTTCGGATGGGACATTCCGGATATATCTGAATCTGTCGTATCAGTTTTAACAATTCTTAAGCCTATAAACCGTTAAATAGCTCGAATTTTTTGAAAAACATCTTTATTTTGATTTTTGGGTAGCATTCAGATAATCCGGTCGTTCTCTATCAGTTTTAACAAATATTAAATCAATAAACCGTTAAAAAGCGAGAAATTTGAAGAATGGAGTCTACCGAGCTCAGTATCGCCACTTAGAAATCTAGCTGAGGCACTTAGGTCAGATGTTTTAACCGGGAAGTTAAAAATAACTTTGAGCACGTCGTCCTTCGGATGGGACTTTAAGCGATGATCCAAGGCTTTTTCGAATGTGAGGTACTCGATAATGAGACAAATGTTATGTATATAAACCTGTGTAGGTGAAATTTCACTTAGGTTGAAAATAACCGTGAGCACGTCGTCCTTCGGATCCGACTCCGGATATATCTGAATCTGTCGTATCAGTTTTAACAATTCTTAAGCCTATAAACCGTTAAATAGCTCGAATTGTTTGAAAAACATTTTTATTTTGATTTTTGTGTAGCATTCAGATTATCCGGTCGTTCTCTGTCAGTTTTAACAAATATTAAAACTATAAACCGTTAAAAAGCAAGACATTTGAAGGATGGAGTCTACCGAGCTCGGGATCGCCACTTAGAAATCTAGCTTAGGCACTTAGGTCAGATGTTTCAACCGGGAAGTTAAAAATACCTTTGAGCACGTCGTCCTTCGGATGGGACTCGAAGCTATGATCCAGGGCTTTTTCGAATGTGAGGTACTCGATAATGAGACGTATGTTATGTAAATAAACCTGGGTAGGTGAAATTTCACTTAGGGTGAAAATAGCCTTGAGCACGTCGTCCTTCGGATGGGACATTCCGGATATATCTGAATCTGTCGTATCAGTTTTAACAATTCTTAAGCCTATAAACCGTTAAATAGCTCGAATTGTTTGAAAAACATTTTTATTTTGATTTTTGTGTAGCATTCAGATTATCCGGTCTTTCTCTGTCAGGTTTAACAAATATTAAATCTAAAAACCGTTAAAAAGCGAGACATTTGAAGAATGGAGTCTACCGAGCTCGGGATCGCCACTTAGAAATCTAGCTGAGGCACTTAGGTCAGATGTTTTAACCGGGAAGTTAAAAATAACTTTGAGCACGTCGTCCTTCGGATGGGACTTTAAGCGATGATCCAGGGCTTTTTCGAATGTGAGGTACTCGATAATGAGACGTATGTTATGTAAATAAATCTGGGTAGGTTAAATTTCACTTAGGTTGAAAATAGCCTTGAGCACGTCGTACTTCGGATGGGACATTCCGGATATATCTGAATCTGTCGTATCAGTTTTGACAATTATTAAGCCTATAAACCGTTAAATAGCTCGAATTGTTTGAAAAACATTTTTATTTTGATTTTTGTGTAGCATTCAGATTATCCGGTCGTTCTCTGTCAGTTTTAACAAATATTAAATCTATAAACCGTTAAAAAGCGAGAAATTTGAAGAATGGAGTCTACCGAGCTCGGGATCGCCACTTAGAAATCTAGCTGAGGCACTTAGGTCAGATGTTTTAACCGGGAAGTTAAAAATAACTTTGAGCACGTCGTCCTTCGCATGGGACTTTAAGCGATGATCCAGGACTTTTTCGAATGAGAGATTTATGTTATGTAAATGAACGTGGGTAGGTGAAATTTCATTCAGGTTGAAAATAACCTTGGGCACGTCGTCCTTCGGATGGGACTTTCCGGATATATCTGAATCTGTCGTATCAGTTTTAACAAATTTTAAATCTACTTCTCCCCCCCCCCCCCCCCCCTCCTCCCGTTCAAATTTTTGAGATGTCACATTGTGTATTTTTCTATTTCGCCTTTAAAAATACTACATACCTATGAAATTCCATGACAATTGGATCATCTATTAATGACCGATGACTATCTTCATATTTAGGCCTACCCCCACTGCCTTTCAAAATTTTGAGATGTCACATAGCATATTTTTCAATTTGCCTTCTAAGAATACTACATATGAAATTCCATGACAATCCGATCATCCGTTAATGACAGCACTATCTTTATATTTAGGCCTACCGCCACAACTCCCCTCACGTTCACTATTTTGAGACGTCACACACCCAATTTTTTTATTTGGCCTTTAAGAATACTACATATGAAATTCCATGACAATCCGATCATTCGTTAATGACTTTGCACTATTTTTATATTTAGGCCTACCCCCACAACCCCCCTTCCCTTTCAAAATTTTGAGATGTCACGTAGCGTATTTTTCAATTTGCCCTTTAAGAAAACTACATATAAACTTCCATGGCACTCCGAGCATCCGTTAATGACAGAACTATCTTTATATTTAGGCCCTCCTTACAACGCCCCCTCCCGTTCAAAATTTATGAACGCCACATAGCCTATTTTTCAAATTGGCATTTAAGAATACTACACGTGAAATTTCATGATAATCCGTCCATCCGTTAATGCGCTAGAGCAATTTTTGTGCTTAGGCTCCCCTTACAACTCCCCCCCCCCCCCCCCCCTCCAGTTGACAGCTAGGAACTCTCTTCGTAAGAACCTTCCTCGGACTTCAACAAATATTTGAAAAAAAAAATTAGCCGAATTGGTCCAGCCGTTCTCGAGTTTTGCACTTAGCAAATTTAGCCATTCATTTTTATTATATACTACTAATAGCTGACCCGACAGACGTCGTTCTTTTTTTTTTCCACTTGGAATCACAGCAAGTTTCTACTTAAGAACGCCGGGCACCTTAGATAGTATGCGCCTTGCAACTCCGTGCAACCTATTAAGTTCTTAGGACCGCTGGGCAACACAGATAGTACGTAGTTAGGAACGCTAGGTACCGCAGCTAGTATGTTTTTTTTTTTTTCTGTTTTTTTTTTTTTTTTTTTCGGGTGCTCCGGTAAATCACCCGGCCCGTTTATCGTCGGGGAAGGAGGAAGTACATATATATATATAGTATAGTTTTATTTACTGTTGCTGTGGGTGTCCGGGGGCGACAGCCTTTGGTCCCTTACGGGACAGACTGGCGCTCCCGGGCCCCCTTGAGATGCGGCTGCCTGGTGGCGCCGAGAGAGCTCGAGATCGGTGGAGTAGGGCTGCTTCTACATCGCGGTCGTCGGGGGTAGGACTCGGGCCCGGCCCGTCAATCGCCCCCGGCGCCGGGTCAACGGGCCTTTTTCTGTTCCCGCCAGGAGGTGACAAACCGGCCGAACGCCGGATAGTTCGACTCCGTTATCAACTCCGGCAGGGTCAATCCCAAGTACGATCCTGTCGCGCGGATCAACTCCACCCTAGACCTGTCGTACAGGGGACAATTGAGGACCACATGTTCTGCAGTCTCTATGCCGCCACACGAACAGTTCGGGCTATCCTTCCTCTTGAAGAAGAAGAGTTTGGAGTTGAAGTCACCGTGACCTGAAAGTACCTGAGAAGTCCAGTGATCGCGTTGTACCCAAGTGGAGTGCAGGCGGACCCGGACGTCAGGTAGATACGTGAATGTCGTTCGGCCGTCGGAGGAGTGCGACCATCGTTGTTGCCACTTGTCCATTATCCAGTCTTGGACTATGTCCTTGCAACGCTCTGGTCTGTTCTGTCCACGTAGCTCGCCCTCCAGGGCGAGGCGCAAGGGCTCATCTATATCTGTTCTCAGGGGCAGATTGCGTCTACAGTAGTACGAGGCGACCGCCCCGTCCAAGAACAAGTCTATGGGCGGAGCTCCTGCCAGCACCTGTAGCGCTGCCGTTGAGACAGTACGATAGGCCTTTGTGACTCTCAGGAGGGCAGCTCTTTGGGCCTGCAGTAGTCTCGTTCTCTGCTGCTTGGTGGGACGTAACGATCATCCTGCAGCAGCGTATCGAGCCACAGCCTCGAACACCCCCGTGTAGATTGTTCTACACGCTGAGTACTTGAGGCCCCATGTTGCGCGAGCTAGGCAGCTCAGAGCGTTGAAAGTAGCATTTGTCCTTTCTTTGATGGCAACAGCGTGGGGAGTTGCCCTGAAGCCCGGACCCAGCCTCACACCTAGGCATGTGACCGTCTCCGGGAATTCAACGCGCATCCCTCGGATCCCCAAGGAGAAGGGGTGGCGAGCGTTGGTTTTCCCTCTCATTAGCAGGGCCATAGTCTTGCTTGGTGAGAGGGCCAGCTTATTGGCGCAGCACCAGCTGTCGACGAAGTCGATGGCGGTTTGGGCTGTGCGGGTCAGAACTGCCCGGTTATCAGCGTGCACCGTGATTACGAGATCGTCAACATAGGCTATGGCCTTATATTCATGATTCTCGAGTTCACGGAGCAGTCCATCAAGGAGTATGTTCCAGAGTGTTGGTCCTAAGACCGAGCCCTGGGGGCATCCTCTAGTGATGTTCACTGATGTGCTGGCATACAGCTGACTTACAGTCGCAGAACGGCCGTCGATGAAACTGGATATCAGCCCAAATATATTCCTTGGCGGTCCCATAGCACGCAGTTGTGTGAGGATGGCAGGCCACCAGGCGCAGTCAAACGCCGCCGCGATGTCGAAGAAGATACAGAGGGCATATTTGCTTCTGTTCCCTTCAACATCCGACCTCAGCGTTATCAACGCGTCCTCGGTTGACCTACCCCTCAAGCAACCATACTGTCTAGGGGATACGAAGGCGTATACTTGGGTGCGGATCCTGTCAAGGACGAGTCCTTCCAGTATCTTACCGATCAGAGACAGAAGACTGATCGGTCTGTAGCTGCTTGCCAAGGAAAGGTCCCTATCCCCAGGCTTGACGAACGTGCACACCAAGGCACGTTTCCAAGCACTCGGGAAGTGGCCTCGTCTTAGGCAGGCATTGTACAGGTAGAGTAGATCTGTCTTAATGACCGGGTGGGCTTTCTTGATCATGGCCGCGTCCATGAAATCGCTCCCAGGGGCGCCGCCACGCTTCTGCCTTCCAATTACCAGGGTCAGATCCAGCTCATCCCAATCGGGGGCATCCTCCGTGTCCGGCAAGTCACGGGCAGCACACCTGATGTTATGTTGGATGGGTGTATCCCCTGCCGGGTCATCCTCCGGGAAGGCTTGGCGTAGGTACATCCCGCTGGCCTCCTCCACGGACAAGGCATGCTGGATGCCATTCCTGATTGAGGCCACCGGGGCGACCGTCTTGAACCTCCCAGTGGCGATCCGATAGGGAATCCCCCACGGGTTTTTGCTGGACTCGTCCTCTACGAACCTTCTCCAGCATGTTATCTTGGCGGCTTCGATACTCCGACCGTAGGCCTCGCTGAGCTGCCGGTACTCTTCCCTGCGAATAACCCGATGGAGCTGGTCTCGGCACCGCTGGTACCGCCTCCTGGCACGATAAACGGCCCTTTTGGCGAGGGTGAGGTCTTCGCTCCACCAGAGGACTTTCCTCAATCGGTCGACCTTCCTGGGGATGGTCTCGTCGGCAGCCCTCAGCAGAATACTACTGAGTCTGTCGGCACCCTCCTCAATCTGGTCGACCGGGTCGGAACCCCTGAGACCTTCCCATTCTTCGTCACAGGAGTAGGCAGCAGCGGCGGCCACGAAGGCTTCTGGTATCGCTTTGCGAGTTGCAAAGCGAGGATCCCTAGACCTGACTGCCGTTAGCTGCGCGTCAAAGAGTCTCACGTCTAGGACTTCGTGGTCACTAGACGTAACCCCTCGGACTCCCCAGCCACTGACAGCCCTGTATAGTTCTCCAGAAACCAACGTGACATCAATATGCGATTCTCCATTGGCACTACGAAAAGTGGGCGGAGAATGTTGGTCGTTGACTATGCACAGGTGATGGCGGGCGATCAACTCCATTAGTCTGTCGCCCCGGCGGTCGGTGCGAACCGATCCCCAGGAGACAGACCAGGCGTTGGCGTCCGCCATAACTATGACTTGGCGTCCCGCCAGCTCATCCAACACGTGGTCCAAGTGGCCCAATTGTAGGTCTATGCTCTCAGACGGAGGGAAATATCCGCTGATCACATAACAATCGACGTTGGCGTGCCTGATGCAGGCCACAGCAATATGGCTGGTGGACAGATGGGGGAGCGCCATCACATCCACTTGGGGGCCGGTTACAACGATTGCGGCCATAGACTGTTCGTTGTTCCGTGCGCCAGTTATTATTCTGTGGCCAATACCGAAGCCTGCCACGCGATTTCTTATACAATAGGGCTCCTGTAGAGCCAGGAGTTGAACGGACTCAGTGTACACCAGTTCGCGCAACTCATCCGCCACTCTCTTACGCCCATGCATGTTGTGCTGGACAACGTGGAAACCCGTGTGCTCCGCATCTCTACTCGCCATAGTCCGTACGCGAGGCCAACTTCTCGAGCGCGCGGATATATGACGGGCATGTAGCGCTATCGGCGCTGTGGATCGCACCCGGTTTCCCGCTGCCGCAGTTACAACATTTCGGCGGCAACGCCTTCCTCTTGCAGCTGGCGCTGTCGTGCCCTGTAGCGGAGCACCAAGCACACACCTTCTCCTTACTTGGGCACTGTTTCTCCGGGTGGCCAAATCCATGGCATCTCCCACATCTGGTGACGTCCAGGCAGTCCCGTACAGCACAAGTATACCACCCTAGGGTGATCCTGCCGGTGGTGATGAGGTCTCTTCGGGTCGCAGGGGTCGTCTCAACTAGCCAGCGCACCGTTGGTCTGCCGGGAGGGCCCTTTTTATATATAGGGACTATGGGGGAGAGTGTGGGGCGCTGGGCTTGGAATCTCCTGGAGAGGTCCTCGGCCGACCAACCCGCAGGCACAACCAGCAGGCACGCTAAGCGCGGTCTTCTCCTGTGCAGCGCCTCCGCCCTCAGACCCAACTCTTGGAGTCGGGCGCTGGCGGTTAGCGTCGCGAGTTCCTCGGCCGAAGACACCTCCAAGAGGATCCCCCCTCTCCTGGCGGGCCTACTGTTTAACATGGTGATCCCAAGCTCTCCCGGGGTCACCTGGTCCATTGCGGCCGTCAGCGGGCGCGTGTCCTTTTTATTGGACAGCTCTACCACGGCCATGAAGGCCTTAGGGCGGTTTTGGCCCTCCCCGGCCGTAGCGAGCTGTCTGAGGACGTCCTCCTTCCTCTTGGTGGGGGGGCGCGGTCTTCGTCCCGGGTGGGTTGTCACCGCTGCTGTTGGTGCTGCTGCAGGGGCGGCCGACTTCTTCTTCTTCTTCCTAACCACTTGTGTCCAAGCCGCCGGGCTCGGGTATTCGGCATCAGTGATAGGGGGCGGGGGGGGAGAGGGCGGGAGGGGGGTCCCGTCAATCTCCAACCCTCCACTGGATACGAATGGGGGGGGGGGGGGGGGGGGGCGGTGGGGGCCTTGGGATGGGAGGAGGAAACGCGGTCTTCGTACCGCTCGCTCCTGGACTAGGTATGGGAGAGGGAAGAGCGGTAGTACTTCTTGGCGTCTGTATCACTGCTCCTCTCTTCTTCTTCTTCCCCTGTCTTTCTGGTCCCTCTTCCGGCAGAGTCCTGTACTGGTGGGGGAGGGGGGGAGCCTCTGTTCCTACTGGAAGGGGCCGCTGGGAGAGGCCGGCTAAGCCGGCGGCAATTGTTGACGCCACCGTTTCGGTCAGACTCCCCACGATTTCCTTCGCCATCCTGACCTTGGCCTCGGCTACCTCCTGCACCGTAGACATCAGGACCAGGAGGCGGGCGATCCCCATGTTCACCCATTCGCGGTCCGTAACGCTAACCTTGACTTTGCGGAGTATGATCTCGGCCTGGATGGCACGGGCCTCATCCATTGGGTCTTCATTTTTGCTGTCTATTAACAGCTCTGTTGGCCCTGAGGAGGGCCCAGCAACTATCGTCTGGGGTAGTTCTTGGCTCGGACTCACCAGAGGAAGTGGGGCCGAAGGCCTGGCTGGGTCAGTGGTGGGGGGTGGGAGGAGCCAAGCATCAGCCTCCCCACTCTTGGGCTTGGCGTGACTCTCCATCCTGCCCCGTGGAATCAAAACAAAAATACAAAAAATGTACCTGTTTATAACTGCCGCGCGGTTGGGTCGATGGAGCTGAAATTTTCAGGAAATATTCCTTAATGTCTCTGACCACTAACTGCCGCGACAGAAATTCAACTTTCGCACTTTTTCCGCTACTTTGAACGAACTTCCACGGAGCGACCTTAGACACGTCAGCTAGTATGTGCCTTGCACTAAGAACGCTAGTGAGAGCTATTATTTACCGTGCAACGGTGCACCTTCAAGGTAATACATGCTTAGGAAACCCACCCTATTAAAATTAGGGCTATTTCCCATCTTTAAGAAAGCTCCGTGTGAGATTCATTCAGCATTAATGCACCCCCGCCCCTCCCGTCCAATTTTTAAATATCTTTATATTTACGCCTAACCCCACAACCCCCCTCCCTTTTGTGACGTCACACACTTCATTTTTCAATTTGACTTTCAAGAATTCGACATGTGAAATTCCATGACATTCCGATCATCCGTTAAAGACCTATCACTACCTTTATATGTAGGCCTACCCCCACAACCCCCCCTCCCGTTCAAAATTTTGAGATGTCACGTAGCGTATTTTTCAATTTTGCCTTTAAGAATACTACATGTGAAATTCCATGACATTCCGATCATCCGTTAAAGACCTATCACTATCTTTATATGTAGGCCTACCCCCACAACCCCCCCTCCCGTTCAAAATTTTGAGATGTCACGTACCGTATTTTTCAATTTGGCCTTTAAGAATACAACATGTGAAATTCCATGACAATCCGATCATCCGTTAAAGTCCTATCACCTATCACTATCTTTATATGTAGGCCTACCCCCACAACCCCCCCTCCCGTTCAAAATTTTGAGATGTCACGTAACGTATTTTTCAATTTGGCCTTTAAGAATACAACATGTGAAATTCCATGACAATCCGATCATCCGTTAAAGACCTATCACTATCTTTATATTAGGCCTAGCCCCCCCCCCCCCCCTCCTTTTCAAATTTTTAGAGTTCACACATCCTAATTTGGCTTTTTAGAATACTACATGTGAAATTCCATGACAATCCGACTAGTAGTTAATGAGTTACCGGTATCTTTAAACTAAGGCCTACCCCCACAACCCCCGCTCCCGTGCAAAATTTAGCCAATCATTTTTATTATATAGATGTAGATATGTAAAAACTGAATAAAACGAAACAGTAAGTAAATGACAAAGATGACAACCAAAAAACCAAAGATAAATCGAGGAACTTGCCAGAACATTGCCAGAAGCGAAGATTTAAAAACAACCAAGAAAATAACACGAACTAAAAACTGAATAAAACGAAACAGTAAAAACTGTTAACACGCACTAAAAACTGATAACACGCACTAAAAACTGAATAAAACGAAACAGTAAGTAAATGACAAAGAAGACAACCAAAGATAAATCGAGGAACTTGCCAGAACATTGCCAGAAGCGAAGATTTAAAAACAACCAAGAAAATAACATGCAATAAAAATTGAATAAACGAAACGGTAAGTAAATGATTTTAGGGTATCTGAGATCGATTCACTTGATCGATTCATTGTTCACATCGATCATTACGACCCCAAACATCGATTCTTCGATTAATCTATCTCAGATCGCCATCCCTAGAATTAACAGCTAAGAACTCTTCATAAGAACCTTCCTCGGACTTCAACGAATATTTGAAAAAAAAAATTAGCCGAATTGGTTCAGCCGTTCTCGAGTTTTGCGCTTAGCAAAATTAGCCAGTCATTTTTATTATATAGATATCTGTTTGTCCCTACCTCTCTCTAGGCACTGGCTTATGGGATTGATAGTTTTAAACCCGATATTGAAACCTTCTTTTTTCAACTCTTTACCTATTTTTTCTGAAATTTTTCCTTGGTAAGTTAAGCTGACCCATCTATTATAAGCTTTATTTTGTGTTTCTAATTTGGTCAGTTTGCTCCTAAAATTATGATTTTTGACCTTCTTTTCAATTTTATTTATTGTTTTTTGTGGGTAGCTATTGTTTTTGGCTATTTCCTTAATGATCTTAAATTCTTTATCTTTTATATCCAAGAGTTATATAATGAGATAAAGAAAAAAGAAAAACAGAAGAAAAAAGTAGGGTTTATTATCTAAAATGTAGTTTTTGTAATTTTGTTTATGTAAGTCAAGCTGGGAGACTATTTAAAAATAGGGTAAAAGAACACGTTTCAGAAATAGGCTTAAACATTGACGCAACAAACCTCAGTGAAATTAAATAGTAATAAATTTTAATTTTTAAAAATTTTTAATTACGATTTTCAGATTCGTCACAAAAAAACTAGGTTTTCCGGAATTTTTAGTTTTTTGTGCGTGCAATAGTTTTCGAGATATATGTTTTTGAAAGTTGCGTTTTACTTAAAATCAATTGGGAGTGGATACATAGAGATCTCAACCCGCAAAACGGGCGAAGAGTGGGGGCCACCCCCCCCCCCCCCCACCCCTGCTCAAAATTCTGGCTACCCCCCTGTCAATTTCACAAGTATCTTTTCATATTGAACCAATTATGTACTTTCATACTTCCCCAGTTATAGTCAATACTTTAACTTTCTAAGGGAACTTAACATTTGTAGCCGAGATATTTTGAAACACTTAATAGAAAATAATATATTTTTTTTATAAGATATATTGTCTATTTCACAAAATAAATATAATATGGGAGTACTTTCGGTGTTGCTACCATCTTCAGAGGTGATGTACTTAAAAAAGAGGACTATTGGGTAGGTTCCAGAACAAATAAAATACATTATACAAACATCTCAACAGCACTAAAGAAAAAAGAAAAACAGAAGAAAAAAGTGGGGTTTACTATCTAAAATGTAGTTTTTGTAATTTTGTTTATGTAAGTTAAACTGGGAGACAATTTAAAAATAGGGTAAAAGAACACGTTTCAGAAATAGGCTTAACCATTGACACAACACACACCTCAATGAAACTAAATAGAAAAAAAATTAATTTTTAAAAATTTTTAATTGCGATTTTCAGATTTGTCACAAAAAAACTAGGTTTTCCGGTATTTTTAGTTTTTTTGTACGAGCAATAGTTTTTGAGATATTGGTCTTTGAAAGTTTCGTTTTGTGTAAAATCAATTGGGAGTGGATTCATAAAGACCTCAGCCCGCAAACCGGGCGAAGAGTGGGGGCGACCCTCCTCCCTGCTCAAAATCCTGGCTACGCCCCTGTCAATTTCACATGAATCTTTTCATATAGTGCCCTACCAGCTACCGATGTGGAACCACGTACTTATTATCGTGCTGTCTCAACTTCAAATTGTCTATGATTTTGTGAATTATTGTTTTGTGTTGTGCATCACTATTTAGACTTTTGGGATGAATAGTGAGTAACTAATAGTTTCTTTCTGTTTTTTTTTGTTTTTTCTATTTTTTTAAAATTTCGTAATGTGTAGCGAGTGATGCCGATCCTGTCAAGTCCTGTCTGCCGGGCACTCAAGTGGTGCTCTACATATGGTCCTGGCTCCATAGCTACCACATTCACCGTGGAGTAGGAGCTAGACGGTGTTCCTCCTGAGTGGAAGGTACCGAGTTCAAGGCTGCTTCTAGCATATTTTTTTTTTTAATTAATTAATTATCATTATTTTATTCATTTCTAAACATGGATATTATTCAAGACGACAATTCAGGATTCAACGTCGTGAGTAGTAAAGCACGGAAGCGAACCTACAAGAAGGCTCCAGATACAAATAAAACAGGTTCACCCCAAACTAAACGTTCTTAAGAACGCACGGACTAGGATGTCCAGCGATGCTAAGGTTTCCGCCGTTGAAAGACGTATACAAGCTGTGGTGCCCAGGGGTCCTAAAAACTTACTAGCTGTGGTGTCTGACGTTGAAGGACTATAAGCCTTATTCCGTATGAATATTTGAAAATTATAACATCACGAATGTACTGTTGAAGAATTGAAAAGACTTATAGGAGATATTAGGAGAAAAGTCAGGTTGTAAGGGGGGCTAAGCATAAAAATAGTGCTAACTCATTAAATAATGTTCGGATTATTATGAAATTTTACATGTAGTATTCCTGAAGACCGAACAGAAAAATAGGATGTGTGACGGCTCAAAATTCCAAACGGGAGGGGGGGGGGTGGTTGTAAGAAGGGCCTAAGCATAAAAATAGTGCTAACTTATTAACTAATGGTTTGATTGTCATGAAATTTCACATGTAGTAGTAGTAACTACGTACTAGCTGTGGGGTCCGCCGTTGCAAGGCACCTACTAGCTGTGATGCCCAGTGATCCTAACTACGTACTAGCTGTGGGGTCCGCCGTTGCAATTCACATACTAGCTGTGATGCCGAACGTTCCTAACTACTTACTAGCTATTGAGTCCGCCATTGCAAAGCAGTCCGCCGTTGAAGGACTATAAGCCTTATTCCGTATGAATAATTGAAAATTATAACATCATGAATGTACTGTCGAAGAATTGAATAGAATTCGAACGAGAGATATTAGGAGAAAAGTCAAAGCTCCCCGGGGTAGTAATAAATATAATTGTATGTTCCAGTTAATGGGTAGTCGATTTTTAATAGTTTAATTATTTTAATTTATGGAGTCAACGCTTGACATTTCAATAAAAGTTCCTTTTTATTTATTTACTCATTTCTTTATACTATATATTGTTATGCATCTATATTTATTTACTCATTTCTTTATACTATATATTGTTATGCATCTATATTTATTTACTCATTTCTTTATACTATATATTGTTATGCATCTATATTTATTTACTCATTTCTTTATACTATATATTGTTATGCATCTATATTTATTTACTCATTTCTTTATACTATATATTGTTATGCATCTATATTTATTTACTCATTTCTTTATACTATATATTGTTATGCATCTATATTTATTTACTCATTTCTTTATACTATATATTGTTATGCATCTATATTTATTTACTCATTTCTTTATACTATATATTGTTATGCATCTATATTTATTTACTCATTTCTTTATACTATATATTGTTATGCATCTATATTTATTTACTCATTTCTTTATACTATATATTGTTATGCATCTATATTTATTTACTCATTTCTTTATACTATATATTGTTATGCATCTATATTTATTTACTCATTTCTTTATACTATATATTGTTATGCATCTATATTTATTTACTCATTTCTTTATACTATATATTGTTATGCATCTATATTTTTTACTCTTACTCCCGTTTTATTTTATTATAATATATTCTAATTTTGTATTTTTTTTTACATCTAAATGTATTCCCCTGATTAATTCTTTAAAAATTATGAAAATAACTGCCCGTTATTTAAATAAGCAATTATTTTCATCAGTTATAACTGTAGTTTTTTTACCTTGCAGTAAATAACCGGTGTAATAATAACTAGCGTTCCTACCAGCCACCAGGGTTCATCTCTAAAAGCTGCCACTGGGATGAAAGTATCCAAGTTGTGAAATAATCTATATTAATAAAGCTGAAACGGGGTTTGTTTGTTTGTATGTTTGTTCCAGCATCACGCCCAAACCGCTGGACGGATTTTTATGAAACTTCCCATGTAGCATTCTTTTGAGCCCGATTGAATAATAGGCTATGTGGCGTCCCAAAATTTTGATCGGGAGGGGGGTTGTGGGGGGGCCTAAGTATAAATATAGAGCTAACTCTTTAACAGTTGGTCGGATTGTCACGAAGTTTCACATGTAGTATTCCTGAAGACCAAATAAAAAATAGGCGGTGTGACGGCTCAAAATTTTGATCGGGAGGGGGGGTTGTAAGGGGGGCCTACGTATATAAATAGTGCTAACTCATTAACTAATGGTCGAATAGTCATGAAATTTCACATGTAGTATTCCTAAAGGTCAAATAGAAATACTAGGTGTGTGACGGCCCAAAGTTTTGAACGGGAGGGGGGGTTGTGGGGGGGCCTAAGTATAAATATAGAGCTAACTCTTTAACGGTTGGTCGGATTGTCACGAAATTTCACATGGAGTATTCCTGAAGGCCAAATAGAAAAATAAGGTGTGTGGCGTTCCAAAGTTTTGATCGGGAGGGGGGGTTGTAAGGGGGGGCCTACGTATATAAATAGTGCTAACTCATTAACTAATGGTCGAATAGTCATGAAATTTCACATGTAGTATTCCTAAAGGTCAAATAGAAATACTAGGTGTGTGACGGCCCAAAATTTTGAACAGGAAGGAGGGTTGTGGGGGGGGGGGCTAAATATACATATAAAGTTAGCTCATTAACGGTTGGTCGTATTGTCACGAAATATATTATTCCTGAAGGCCAAATAGAAAAATAAGGAGTGTGACGTCCCGAAGTTTTGAACGGGTGGCGGGGGTTGAGGGGGGGGGGGGACTAAGTATAAATATAGAGCTAGCTCATTAACGGTTGATCGTATTGTCATGAATCGGATTGTCATGAATTTCACAAGTAGTAGTAGTAACTATGTATTCGCTGTCGGGTTCACTGTTGCAAGACATTTACTAGCTGTGATGTCCAGCGTTCCTAATATCGTACTAGCTGTGGGGTCCGCTGTTGCAAGGCACTTACTAGCTGTAGTGCTCAGCCCCAGCGTTCCTAACTATGTACTGGCTGTGGGGTTCGCTGTTGCAAGGCACCTACAAGACATTTACTAGCTGTGATGCCCAGCGTTTCTAATTACGTACTAGCTTTGGGGTCTGCTGTTGCAAGGCGCTAGCAGTGTGGCCCAGCGTATTTCACTACGTAGGTACCAGCTGTCATGCCCTGTGGTTCTAACTACATACTATCTGTGGGGTTCGCAGTTGCAAGGCACCTACTACCTGTAGGGCCCAGCGTTCCTAAAAACGTACTAGCTGTGGGGTCCGTCGTTGCAAAAGCATACTAGCTGTGATGCCCAGGGTTCCTAATATCGTACTAGCTGTGGGGTCCGTTGTTGCAAGGCATTTACTAGCTGTAGTGCCCAGCGTTCCTAACTTCGTACTAGCTGTGGGGTCCGTTGTTGCAAGGCATTTACTAGCTGTAGTGCCCAGCGTTCCTAACTATGTACTAGCTGTGAAGTTCGCTGTTGCAAAGCACTTACTAACTGTAATGCTCAGCGTATTTAACTACATACTAGCTGTGGGGTCCGCTGTTGCAAGGCACTTAATAGCTGTGATGCCCAGCGTTCCTAACTTCGTACTAGCTGTGGGGTCCGCTGTTGCGAGGCACATACTAGCTGTGGTGACCAGCGTTCCTAACTACGTACTAGCTGTTGGCTACGCCGTCGCAAGGCACATACTAGCTATGATGCCCAGCATTCCCAACTACGTACTAGCTGTGGTGCTCAGCGTTGCAAGCCACATACTAGCTGTGATCACAAACGTTCTTAAGTACGCACTGACTAGGACGTCCAGCGATGCTAACTATTCACTAGGTGTGGCTTCCGCCGTTGAAAGGCGCATACTAGCTGTGGTGCCCAGGGGTCCTAAAAACTTACTAGCGTTACAACAGCTGAAGGACTATAAGCCTTATTCCGTATGAATAATAGAAAATTATAACATAATGAATGTACTGTCGAGGAACTGAATAGCGTTATAGAAGATATTGGGAGAAAAATCAAAGTTCCCCGGGCAACGCCGGGTATAACTGCTATAGATTTAATATTTGTTAAAACTGATAGAGAACGACCGGATAATCTGAATGCTACACAAAAATCAAAATAAAAATGTTTTTCAAACAATTCGAGCTATTTAACGGTTTATAGGCTTAAGAATTGTTAAAACTGATACGACAGATTCAGATATATCCGGAAAGTCCCATCCGAAGGACGACGTGCTCAAGGCTTTCAACCTAAGTGGAAATTGACCTACCCAGGTTTATTTACATAACATACGTCTCATTATCGAGTACCTCACATTCGAAAAAGCCCTGGATCATCGCTTAATGTCCCATCCGAAGGACGAAGTGCTCAAAGTTATTTTTAACTTCCCGGTTAAACATCTGACCTAAGTGCCTCAGCTAGATTTCTAAGTGGCGATCCTGAGCTCGGTAGACTCCATTCTTCAAATTTCTTGCTTTTTAACGGTTTATAGATTTAATATTTGTTAACTGACAGAGCCATAGAGTGTGCTGGTTTCGGATTATGCCAACGTCAGCACAACAATCAGACTGACTTTAAAAATGGTGACACCGATCCACTATGGAAGAAAAATGCCAAAAAAAAAAGATGTATGTATAGATATGAACACAAATTAAAACTTGTGTACATTGTGATATAATCTATATTAATAAAGCTGAAACGGGGTTTGTTTGTTTGTTTGTTTGTTTGTTTGTATGTATGTTTGTTCCAGCATCACGCCCAAACCGCTGGACGGATTTGTATGAAACTGCCCATGTAGCATTCTTTTGAGCCCGATTGAATAATAGGCTATGTGGCGTCCCAAAATTTTGAACGGGAGGGGGGGTTGTGGGGGGGCCCAAGTATAAAAATAGTGCTAACTCATTAACTAATGGGCGAATTGTCATGAAATTTCACAGGTAGTCTTTTTAAAATCCCAAACAGGAAAAAAAGGTGTGTGGCGTCCCAAAGTTTTGATCGGGAGGGGGGGTTGTAAGGGGGGCCTAAGTATATAAATAGTGCTAACACATTACTAATGGTCGAATTGTCATGAAATTTCACACGTAGTCTTTTTAAAAGCCAAACAAGAAAAAAAGGTGTGTGGCGTCCCAAAGTTTTGAACGGGAGGGGGGGTTGTGGGGGGGCCTAAGTATAAATATAGAGCTAACTCATTAACTTATGGGCGAATCGTCATGAAATTTCACATGTAGTATTTTTAAAAGCCAAATAGGAAAAAAAGGTGTGTGGCGTCCCAAAGTTTTGATCGGGAGGGGGGGTTGTAAGGGGGGCCTAAGTATAATTATAGAGGTAACTCATTAACTAATGGGCGAATCGTCATGAAATTTCACGTAGTATTTTTAAAAGCCAAGTAGGAAAAAAAGGTGTGTGGCGTTCCAAAGTTTTGATCGGGAGGGGGGGTTGTAAGGGGGGCCTAAGTATATAAATAGTGCTAACACATTAACTAATGGTCGAATTGTCATGAAATTTCACACGTAGTCTTTTTAAAAGCAAACAGGAAAAAAAGGTGTGTGGCGTCCCAAAGTTTTGAACGGGAGGGGGGGTTGTGGGGGGGCCTAAGTATAAATATAGAGCTAACTCATTAACTAATGGGCGAATCGTCATGATATTTCACATGTAGTATTTTTAAAAGCCAAATAGCAAAAAAAGGTGTGTGGCGTCCCAAAGTTTTGAACGGGAGGGGGGTTGTGGGGGGGCCTAAGTATAAATATAGAGCTAACTCTTTAACAGTTGGTCGGATTGTCTCGAAGTTTCACATGTAGTATTCCTGAAGACCAAATAAAAAAATAGGCGGTGTGACGGCTCAAACGTTTTTACGGGAGGGGGGGTAGTGGGGGGGCCTAAGTATAAATATAGAGCTAACTCATTAACTAATGGGCGAATCGTCATGAAATTTCACATGTAATATTCCTAAAGGTCAAATAGAAATATTAGGTGTGTGACGGCCCAAAATTTTGAACAGGAAGGAGGGTTGTGGGGGGGGGGGGCTAAATATACATATAGTGTTAGCTCATTAACGGTTGGTCGTATTGTCACGAAATTTCGCATATATTATTCCTGAAGGCCAAATAGAAAAATAAGGTGTGTAGCGTCTCGAAGTTTTGAACGGGTGGCGGGGTTGAGGGGGGGGGGGGGGGGCTAAGTATAAATATAGAGCTAGCTCATTAACGGTTGATCGTATTGTCATGAATCGGATTGTCATGAATTTCACATGTAGTAGTAGTAGTAACTATGTATTCGCTGTGGGGTACACTGTTGCAAGACATTTACTAGCTGTGATGTCCAGCGTTCCTAATATCGTACTAGCTGTGGGGTCCGCTGTTGCAAGGCACTTACTAGCTGTAGTGCTCAGCCCCAGCGTTCCTAACTATGTACTGGCTGTGGGGTTCGCTGTTGCAAGGCACCTACAAGACATTTACTAGCTGTGATGCCCAGCGTTCCTAATTACGTACTAGCTGTGGGGTCTGCTGTTGCAAGGCGCTAGCAGTGTGGCCCAGCGTATTTAACTACGTAGGTACTAGCTGTGGGGTCCACCGTTGCAAAACTCATACTAGCTGTGATGCCCCGTGGTTCTAACTACATACTATCTGTGGGGTCCACAGTTGCAAGGCACCTACTACCTGTAGGGCCCAGCGTTCCTAAAAACGTACTAACTCTGGGGTCCGTCGATGCAAAAGCATACTAGCTGTGATACCCAGGGTTCCTAATATCGTACTAGCTGTGGGGTCCGTTGTTGCAAGGCATTTACTAGCTGTAGTGCCCAGCGTTCCTAACTATGTACTAGCTGTGAAGTTCGCTGTTGCAAAGCACTTACTAACTGTAATGCCCAGCGTATTTAACTACGTACTAGCTGTGGGGTCCGCTGTTGCAAGGCACTTAATAGCTGTGATGCCCAGCGTTCCTAACTTCGTACTAGCTGTGGGGTCCGCTGTTGCAATGCACTTACTAGCTGTGATGCCCAGCGTTCCTAACTTCGTACTAGCTGTGGGGTCCTCTGTTGCGAGGGGCGGGGGGGGGGGGGGGGGGGGGGGGCTAAGTATAAATATAGTGCTAGCTCATTAAAGGTTGGTCATATTGTCATGGAATTTCACATGTAGTAGTATTCTTAAAAGCCAAATAGAAATATAGGGTGTATATGTCACAAAATTTTGAACGGGAGGGTGGGTTGATGGGGGCCTAAGTATAACTATAGTGATAAATCATTAACGGATGATCGGATTGTCACGAAATTTCACATGTAGTATTCATAAAGGCCAAATAGAAAAATAGGGTGTGTGACGTCTTAAAATTTGGGAGGGGGGGGGGGGGGGGCTAAGCATAAAAATAATGCTGAATGATTAAAGGGTAATCGGATTGTCATGAATTTCACATGTAGTAGTAGTAGTAACTATGTATTCACTGTGGGGTTCACTGTTGCAAGACTGTGATGCCCAGCGTTCCTAATATCGTACTAGCTGTGGGGTCCGCCGTTGCAAAAACATACTAGCTGTGATGCCCAGCGTTTCTAACTAGGTACTAGCGGTGGGGTCCGCCGTTGCAGAACACATACTAGCTGTGATGCTCAGCGTTTCTAACTATGTACTAGCTGTGGTGCCCAGCGTTGCAAGGCACATACTAGCTGTGGTCACAAGCGTTCATAAGTACGCACTGGCTAGGATGTCCAGCGATGCTAAGTATTCACTAGCTCTGGTTTCCGCCGTTGAAAGGCGCATACTAGCTGTGGTGCCCAGGGGTCCTAAAAACATACTAGCGTTACTACAGTTGAAGGACTACAAGCCTTATTCCGTATGAATAATTGAAAATTATAACATCATGAATGTACTGTCGAGGAACTGAATAGCCTTATAGGAGATATTGGGAGAAAAGTCAAAGTTCCCCGGGCAACGCCGGGTATTACTGCTAGTCTATATTAATAAAGCTGAAACGGGGTTTGTTTGTTTGTTTGTATGTATGTATGTTTGTTCCAGCATCACGCCCAAACCGCTGGACGGATTTTTATGAAACTGCCCATGTAGCATTCTTTTGAGCCCGATTGAATAATAGGCTATGTGGCGTCCCAAAATTTTGTACGGTAGGGGGGGGTTGTAAGGGGGGCCTAAGTATAAAAATAGTGCTAACTCATTAACTAATGGGCGAATTGTCACGAAATTTCACATGTAGTATTCTTAAAGACCAAATTGAAAAATATTGTGTGTGGCTTCCCAAAATTTTAAATGGGAGGGGGGGTTGTGGGCGTAGGCCCAAATATAAAGATAGTGATAGATCTTTAACGGATGATCAGATTGTCATGAAATTTCACATGTAGTAGTATTCTTAAAGGCCAAATTGAAAAATATTGTGTGTGGAGTCCCAAAATTTTAAATGGGAGGGGGGGTTGAGGGGGGGGGGGACTAAGTATAAATATAGAGCTAGCTCATTAACGGTTGATCGTATTGTCACGAAATTTCCCATGTAGTATTCCTGAAGGCCAAATAGAAAAATAAGGTGTGTGGTGTCCCAAAGTTTTGAACGGGAGGGGGGGTTTTGGGGGGGGGAGGGCCTAAGTATAAATATAGAGCTAGCTCATTAACGGGTGGTCGCATTGTCACGAAGTTTCACATGTAGTAAAAAAAAAAGGTGTGTGGCGACCCAAAGTTTTGAACGGGAGGGGGGGTTGTGGGGGGGGGGCTAAGTATAAATATAGTGGTAGCTCATTAACGGATGATCGGATTGTCACGAAATTTCACATGTAGAATTCATAAAGGCCAAATAGAAAAATACACTATGTGACATCTTAAAAATTTGAGAGGGGGGGGGGGGGGGGCTAAGCATAAAAATAATGCTGAATGATTAAAGGGCAATCGGATTGTCATGAATTTCACATGTAGTAGTAGTAACTGTGTATTCGCTGTGGGCCTCTCTGTTGGAAGACATTTACTAGCTGTGGTGCCCAGAATTCCTAATATCGTAGTAGCTGTGGGGTCCGCTGCTGCAAGGCACTTACTAGCTGTAGTGCTGAGCCCCAGCGTTCCTATGTATTCGCTGTGGGGTTCACTGTTGCAAGACATTTACAAGTTGTGATGCCCAATGTTCCTAACTATGTAGTATCTATTGGGTCCGCTGTTACAAAACACTTACTAGCTGTGAAAACTGACATAATTGCAGAGATATTGTGAAATAATTCAAATGGACTTGAAAATAAAATAAAACTGGTTTATTTAATATGTTGTCTAATTTCACTAACTATATATACATGGGAGTACTTTCGGTATTTCTACCATCCTCAGCCAAAAGCATATCTTATCTCTGTCTTATCTCTTATGCTTTTGGCTGAGGATGGTAGAAATACCGACTTTCTAGCTGTGTTGCCCAGCGTTCCGAACTTCGTACTAGCTATGGGGTCCGCTGTTGCAAGGCACATACTAGATGTGGTGCCCAGGGTTCCTAACGTCGTACTAGCTGCGGTGTCCGCTGTTGCAAGGCACAAACTAGATGGGGTGCTCAGCGTTCCTAATTTCGTACTAGCTGTGGGGTCCGCTGTTGCAAGGCACTTACTAGCTGTGATGCCCCGCGTTTCTAACTACGTAATAGCTGTGGGGTCCGCCGTTGCAAAACACATACTAGATGTGATGCCCAATGGTTCTAACTACGTACTAGCTGTGGGGTCCGCTGATGCGAGGCACTTACTAGCTGTGGGGCCCAGCGTTCCTAACTACGTACTAGCTGTGGGGTCCGCCGTCGCAAGGCACATACTAGCTATGGTCACAAACGTTCTTAAGTACGCACTGGCTAGGATGTCCAGCGATGCTAAGTATTCACTAGCTGCGGTTTCCGCCGTTGAAAGGCGCATACTAGCTGTGGTGCCCAAGGGTCCTAAAAACTTACTAGCGTTACAATAGCTGAAGGACTATAAGCCTTATTCCGTATGAATAATTGAAAATTATAACATCACGAATGTACTGTCGAAAAATTGAATAGACTTATAGGAGATATTGGGAGTAAAGTCAAAGTTCCCCTGGCAACGCCGGGTATTACTGCTAGTGTTCAATAAATGTAAAATAATATAGTAATAAACAATTTTTTTTTTTGTAATTATCTCTGTTTGGAGGAAAGACCAGTCTTTGGAAACCTTTTCAGATCTTCAATTTTTGAAGAAAGTAAATTTAAATATTTTATCGCATTATTTAATTTTTTTCTTTTTTTCGAAATCTTTTCATTCATAGAAAATTCGTATGCTTTCAAACTAATGTTATTTCGGCTCAATAAGTCTATGAGGAGTTTGCTTTGTCATTCGATCCAAGATGAAAAACTAGAACTTTCAAGAAATGAATAAATAATTCGTTATGAATCACTAGAATGCTTTTTTTACAATGTAAACTGACAAAAAGGATTTTAATCATTTGCAATAAAAACTACATGTAATAAAACAAATCGAAGAATTTACAATATCGGTAATCACGGAGTTTCACTTCCCCAGCTGTAGGGTGTGTATCCGAGACCCCATAAGAATGACACCTATAGATTATTCAAAAGTAAGAGAGGGATCACACAGAAATCCTGATGGAGTAACGAACGTATCAACAAAAAATTAATTATGAGGATTCAGAACTCCCTGAGCAAGGCACCCATTGATTCAGAACTCCCTGAGCAAGGCACCCATTGATTCAGAACTCCCTGAGCAAGGCACCCATTGATTCAAACTCCCTGAGCAAGACACCCATTGATTTTCAACCAAATCGTGCTGGAGAAGGACATTGCCGGTGATCCACGGACTTTTTCTTTTCTGTCAATAAATATTTGTGAAGTGGTATTTTACTAATAAGTAAGTATTCTATCTGACGGTTTTGTTGGAAGGTAATCTTGAGGTAGGATCATGAAGTAAGTGTGGCAAATTGCATATCTTCAGAAAGCTCTCAGGTAGTGGGATTGGGAATTGAGGTGAGATGGGGACGTAAATGACCAGTGTAAACACTAAAGGAGAGACAAGAAGGCGGCTTGGATTTCATTGCTCCCCAACACGAAATACCTCATCAGATAGCAGTTAGTGTGCCACACCAGCCCTGGTAACAGATTACCTACTGACCAACAGTAATGTCTTAAGTCGTCTAGAGGTAATAGATATGCAAGGTGGGAGGGTGTGCACACCCAGGAACCTAAGCACCCAATGCTCTTATGTCTTCCCTGAAACTCTCTAATGTGGAAGACCTAGATTTTCTCAACCAGGATAAAGACCTCTATCTAATCGTTAAGAGTAGAGCTAAGAAGCAAAATTGACTAAGGAAGTGGAGCCCAGCCATTTGGCATCCCCACTCCCTCCCCTCCACTCCAGCTCCCATCACAAGCAGAGAGTGGATAAACATTGATAAAGTTATCAAAATCATTACCACATTATATAGATGTGGTGGAGGTTTCCAAATCCGAGAGTGTTAGGGAAGTGGGGTCCAGCCAAAAATAAGATAATAAATATATATTTGTTCCTATTTATTTATTTACTAGCAGTAATACCCGGCGTTGCCCGGGGAATTCAGACTTTTCTCCTAATATCTCACGTTCGAATCCTATTCAATTTTTCAACAGTAAATTCATGATGTTATAATTTTCAATCATTCGTACGGAATAAGGCTTATAGTCCTTCAACGGCAGACATCCCAGCTAGTAAGTTTTTAGGACCCCTGGGCACCATAGCCAGTACGCGCCATTCAACGGCAGAAACCACAGCTAGTGAATACTTAGCGTCTCTGGACGTTCTAGCCAGTGCGTACTTACGAACGCTTGTGACCACAGCTAGCATGTGCTTTGCAGCGGCGGACCCCACAGCTAGTACGTAGTTAGAAACGCTGGGCACCACAGCTAGTATGTACCTTGCAACGGCGGGTCCAACAGCTAGTACGTAGTTAGAAACGCTGGACATCACAGCTAGTATGTACCTTGCAACGGCGGACTCCCCCACAGCAAGAACGTAGTTAGGAACGCTGGGCACCACAGCTAGTATGAAGTTACTACTACTACATATGAAATTTCATGAGAACCTTTAATGAGTCAGTATTATTTTTATGCTTAGCCCCCCCCCCCCCCTCCCGTAAAAATTTTTGCGATTTCACATAGTGTATTTTTCTATTTCGCTTTTAAAAATACTACATGTGAAATTTCATGACAATCCGACCATCAGTTAATGACCGATCACTATCTTCGTATTTAGGCCTACTCCCACAACCCCCTTTCCGTTCACAATTTTGCGCAAAAACAATTTTTATGCTTAGCCCCCATTGCAACCCCACCTCCCGTTCAAATTTTTGAGATGTCACATAGTGTATTTTTCTATTTCGCCTTTAAAAATACTACATATGAAATTCCATGACAATTCGATCATCTGGTAATGACCGATCACTATCTTTATATTTAGGCCTACCCCCACATCTCCCCTCACGTTCACGATTTTGTGACGTCACACACCCTATTTTTTTATTTGGTCTTTAAGAATACTACATATGAAATTCCATAACAATCCGATCATCCGTTAATGACTTAGCACAATCTTTATATTTAGGCCTTTCCCCACAACCCCCCCTCCAATTCAAAATTTTGAGATGTCACATAGCGTTTTTTTCAATTTGCCTTCTAAGAATACTACATATGAAATTCCATGACAATCCGATCATTCGTTCAAGACTTAGCACTATCTTTATATTTAGGCCCCCCTTACAACCCCCCCCCTACCGTTCAAAATTTATGAACGCCACATAACCTATTTTTTAATTTGGCTTTTAAGAATACTACATGTGAAATTTCATGACAATCCGATCATCCGTTAATGACAGCACTATCTTTATATTTAGGCCTACCGCCACAACCCCCTCTCACTCGTGTAAATCTCAAGTCGTGTAAATGAGGCACAGGATATCTGTCCGGCTTGGTTATGGAATTTAAGCGCCTATAATCACCACAAGGCCTCCAAGAACCGTCCTTTTTTGGCACCATGTGCAGAGGACTGGACCAGCTGCTCTTAGATGGACGACAAATTCCCATGGCACACATCTGTTCAAATTCATGTTTGGCCTGAATCAATTTATCCGGTGGCAGTCGTCGAGGTCTCGCTGATATAGGAGGACCAGTAGTGTCAATGGTATGAGTAATATCATGATCTACAACCGTAGAATTGAATGTTGGTCGTTCCTGGAGAATATTAGGATATTTCCGAAGTAGGTCTGAGTATTAATGAAGAGGTGAAATAGTGAAAACAGAAGGTTGAGATGAATTCATGGTCTTGGTATGAACGCTAAGTGAAGTGACTTCATCAATTAGCCGTTTTCCTTTAAGATCAATGAGAAGACCATAATGTCCTAAAAGGTCAGCTCCAATTATAGGATGTGTGACATCTGCTACAGTGAAAACCCATCCGAAGTTTCTTCTGAGTCCCAAATCCAGTTTAAGAAACTTCTTTCCATAAGTCCGAATAGGCGACCCATTGGCTGCATAAAGAAAATTCTGCTGTGTTGCCAGACTTCCCGCCTTAGAGGGTGGAATTACCGAAATATCTGCTCCTGAGTCAATTAAAAATATGTTGCTGGAGGGTAGGTCCCTGACGAAAAGACGGCGTTTAAAAGTTGGGTCACATTCTGCCGCCTCTAATGTGGCCCGTGTGCGTTTCCCTCATTCGAAGATGTATCTTTTTTGAAGTCACAAGGTTGTTCACAATGCTTGGCCAGATTACCAAATTTATAATGATACCAGCAAGTGGAGTATTTCTTGCTTGAACGTGAACGTTGTCGAGGATGGGGAGAATTAGTTCTTGAATTTGGCCTTCCTCGAGTTGTTAGGAGAGATATTTGATTAGACATCTCCTGAATGATTGATTCTAACTGGGTTAAGCGATCACTAATTGAAGATGCGTCGCGTGAAGAGGGGGGATCACTTGAGGAAGCACACATGGAGTGATTGAAATGAAATGAAATGAAATGAAAATAAATTGAAATGAAATGAAAATAAATTTTTATTCTGGGACCGAGGTCCCCTAAGAATAAATACATGACAGACACTGGACAGAGTAACAAATAAAATGAAATATCAGTGATGGGATAAAGGTGCTACAGTGGATAGAAACAGGAGCAAAATAAATAAAACTAAGTAAAAAAAATCATTGAATAAAAATAAAATAAATAATTATGATAAAATTAAAAATAAATAATAAATAAGTAAACTTAAAAAATAATAGTAAAAAATGAGTTAAATTCCAGATTCATTAAGAAGACATCAAGATAGGATAAATATGTCTAAATAAATATGTAGAGGATAAAATAAAATAAAGAGAAAAAACAGTAGGTATGTATATAAAAAACAAGCTTGTGGAGGAGGGAATCTAGCCCAGGCTTCCTATAAAATTAATTTAAGAAAAACTTATGAAAAAAATAAATAAAAAAATAAAATAAGAGGATGAAGATGAAAAGATAAATAAAATAAATAAGCAAAGACAATGAAAAAAAATAATAAAATATGTTAAGGAGAGGGAAAGTATGGAAGAAGGGGAATAAGAGGCTAATCAGAGGGAGAAGATTGTTTATTCAGGAGGAATTGGAATAGGGAGGATTTGAAGGAGGCCATGGAAGGAGAGTGACGGATGAGGGGAGGCAGGGAGTTCCAGAGGGAGGAGGCTTGGACAAGGAAAGAGTTGTGGAAGGCAGAGGAACGATGGGAGGGGATGAAGAGGTCCGAAGGACGGGATCTGGTGTGTCTTTGGTGGACAGAGGACTTGAATTGGAACATTTGGTAAAGGTAGTAAGGTTCTTTGGATTTTAACATTTGGAAGAGGAAGGAACCTAGGAGGTAATCACGGCGGTAGGAGGGTTTGAGCCATTTCAACTCGGAGTACCAGGGCGAGATGTGAGCATCTCTAGGGACATCGAAAACAAACCTGATGTGAGCGTTTAGGGTTCGTTGGAGTTTGTTATCAAGTCCCTTGCTCAGATCATAATAGACCAGGCACCCGTAATCGAAATGGGGAAAGATGAGGGAGGATACGAGGAGTTGTCGGGAACTTTGTGATAGAGAGTGACGGGAGCGTTTAAATTGTGCTAGGGATTGAAATGATTTACGGGAAATGTAGGATACGTGATCTTTCCAGGAAAGGGATTGGTCTAGGATGATACCCAGGTTTTTGACTCTCGTCGAGTAGTTAATATCGGTGTCGTCCAGCTTTAAGTGAGGGGGGTCGAGTAAGTTACTGAGGAGCTTCTTGTTGCCTAATAAAATTGCTTGAGTCTTGTCGGGATTAATAAGGAGATTGTTCTGTTTGGCCCATGATGATATCGAATTGATATCATCTGATACCTGAGAAAAAGCAAGGGGAAAGTTGGAGGGGTGAAAGGATAGATAAATTTGCAGGTCATCAGCGTAGAGATGGTATTTACAGTATCTGATGTGTTTAGGAAGGTCCAAAAGGAAGAGAGAGAAAAGAAGCGGAGAAAGGGATGAGCCTTGTGGGACACCTGAGTGGAGAGGAAGTGAGGACGAGGGTGGAGAGTTGGGGAACTTGACGGACTGGATGTCACCTCTAAAATACGATCCGCCATTGTAGCCAAATTGTCCAGAGACTCGGAGTGACTAGCAGCTAAAATAGATTTGGCAGAATGAGGCAAACGATCCAGGAAAATTGACCTGAGATATTCATCATTGGCATTACTTCCTGCAAGGGATCTCATCTCACGCAAAAGGTGTGAGGGTTTTTTATCTCCTAATTGTAATTCAGTGAGAAGTTTCTTGGCCTTGCGTCCTTCAGTTTCCTCAAATTCAGACAGGAGTCTTTTTTTAAGATCTGAGTAAGGAGTTGATGACACAGATTTATCCATAAAATCGGATATTTGCTCCGCGATGTCTGGATCCAACGAGCCAACCACATAATGATATTTTGTAAGCTCGGATGTGATTCGGGAATTTATAAATTGGGATTCAATCTGCCAAAACCAAACCTTTGGTTTGTTGCGGAAGAAAGGCGGCATTTTTACCGAAACTCTATTAATTTCATGAGTGACATTTGATTTGGAATCATTGGCGTCCTTATTGCTTTCGTCGTCAGACATAGTAAAACAAGGATGTTTGAAAATATTATAACTCACAGTTGATTTAGACGTATGAAAATGGCGACTTGCTGGCTTGAATTCCCTGGAGAGCTAACTAAGAAGCTCTAGGTTTTAGTCACAATAAAATTTTATAGAAAGAACACTATATATTTTTACAAAACTCACAAAGTCAAACATTACAAGCCGAGCACAACACAAACATGGGAGAGACGAGTAAACAATTTATAGTATGACGTCACAGCCACATACTCCCTCCCCAGTGAGAACGGTAAGGAAACGCTTAGGAAAGTGGACGGTACGACCAGAGCGAGTATGATGTGGTTGCGTCATGGTGTCTGGAGGTTGAGTCTTGGTGTCTTCAGGTTGAGTAGTGGGATGTGTAGACTCAGGGGGTGATGGATCCGAGATGGCAGGTGTTCCAACAGTGTTACCTGTTGCATCTCCTAAAAGGAATGCAGGCTTGAGACGGTCTAAGGAGATGGTCTGAGGACTATTAGGTAACATTACAAGCCGAGTCCAACACAAACATGGGAGAGACGAGTAAACAAATTATAGTATGACGTCACAGCCACACATCTCTGGTGAAAGGTGCCACTTCAACTAGGGAATCCCCCGGCTTTACCGTTAGCTACATCATGAAATATTTGACAAAACACTAATTTTTCTTAATTTACATAAAATAACATCCTTTGACTAATAAGTAAAGAATAAAACTAAAAAACATAACAGATGATAACATATATGTGGAAACCTATAATAATAACAGATAATAACAAACATAGGTATATGTGAAAATAGAATAGGGTGTTAAAAAAGGGGAATAGTTAAATTGTTAAACTCAATTTAACTATTCCACTTTTCTACCTAAACGTTTCACGAAATCTAGTTCTTTTAATCCCACCTTTAATCTAATCGTTCACATAGAAAGTCACGTATACATTTTTCCAACTATATATATAACTACATTTCTTCTTCTCACTTCACGATCCAGCTAGGTAACCTTTGTTTCTACTGATTTTAGTCTGTTATCGATACTTTTAATAAATTCCTTAATTCCAGAGACAGTTTTTGATCTAATATCAATTATTTCAGTTTTTAGTTCCGTACGAATTTTTCTTAATTCTTCAATCAATTCAGAACTCATTTTCAAAAAAATTAAATTTTATCTTGCAAAAAGTAAATAAGATAATAATAAAGATAGGAAATGAGAGTTTCTACCAGTAGTTTGTATTCCTTTCAACAAAAGTAAACAGCCCCCCCCCCCCCCCCCCTCCACGGTGACCTTGGGTTGTAGCACTTAATCACTGTTTGCTTATAAGATAACAATTAAATATTTTTTCATAATGAAAGAACGAACAGTTCAGTTTTGACACAATTTCATACATATAATTAACAAAATCTATCTGCAAATTTTCAATTCACAATTCACTGTTAAACACTACTTTTAGCAAATCAGAATCAGACACGATCTTAACTGCCTCAGTGTTCGGACTAGACTCCCTCCCACAGTGACAGTGCTATTACAATTTCGCAGACATTATCATTCTTCAAATAATTCATCACTCTTTTAATAGAGATGCCTCATACTTTCTTCCATTCATTAGGAATAATAATTGAATGCAATTAAATTTGAAATTCTGTATTGTTTGATAAAATAATCTTCGGGTGTTCCCAATTTTTTTTTTTTATTAGGTTTAATTCGGACTGATGAGGAGGCAACATAGAATAAAAAAAATTCTCAAATATCGTTGAAATAGGTAATATTTATGGAGCTGATGGCTAAATGGGACGCCACGTGAGCGAGAGAGACAGAAGTCAGATACATTTATTCCCCTCCTCAAAGCCACAGAAACTATCCCATTTTGGTTTTGAAAAATGGTTCGGTTTACATTGATTAACAGAAATAAAGAGTAGGTCGATTTTTTTTTCATAATGCCCCTTTATTCAAAACTGAACAAAAAATGTTAGGTACCTATGTATTATATTTACAGAAAAAATTTGTTACAGTGCATATTATAATAGAAAATTTTGGATTCCATCCATTTTAAACTTAATCGGATGAATAGTTTTGACCGAAACCGAAAACTACGATATCAAAGAAACTAGCAGCTCCCCGTAAAAGAAAAGAAAGATGGAGAAAGTCAACGTACAAACAGTGTGAGTCTCAGTCTACTGAATACATTACACATGTTCCATATTAGGATACTAGTATCTGCAATTATTGTTATACCTAATAATTTTTATTTTTATAGAACTGCAAAATAACATAAATCATCATGTTCCTCGAATATCGATTTTTTTTTTTTCAATTGGCCTCATTTACAATCCATATTATATAATTATAATATATGAGGAGTTTGGAGCCAGAGCGGACCAACTGGTTGAAACTGAACAGGAAGAAAATGGCAACTGAAAATTGAGTACATTTTGTTTATCTCCATAAATGGGCCCCAAATATTTATTTATATTTGAAATTTTAGAATAGTATTGGATGAGTGATCCCTTTTTGTGTTCTATAAAGTTTTTGAAGACCGTATGATCCATTGTGACTTTGAAAATATATGCACAAAATACTTGTGGACTAAACTTAAAGTGCTGCTATCTATCACTGAAGTGAAGAAACTAAGTGATCCACACTGGTTTTGAAAAAGGGAACCTATGCCAACATCAGGAATTTTCCGAAAGATTGTGGGTTGGTCCGCTCTGGCTTCAAACTCCTCATATAAGGATGTTGTTATTGGTTATTTACACATCATTCATGGATACGAGAGGGAGTTCTATTTATGAAATAAACCTCTGGCGGACGGGATTCGAACGAGGAACCGTCGTGGAATCATGCGACCAAAGACCTAGGCTCTAGCCCGCACGGCCCTATTCTACAAATATATATACAGCATATCTGTACTCCGATCAGAAAATAATTTGGGTAAATTAATTTTTACTTTTTTATACCTATGGTATAAGCAAATATTATATTTATGTGAAAATCCGAGATCGAGTATTCAACAGATTTTCAAGTTTCAGGGTCTCCTGAATATGTTTTGACCTTCAAAAGAGTTCAACAAATAAAGTGATCATTGCTGCATTAATGCTTTTTCAGAAAATATGAAGAATCGGTACTACATGGACCACCATATTTCGAAGAATCGGTACTACATGGACCACCATATTTTAAGAATCGGTACTACATGGACCATCATATTTTAAGAATCAGAACAAATTTTCATCTTTACTTATGTTAGCCTATTATCGTATCTGGTTGAAGCCTATCTACCGCTTTGCTGTATTAATGATTTTTCAGAAAATATGAAGAATCGGTGTCACTAGTACGACCTATATTCTATATTTACTGACATTAAATCATAAAATGAAACATGTCGGCACCGTTTGTCAATGACTAGCAATTTGTGCTGTGAGGTCTCATTTCCCACGAGGGTGCTTGTATATATTTCACTATATTAATTGTCATACATCTGTTTCAGGACAACTACAACGCCCTTCATATCGCTGCCATGTTTTCCCGGGAGGATGTGGTCAAGCTGCTTCTCACCAAGAAAGGAGTGGATGCCTACGCCCCTGGCGGTGTAAGTAGACTATAGACCAGGGGTTCTCAACCTTTCAGGCTCTGAGTCCCCCTTCATACTTTGGTGTGAGGTCACGCCTCCCTTTACGGATTAAGTTAAAAAAGAGTAAATTTATCCTATATAAGTCTAAATTTTAGACTTATATATGATAAATTTACTTACATTATGTTTGAGTAAAATGACTTTGAACTTAGGCTAGACATACTCTGGTAAGGAATATAAAATCATATTTGTTCAAATACAAATTTTAATTATACAAATCATCGAAAAAATCACAACAAAATATCAATAATGTAACCAGAAAAATGTTCGTTACTTTTGTAGTACTAGTGTGAGGGCTGGCACTGTTTCTCGTTAACTATTTTTTGTATGTTTGGTTGCAATTTTGACAAAGAACTGTTTCAAAAACTACAAACTTATTTAATTTTTTTTAAATTTGTTGACGCCTCCCCTGGAATTCTTCCATGCGCGCCCCCCCAGGTTGAGAACCGCTGCTATAGACAACGTACACGATAAGGCTCTCAGGTTCCATATTTAGCCTTCAATAAACCTATCTATTAACAGATTTAATTAAAGTGAATAATATAACTATAACGTAAGTATAACAACTTCTAAGTTGAGGAATAGACAATATTTCAAAAATAAGTTCGTTTTATTTACGTAAGTATAATACAGAACCGTTACCGGGAGGAATGACTGAGAGAGGTGAACCTACTTTTCCTCATAGTATAACCTAGACACTGTTCAAACCGGCCGAGGCCCTTAGGTTTTTTTATATGGAAGGTGATAAAAATCTTGAGCACACCGTCCTTCGGATTGGACGTTAAGCGATGGTCCCAAGCCTGTACGATGTCAGGTATTCGTTAAAGAGCCCTAACCAAGGTTAATAAAAATTTAGGGTAGGCAAAAGTTAGGACTCCCAACATAAAATGAGAACATAACCTGTCAAATTATATTATATCTGCAGAACGGAAGGGGGGGTGCTCAATTCAGAAACCCTAATAACTGCCGATGTAATGAATGTATCCACACAAAATTTAGATTGGGGATTCAGAAGCCACTTTGTAAGTCAAATATTGAGTTTTAGCTCAAATGGTCGAATGGGTTTAGAGGGAGAGCGACAACATAAATATTGACCGAACACTTTTTATTTGGTAATTCTGACATGTTCCGTATTGTTGAGGTAAACTGGGAGAGTGAGTTACCAAAATAAGCCCTAAATGTTCCTTAGTTGCCAATTTAGTAGACATTTTCAAAGTTTGAATTTAGATTAGTTCCCCCCTCCCCCAAGTTGGCGTTCATTGGGCGGTTTATCTTAATTAACTTTATTATTTTCTTGTGCAGGCCAAACAGCAGACAGCGGTGCACCTGGTGGCCAGCAGACAGACTGGAACAGCGACGAGCATTCTTCGAGCTCTCCTGGCCAGTGCCGGCCGGGACATCCGGACACACAAGGATGGCGTGAGTTACTTAAATAACACAAACCAAATATTTTTTCGCATAATGAGTACTAGTCCAGTCCATATATACATTGTACCTTACAAAAGGTGCGGTACAAGATTTTTTTATTTTTATTTTTGTATGTTGGTACCAAGATGGAAAAAACCGAATTTGCTAACAAAACCGACCTCGAGACAACTTTTGGCAGCCGAAAAACCACGAAATTTTACGACTTTTTCAGTTTTTTTCGAAATATCTCAGAAACGGTCGACTTTATCGACTCTTTTATCATTTAATATTTTAAAGAAGAATGAATTCTCTACAATTAGCATTCCCACAACTTGTTTGTAGAATGAATATTGAGCGCGCTATACCTTCCCGAACATTGACAATTTCAATCTTCTCAAGTTCCCCCAACCCCCTCCTCCGCCCTCTCTCTTGCCTCCGCCCATCACACCGCCCACCATCACACTCACTATTCTCTCCTGACTATTGCAGTTCTAGAGATAATTATTAAACTTGACAATACATTCTATCCTGATGATTTACCGACAAAGAAGCAATATTTGAATGTACAAAAACATTGGGGTGATAGGTTATAAGCAACAACTCTAGACTTCAGTGTATAAAAGGCATAATGTTAATAAAAAATAAGTAAAGCAAATAATATGAAATGGTGAATAGAATAAATCAGTAATAATTATTCATCATTCATCAGTAAATAACATAGTTAACATGATTGTCATGAATAACAACGAAATTTTTTTCATATTAAAAATTTGCACGTTGAAAGTAATGATTATGTAAACATTTTGGTAGGTAACAGAAATATGTATAGGAGAGAAACATGCAACTTGGTTTGAAATAACATTAATCCCATTATCTTCTTCTATGACGTTTCGAAGGCCCAGGTTTTTCTTCGCGTTCTTTGTTTGGAGGTAGAAATACGCTTTCGTTATCAAGGCCTTCGTTTGATGGGGCTTCAAAAGCTGGTGGAACAGATCCTCGACATCTTCGCTTTCATCCAAAGACGAAATTGTTACAGAATTTACGCACATCATGCCACTGCAGTGCTTACAAATACTGGAGGATTTCAACCCTGCCTTGCAACAAGAGCACCCTATTTAGCAAGAGCACGACACACTGTTAAGAAGAGATTCAGGCACTGGATCTCTTGTTGTTTGAACAGGCATCAGACCTTCCCTGCTGCTCGCCCAACCCACTCCTTTGGGTTGATGTAGTTACCCCCCAACCACATCCACTCAATGCGTGGACGAGCAGGATACTGGCTGGGTCGAACCTATATGATGATAGTCGAGTAGAATACATCTCCTGCACTCCCTCTCCCAGGCTTGAGAAAGAACAAGTTGCTGTATGACTGTCCTAACCCTGTCAGCAGCACTAGCAGATCGATATCCTCCCCAACTATGACCACATTTTCATGTTCCTTGGCCTTTGAAATGGCAGTGTTGACAGTTAGTAAGTCAGCATCCTCTTGAGCCTGCTTGACTTCAATGTCACTCTTCAAAATCTGTTTTAAGCAGTTCGATCAGACGACTCTTGTTCCGGTCATTTGCCAAAAACTTTTCTTGAGCAACTTGATTGATCATGCTTTTCTCGAAGATTACTTTAGGGGAACGATGCATCTTCATGCGCCGCAATCGCTCAGATCTCTTTGTACCAGTATGTGCAAGATATCCATCAAATACAACCACAGCCTGGGGTCCGTAATGTCTGATCAGATATGAAGAATAACTCTTGGCTAAGGAAGCATTACAAGGCCAAATGACTTTATGAAGGAGGTATCCTCCATCTAAAACAGCAAAATGTTTTTTCCCTGCCATTTTATTGTAGTCTAGGGGGGTGAATGCCGTGTACAATGATTATTTAGTGCCTTTCCTCATGCCTTCTTCGGAGAAAAGAGACATAGGGTGGGGCGCAAGTTCGTATGTGAAAAACTGTTGTTACCCTCTTGAGCCAAATGACAGTTGACGTCTACTCCTCCAAACAATACCACTACTTAATGACATAATGGCATCAGTATCTGAAAAGGCGGGGTGTGTAAAAGCCACTCCCGCAATTTATTCGAGTCACCAGCGTCTCGGTCTACACGAGAAGTTCGCATATCCACATGTTGCTCTGATGTTTCATAATGTATACCACATAAATCTTCAAGTTCATCACAGACATTCTGCATGAATACCTTGGCCAGAATACATTTTGCCAAAACACTGTCTGAAATCCCTCTCCCACGTGACGTGTGACACCTCCATGGGCATTCATAATCTTCATTAGTGTTTGTTTGCTCAATGGTTTTACCGGACCAGTACTTGTTGAAGCGTCTTATGGTGAGCGTCTTATTGCTTCTTTGTCGGTAAATCATCAGGATAGAATGTATTGTGAAGTTTAATAATTATCTGCCTGCAATATTCAGGAAAGAACAGTGAGTGTGATGGTCAGGAGGGTGGAGGCAAGAGAGGGGGAAGGAGGCTGAGGAGGGGGTTGGGGGAACATGGATAGATTGAAATTGTCCAATGTTTGAGAAGCTGTAGCGCGCTCACTATTCATTCTACAAACAAGTTGTGGGAATGCAAATTGTAGAGATTTTAATCCTCTTTAAAATATGAAATGGTAAAAAAGTCGACCGTTTCTGAGATATTGCGAAAAAAACGTAAAAAGTTGTAAAATTTTTTGGCTGCCAAAAGTTGTCCCGAGGTCTGTTTTGTTAGCAAATTCAGTTTTTTCCATCTTGGTACCAACATACACAAATCAAAAAAAAAAAAATCTTGTATCGCACCTTTTGTAAGGCACGCCCCTTTTTCCATACCTGCGGACTGGACTATACAACAATAAAAACAATGTCGTGAAAACTTCCTGAAAGCCTTCATAACGGATTATTTAGGTAACTATTATTAGTTACAGTCTGAAGCCTATCGTCGAACTTGAGCGTTACCAAATGTACTCTGTATTACCTTTTTTTATTACTTTTTTTTTTTTTTCAATTTTATAATTTTACTTATTCCTGTAGAGAAAAATAAGAACAAATTATTTCTGATATTGTGTGCTGTGACAGACCAACGGACAGACAACCTAGTGACATAATATGGGTTCTTGTTGCAAACTACTGACCGAAAAAGAATTATAAATTGTATGTACAATTAAAAAAATAAAAATAAAGAAAAACGTATGTTTTTAAAAATATTATTGTCTTTTTCACAAAATATATATAATATATGGGGGTACTTTCGGTATTGGTACCATCTTTGGCTACGACTTAACAACTGTGTGAAGTCATGGCTGAATGTGGTAGCAATACCGAAAGTCCTACTACTACTTCCATATATTATATGAAATAGACAATACTCTAAAAAACATATATTTTTCTTTATTTTTTTATTAATATATCTGCAGAAAATGTTACGAGTCAATGTACAATTAGATACGAGGGTAAGTAATACTTTGGTTCCGTGTTCATGTTTTTATCTAAGACAGTATAATAGAACCGATCTACTGAGGTCACACACTTAACCTGAATATTGGTCATACCCTAGATTAGGCATCTTCAACCTGAGGCCCGCCCCGCGAGTGGCCCGCTGAAGGAATTTTAGTGGCCCCCACATTTCAATTTGTGGCAATTTCAAGAAAAACTGCCTTGTCAGCTTTTTGTCGTACAAAAACGTTTTTTCTGTTATTCTTGGTATTTAAAACATTTCGTGTTTCATGTGACATGGCACGACATGTTTCTTTTTTTCTCTTTCTTTTTTTAAATTTAAATCATTTATTATCAATGTCTACAAATAGGAACTTAATACACAAAAAACAAAAGAAAACTTATATGTAATTAAAACTAAGGGTACCTAACATAAAACTTAAACTATATAACTAAATATATTTTTAAAAAAATAAGAAAAAAATATATAAATCAATATAAAAATAGAAAATATAAATTAAATTGATAATAGCCACAAGGCAAAGCCCGAGAGTGGGGGAGTGAATAAAATGTTTTTACTAGTAAAAACATAGTTACACATACAGTTACAGCAAGACAAATACAACAATAATATTAAGTCGAGTGACCTGGAATCGAGATACTATCGATGGGGGAGGGGGAATAAATAAACAGAATTCGGCTTAGACTCAACTGTAGTAGTCTTGTAAAATGTAAAACATACCTTCCTTTTTTATATAAATTTTCTGACTGCACTAATTTTTTGTCAGACGTGTGGCCCGCGGATCTTTGTAAATTTATTGATGTGGCCCTCGGGCATGAAAGGTTGAACACCCCTACCCTAGATGGTCGAACAAAACAAATGTGTCAACTGTTCCAATAATGCTACAGAGTATGAATAATTCAATTATTGTCCATTGTACGAATGGTAGAAAGTTGTGCCATTGTCTAAGCAGCGCCAGGTAACGAAATTATAAATTTCGCAGATGTATAGAGAACTACTGAAATTATTATATTACATTGCCCGTGACTAACTTTTTCTGAATAATTCAACAAAAGTTGGGGGGTTCGAAAAATAGTGGAGATATAATGTAGGTAATAAATATATTTTGAATTAAAAAAATGATAACTAAAATAATACTATTATTTTTGTAACAATTTAAAACAAATATGGTGGGAAAGATGTGTCTTTTCGCTATTTGGTGCTTTTAGTGGGTAATAAATAGGGTTAGGATTTTCATGTTTTTATATATTTTTTCCTATGCATGATTTCGATGATTATGCACTAACTAAAGTCTTTTTCAGTAATTTCTAGTCAATTTGACTCATTTTTATATTATATATTTCCAAATATTAACCTTGTTTTACATATTTCACTCTGGATTCAATATTTTTCTCAATATTTCATTATTTTTGCATTTTTTAGTCTATGAGCTTTCATTAGAATTCATTAATGTGAATGTTTTTTAGAATAACCACTTGAATAAATAATCCCTTCTTCACCTAGAACAGAATAATTCATTTTCCTACATCTCATTCTAGTTGGCTTTGTTCCTTCCATTTCAGTCGTCATTTATCAGATGTCTTTCGTGCAGTAAAGTTGTTCAAATCGGACAAAAATAATGCCAAAAGTGAAGTCTAAGTCAAAGGACTTGGCCACCAAATATAAACGTGAATTTCCCGATGATACTTTTGAGACGGAGTGTACTATATTTACAGCCGGTGCTATAAGAAACTTCTCCGTTCAAGTATGCACCTGTATCATCTGTAGACGTTGAACGCTCATTTAGCCACTAAAAGTCGATTCTTTGGCGAAACAGGCAACGATTTTTGTTCTGATGATTAGCAACAATTTTAAAGAAAATTAATTATTTAAGAAATATTATTGTTTTTGATGATTATTTTATTACTTAATTTTTTGCCAAATTTTGTAAATATTCTTAAAAAAATAAATACATATTTCGTATCTTTTACCAAATAAAAATCCTAACCCTAGTTACAAATAACTAGACAGCGAATTTATGAGTACTATTTAAAAAAAAGTCTACATAAATATGTATTTATTTTTGATCAAATATTTATAATAACACTTGCTTATACTTTAATTTTAATAACTTCAACTTTGTATAATTTGGATTTTTTAAATTTCATTAATTAATCATCAAAATAACATAACATTTTTAAATAGAAAACTCTTCCGATCGGATCTGAAAATCTTTTGTCTTTGATTTGACTAGGCATTTTGAATGTTTGGAAGAACGAATTGGGTGATACGTTAGCTAACTGAGAAAAATTGTAAATACTGTTTTGAATGGTGGAATGGCTTCCTGGAAAAATATATGTACTTAGTCCACCGGATTTCTTTGTTTATCTTTTTTTTAACAAATAGAACATTATTAGAAAAAAATGTTGAGAAGATTTTCATTTTTATTCTTTCCAGATGTGACTTTCCTCTTTACGTGGCAAAAAACAGTTGATTAGTAAATTAGTCGTTCAGTTGACATTCTAGTCTAATTTCCGAAGTTTTTAGTAGAGCTGTTTTTATCATTTTTTTCTATAACAAATTCCCATATCCTCAGGAGAGTTAAATACTTAATACATGGAGAGACTTATATGTTTGTAAGTAAAATACATCTTTTTTAAGTTTATGTTGACAACACAACTGAAAGTGGTAATTTTTTTTGTATAAAAAATAGGACTTAGAGTGTCAACTGAACAATGTATAAACACTCTGATTAAGTCCAGTGGTTCAATTAGTTTTTAGAAAATTAATAATAAACAAAGGAGAGGGGAACAACAGTTTTACACAGTAAATTTATTTGAATAGTCTACAAATGAAAAATCAATTGCATTTTGAATCTAGAGAAACAAAAAAAAAAAAAGTTTTTTAATTATATATTTTTAATCATAAACAATATCTGCAAACTCAGGATTCATTTCTACAGCAGACAGATGCTTCAAGCTTCTGTAATGCTCATGATAAATTGGAGGTATAAATGGCAAAAGTTGTAATAAATCTTTTTTTTCTCCAATGTAATGGATCTGCAAGTTCCATATAAAAGATTCTGTTTAATACTATAGAACTCTTTTGGTCTACCAGTTTGTCTTTTTCTAATACCTATCTATTTCACAAAAATGATTTGAGTCGAGTGATGTCTTGTGCAGAATAACAAAAGGTTTTGATTTTTTTACTCGATGAATGCAACACTTTATTATTTTTAGCTACATAATTTTCCTGGGGAGAAGTTGGATAAATGATTTGTTTTGAAGTGCGTCACACGTAGAACATGTATCCTTACTTGGTATCTTAAAATGCAGATTAAATTTTGTAATGAAAATGTGATAGTACATTTTTTTTTTTACTGAAAAAAAAAAAAATCTTTGAAAAGTATATTTTTGCAGTGAAATCAATATATATACATAGTAGAAATCACAAAAGACTCCCCGGCGGGGAGGTTGGTCAATATTTAAGTCAACTTAGACAACCATAAAACTTTTTTTCAGATTGATTACCTCTAGTACCTGCTCCAGGTAGTGAAAAAATGTGTGTAGGTCACTGTTCGGTAATCTGTAACACACAAATAATGTATATATTTTTTTAAATGATAATTTAACTTTAAGACCACAACACTCAAAACGTTTCTCAACACAAAATTCATTTAACTCGATATTTTTATTTAGTCCCTGCTGTAAGTGTTCGTGCTTTATTAATTTACAAAGGTGGCGTGCTTGTCTACTGTCCTTAAGATAGCAAGTTCGAAACGAGGCTCTTACATTTTTTATCTGGGAGGTGAAAAAACTTTGAGAATGCCGTTTTTCAGATGGGACGTTAGGCGATGGTCCCGAGCCTGTATGATGTCAGGTACTCGTTAAAGACCCCTTCCTAGGTTAATAAATCTAGGTAGCCAAAATTTAGGAGCCCTCAGTAGATTCGGGCTCATGTCCACTAGAGCGACTAAAGAGCGCTCTGGTAATAGGCAATATGTCGTAGTTAAAGACCGGGCATTAGTCAATTTCGTTTTCGCTCTTATGAATATGCATCCCAATGTGAAGCTATTCGACAGTTTGGGTTGAGACTTAATATTTGACGCAGTGGCTTCTCATACTAAATTGTATGAAAACTGACATAATTGCAGAGATATTGTGAAATAATTCAAATGGACTTGAAAAATAAAATAAAACTGGTTTATTTAATATGTTGTCTAATTTCACTAACTATAACTATAGTTAGTGAAATTAGACAACATATTAAATAAACCAGTTTTATTTTATTTTTCAAGTCCATACTAAATTGTGTTTTGATACAATCATTCATCGGCAGTTATTAGGTTACTTTCTTATCCCAGGAGAGGATCAAAGGGGGCTCAACTTGAAAATGTCGATAACTGCCAATGTAATGAATGGACATTCGATTTAAATACCCTAATAACTGCCATTGATTTGGGAGGCAAGGAGAGAACTAAAGGGGAGGCTTAGCACAAAAACTGAATAAACTGCCGATGTCATGAATGTATCGACACAAAGTTTAGTGTGAGGATTCAGAAGCCACTATGTAAGTCGAATTTTGAGTTTTATCCAATTGGCTTTGGAGGGAGATTCACTGACTTTCTTTTTCATTATTCGAAGGAGGTCGGAAAAAATGAAATTCTGTTGAAAACTCAGCATCGAATTTCTGGCGAATTCCATAATTTCCCCTCTACTTGGTATAGCTGAGAAGTCTATAGTAACACCTACGAGAGCAATGAGGGGATGAACACCACACTTTTCTTTCATTTTTCTGTAATGAAATGATGTGGATAGTCATTTTCAAATGAAAGTTTTCTCTGATGAAAACAATGACACTATGAAACTATCTTAATAACACAAACTGAAACTCTTAAGAACCAAGGTACATTTCCTTATTTTCTTGAGGCTTGAACGCTTATTGAATCCTGTTGTTGTCTGTGATATTTCACTTAACTGGGAGACACGTGAGCTAAGGGGACATGTTTGTGTGGTACGAAGGTCCCCACAATTTGATCGAATATTTGGGATGCGATAGTGCCTACTAAAGGGAGGTTTGCATGTAGAAGGAGATAATACTCAGATCCCACAGCCCTCCCCCCCTCCCCTCCTCCCACCGCCACTCTGTCATGGATAGCAACAACCCAGTTCTCATTCAGTTCTCACCGGAAGCCGTCCTCTGTCAGTTTCTTCGGCTAATTCAGTACATTTCAAGTGATTTATTAATTTATTTTTTTCCGTTTTTGGTGATTTTTATTATTTGTGAATCTTTCAGTAAAGCTTTGTCAATTTGTCAAAAATTTTGAAGAATGTGTGAGTTCTGGGACCATCGGAAGAGTATGTATACAAATTATTTTAGTATAATTGAATGTTTATTTATGAATTTTGGATTTTCACTTGGGTTTGTTGCCCCTTTTTTTACTGAATTATACTGAACGTTTGTCAAAAACTATTTCACCTACTGAGGGCTCATGGCATCAGGTGCCGATGTATTGATACATTGAGGCGTCTTAAGTATCTTATATGCACCTTGTGTATTATAACAGTAACTTCTTTAGTTTCTCACCTGTCAAACATAACTTATCAACGCTTTCAATAGTTTTTTCCGACGCATATCTTCACCTCCTCTCTCCCCTCTGGATCTTAGACGATAGGTGATGGGAGTAGTATTGCGTCTGAAAACTATAATTGAGCTATCTTAATGATACACCATACTGCATTTGATACTATAGAACACTTGATATAGAAATACTCAACTGGTCTGATTTACTAAAAGGACCGACGGGTGGGTCAACATTTTATTCCTTCGGATACATCAACTGGATTTACAAAGCGTAAGTGGTTTCTATGCCACAATTTTGTAGTGATACCTAATTCAATTTTTTAATGGGGGAGGGTTCAGATGAGTGTGAGGGGGTTAACTTGTGTGTAAATCCCGTTGCCATGTTCCTCTCGTTTAGAATTCTTATATGTCTGTGTGAGCCACCGAAGTGCTTACTGGAACGAACCTTTATTGTCTACAGTTCAGCGGAGACTCAAAATGTGCTGCTATCTAGACTAAAATTGCCGGAACTCCATTGTCCTATTAGAAAACTATTAGGTACCATTTTATTAGCATTTAATATTTTGTATTTGTTTAATAACTCATTTTTCATTTATTAAAAAAAAAAAATGTATTTCTGATAGTAAATATTTAGGTATAAAATCAACAAAAATATAACTAATTATTTCTATTGCCTGCCGGTCCTTGATAGTACTAACCCTGCATTGTGATTTGTATTATTATTTCCAGTTGTACTTACGTCTAAGGCTCGTAGAATTTCTGTATTTTCAATATTTTATTTCTTTATTCTTAAAAAAGTAGATCTTTTTCAATGTTTTTGTTTGAAATATTCCGTGGTGATGAACAGTTGTTTATTCGATTAGAATGCGCAAATGCCCCCATCCTTCTCACAGAATCAATCTTATAAGAAACACGAATACCTATCTACCAGTTGATATTAAATTGCTTTTCACTTTCTTTATGACAGCAACTTTTATTCTGTTCTACATTATAATATTTTACACAGTCTTTAATAAGTGTTTTAAAAGAACTCCGTTTAGTAAATAGTCTGTTTTTTTCTTGAACTTGAAACTCGGCCTTTAACTTCGAGGTTATATCGTCTACTAGCCAAGCGAACTTTCGTCGCTCTGGTGAACATGAACCCGAATCTACTGAGGGATCCTAAATTTTGCCTACTCTAAATTTTTATTCACCTAGGGAGTTATTCACCTTTAACGAGTACCTGACATCACACAGGCTCGGGACAATGGATTAACATCCCATTCAAAGTATGGCGTGCTCAAGGTTTTTTCATCACATAAATTAAAAGCCTAAGGGTCTCGGGCGAGTTTCGAACCCACGATCTTGAGCTCAGTAGAGAAGCACGCATACCACTGAGCTACCGGCGCCCTCAGTTCACAACAAATTGTATTCATACTAGAAAACTGTCGTTTGAAAATGACGGCTTCCCTATTGACTTCTTAACATCATCATTTCTCTAGTTAAGTATGTTTTTCTTTTGATACAGACTGTACAGTGAGTGTTACTAATATTGATATAGGCACCTACTTCCATTTTTGTATGTTTTGTAACTATTTATTCCATAATAACAATTTAACCAATCATAATAAGTATTTAATTGACATAAGGAAATAGGAAATAAGGAAAAGTTGAAAATGACAGGTCAAAATGTTTGATACATTAGTAACAAATTAAACATTATTTAAAAAAAAGATAAAGAAAACTTTTTTTTTTAAATATTGTATATTTCACGAATTATATACCTATATAAAATATGGGAGTACTTTCTTCTTCAGCCACGACTTGACAAATACTAAATGGTTCAATAAGTTTATAATCATAACTGTCCCTTTTCCAGTCCACCGGGTTTTCCCCTGTCACTCCTGTACATGTCTTAAAAACATGGAAAACAATAATTGAAATTTTAATGATACATTTTTTTTTTTTGATATAGTATGTTTTGATTAAAATACACAAATGTATGCATATATGAAATAAATGAAAGATGCATGGACGGGCGCAAAGACTGGCTCCTTGTAATGATTATTTTTATTAATTTTTTTTTAATTGACAGTATTGAGAAGCTAATTCATAATGAAGAAAATAAATGTCTTTTATCTCGTGCTTCGATACTTCTGTGCTTTGTATTTCAAATACTTTCACAGCCCTTTTTTTTTTTTATAATAATCTTATTTATTATTATAACAGCACTATTCTTTTAAAATAGTATGTACTATTTTCTCTTTATGGTATACCATGGACAACAAATAAATAATTTTATTGGGTCATGAGTACTTTTCACTGTACCTGTACCTACTATCTGAGAATTTAGATGATTTAACGTATATTTATTGTAAATTGTATTTTATGAATAGTTATCTCTTGTTCTTAGTTATTCAAATAAATATTTATTTAACACAATTTTATTGCAAAATTAATCATTTGAAACTGTCAAATAAATTAAGAATAAGGATTTTTTTGTCAAATAAAAATGATTTTGACATTTTTTTTGGTAAATATAAATTAGAAATATCGGATATTTGTCGTTCTATCTTACTCAAATAAAAAGTGCCTAAGTCTAGAAGGAAATGGTGCGAAATTCTGTCAAATTTCATACTGAAGAGGGCACTCCGAATAGAGACCGTTTCTGATTATATACATAGAGTCTCTTTAGGTTGACCTATACAACGTTGTCGAGCGTCTTACCTTTAAACGAACAGCTTCTGTCAAGTGGTAAATACTGAGTTTTGCATTCCCTGCCTTTGCATCTAGCATCTTATCACTTGCCACGAGGAAAACAAAAAGATAGTGAGTCCCCGTTATGCGGATTTCCTACCTTAATGGAACTTCGGCGTGTACGAACTTTCTTCCCTTCAAGGATACTAACAGAAATGTTCAGTTTCAAAAGCACTCATTCGTTGAGTGTTCTGTGAAACCCGTTTTTAACTACTTTTTTTTTCTGCAATTACAAAACGTTTAGAAAATACCGAGTTACATCGATAATAATGAATTATTTGGCTGAAACTAATCGATTTTTTTTTCGACAATATTGTAGATTTTCTTACTTGTAAACTTCTTTTTCAGACTTCTCCCTGGTGACATTATCCTTCTTATGAAGCTAAGACAATGGCACAGCTCTCTAAGAGACATTTTATTGGCTGAGAAAGTCTCCTGGAGTATTTCCTTGCCTCTTGTATTGGTGAAGATGTGAGTGAGTTGGCTAGGATGGCCCCTGAAGAGGGGGGAAATCAGGACTTCATACTTCGGAACAGGCTTCAGGCAGGAGTGCCTCAGGCTGGAGGCCGCAAATGGAAGGAAAGACTCGCGGACCTCCAGGCTCGTAACCATCTCATCATATCTTAATGTCCCGCCATCTGGGTCCATAAACTGGAAACAAATAACAAAAAGCAAAGAACGGGTTTAATATTTATGTTGTTTAATTACACAAAAAAATAGTCGGTGAATCACCGGCAATCTACGTCCCCAGCACGAATCAATCCATTACATGTTCCTTCTTCCTCCAAAGACAATCGACTGTTTGAACTAAAACTCGCGATTTGTATTACAGGCTCTGAATCCTCTTACTAAATTCTGTGTCGATACACTTATTACATAGGCAATTATTAGGGTTTTTGAATTGTAACCGCACTACCCTCCGGCCGATATTGCTAGAACTTTGACAGGTTATGTCCTCATTGGGTTTTTACTTCAAATATAAAATTTCAAGTCGATACATTCATTATATTGAGCCTTCCCTTTGATACCCCCTTCCCTTTGGTACCCCCTTCCCTTTGATACCCCCTTCCCTTTGATACCCCCTTCCCTTTGGTACCCCCTTCCCTTTGATACCCCCTTCCCTTTGATACCCCCTTCCCTTTGATACCCCCTTCTCTTTGATACCCCCTTCCCTTTGTTACCCCCTTCCCTTTGATACCCCCTTCCCTTTGATACTCCCTTCCCTTTGATACCCCCTTCCCTTTGATACCCCCTTATCTTCTGTCAATTCCGCTGACAAATAATGTGTTGTTCTTATGGGGTTTTGAATTAAATTATAAAATTTTGTGTCGATACATTCATTGCAGTTATTTTGAGTTAAGCCTCACACCTAATCCTCCCTCCCCTTCCACCGATTTGGCTGAAAATCATGTTGTCCCCTGTGGGGTTTTGGTCACACACATAAAACTTTCCTGTCGATAATTTCATTCTATCCGCAGGTATTATGTTAAGCTTTCCCCCTAATAACCACTTCCCTTTGGTCGATTTGGCTGAAAAACAATAGATGTCGTCGTTAGAGGGTTCTGGATTCACATATAACATTTCGTGAGGATACATTCTTGAGAGCGCCGGTAGCTCAGTGGTATGCGTGCTTGCCTTCTGAGCTCTAGTTCGTGGGTTCGAAACCCGACCGAGGCCCTTAGTTTATTTTATTTGGGAGGTAAAATAAACTTAAGCACGCCGTCCTTCGGATGGGACGTTAAGCGATGGTCCCGAGCCTGTACGATGTCAGGCACTCAGCTTTTTTTTTTGTTTTGATATTTGGAATCTAGAGGTCGGAAAACATGAAATTCCGTTGAAAACTCCTCATCCAATTATACCAATTACATAACTTCCCCTATACTTTGTATTGCGGGGGAAGTATAATAAGTATGTAAATAATAGTTTTTCATTTTATTATCTATAACTACGTGGAATATAGAAGTTTTGCTGAGTTTGTATTTTTATCTCTAATGATAGAAAAAATGTAAATGTTGGTCGTTTTTTAAATTGAGCCAAATTTTAAAATTTGCCCAACGTAAATGACCTGTACCTATACGTTTTGAATTAATGTGAGTACTCCATTGAGGGTCCGAAGTTTAGTTTGAGTGCTAGATGAGTAAAAAATCCTTCATATCCTTTAGCCGATATCGCTGAAATTTTACAGGTTACATCCTCATTGGGTTTGGACCGCAAATATGAAATTTCATATCGATACATTCTTATGAATGTATTGTATGTACATCTGCATTTTTTTTTTTTTTGGCAGGAGGGGGAAATGCTAATTACGCACATCCAGGGAAGATAGCCCTGGATTGTGTGGGACTCGAGCCGTGGCTCCATACCCACTAAAACCCCCTCCTTCGACGATCCTGATTCCCTTCCGCGGAACAGACGGCATGTCATTACTTCACGGAAGGGAGGATGGGTGGCTGGTAACGCCCCTTCTTCTGCTTATAGCCGTCGCTACCTCTCTTGGAGGGCCAACTCATCCATGATGAGGGCTGCGAATTTGCCCACGACTCCTGGGAGCGCAGCATAGCGTCCACGTAACTGGTATCAGTCAGTGGGGCGCCCCTGCTGCACTCGAGATTTTTCCTTCCCTCCTCATCATCTCACATCTGCTATTATTATGGTTTCTGAGTTGAGCCCCCTCTGATCAGCTCCGTCCCTTTTTCCGATTTCACTGAAAATTAATAAGTGTCATCCTTATTTAGAATTCACATATATCGATATATTCAGGGGGAGCTAATGGATTAGTTAGTTCTGAGATGTACATTGCCGTTGATACACCGACCACTTATTTATCTCCTAATCCTCGATCCATCCACTGGTAGAACTATCACAATTTGTCTTTTTACGATCACCTACAGTTATTATTACAATTCCATTTATTTTCAGTGTTTTTTTTTTTACTCAGAATTTTTAATAAATAGCATATAACAACGCATGTATAACACAAATTACTAATTTAGTAGACAAAATGGCAACTTAGTTTACATAGTGAGATGTGTCGTGAAACTCTTGATTTAGCAACACTGTATCATTGATCAAGATTTTTTAGGATCAATTGTTTTGCTGTATATTCCAGCGCTAATAAAATATCTTCCCTTATTTTTTTAAATTCTCGTATCTCACAACCTTAAATCGAACTAAAGTGGAACAAAGCCACTTTAGACAAGTGGTATAAAATAAGTAAGGTAAGAGGAATTTTTAACGGATTATATTAGAACTGCTCAGAGAAAAAGTCAAAACGTTAAATAAAAACTATTATGATCCTCCTTTAGTACCCACATTAATCCTCTAGTCCGTCCTCACTTCTGGAACGACGCCTGAAGCTCAATGGCACCAGACCTTAGATCAGAAGTAACAGTATATACCATAAATGAGTGCAACTTAGCAAGCAGTAATAACCTACAGATGACACTCTCTAAGCAGTGTCACCACTGGGTGGTTTCTCCTCTCTTATTAAATGAAACTTCTTTCCGCACACTGGGCAACTTGGGGACTAAGCTGGTAAATAAGTTACGAAATTATGTGACGCGCTGAACAGATCCCAGACCCGCTCCGCAACCAGTGTTTTAGTTCGTCCCCAAAAAAATGATTTAACGACTCCTTATTTGAAAACAAAGTGTATAATCCGTGAGGGCACCGATTAAAGACTCTACATTCCAAATTTGGACTAAATCGAACGACTGGTTTGCGCACAGGGGTGAGTCAAAGCATTTCATTTTTTTAATTCTTCGAGTGGCTGTTGGGGATCGTTGAGCGGACTAGTAGAGGGGAGCGCTCCCCACCCCGCCTCTCACCAACAACAGACTACACTCGAGGGAACAGCCCGAGGCGCTTCTTCCCTCACGTCACATTACCGCTTCACTCACTCCATTGGTGAACCCTAAAATCATGACAGGCAGTGATACAGACTCTGAGTATGAGAATAATGGCCCAGGACCGTCATCCAAAAAGAGGAAATTACGTTCAAAATTACAAGTTTTGCATCATGTTCGGAGGAACATCATTTTCATATTAATACCCAATCTACTGATAATAAATTACAAAGATAGTGTACGCCTGCTAGCGTTGCTTGCATCATAGACAATGTCTCTTTTTCTTTCTCAATTTTCATTTTCCATTTGCGTTCAAAACCTACATTTCTTATTTCTCTTACCATAGACCTATTGTCTCTACTTTGGAAACAAATTTAGTGATTTCTGATGTTCCTAACAACAAAAATTAGGTTGATTTAACAAATGAATAAAAATAAAATAAGCCAATAAATAAAACTGTTTGCACCTAAAATGTTGAGTTAATTGAGAAATCCCATACAACATAAAAATACTATTTATAGATCAAAAAATTAAAAAATCGTGAAAGAAGTTTCACTTCTGGCGTGTGGCCCAAGCACTCACTATTTTCCTGCCTAGTAACCCTAGAAGAGGAAGCATTTATTTTCTACATGTTCCACCTTGCGAAGATTTATGTTCCAACAGAGTTGTCTCTGGTGTAGCTGCTACTACCTGTATCTGTTACTTTTAAATAACACAACCAACTGATAAACTGCTATAAATCTAACTGCTATAAAACTGTAAGTCGGCTTTACCTCGCGGACTGTTCGTACAATGACTTCGTTCCTTCTCGATATTTATTCTCTCCTTTTCAATTTTATATTATATTTCTTTAATTTGCTGAAAATAAAAACAATGAAAATGAATGTTTGAATACAAATAAAATTACAATACTTTTTCAATGTTTTGACTGCTATGAAATGTAAAACAGCAATCAACCATATTGGCAAAAATAATAGATCCAGTAGTAAATAAAAAATGCTCATATTTACAAACGAATTCGTTAGGAATCTCTAATTTTAATCGAAAACTTTATTGGGAATAATAGATTATTTTGTCAATATGATTCTAAATAGATACAGATCCTCATCTCAGAAGAACCAGTCCTTTATTAGCCCTATTTTAACATTTTGAGAAATGTACTTAGAATCATCTTGAAAACAAAATGAAAGAATGTTTGAACGCTAGACGGACGAAAACTGCAGTAAAAAAATATATAAATACAAAATTCGAAAATACCAATTTGGTATTTATATAACAGCAGGTAGCGGAATAAGACATAAATAGAATTTTAATGGCTACATAGCAAAGAAAGATTTAAATTAATATATAATTTTACAACAGACAACAGAACTCTAATATATAAAAATTAAAATATATAAATACCATGTGAATTATATTTTTTTTAATGGTATAAAATTAATAATGTCTAGCATAATAACAAAAGGGATGCAAAATTTGGTTACTAGAGATATTATTAATTGTTCAATTAACTCGTTGACTATCAGCGTAGACCACATTTTAGTCTCACATTTATTTTCGGATATTCAGAACATACTTGAAACACAAACATACATGTTGGGCATATTCAGTGTTCCCATCATCAATTTCTAAAATTGTTTATAACACTTACCTAATCATCATTACGATGATCCTCATTAATTTAATATAAATAATATTTTAAAATACAAAAATGAATGTTGGTTTATCTTTAATTTTTGATAGAGATCTGTGGATATTGATATTATTATAGTGTCAATTTATAGGTATTTTACTCAATATGTATCGTTAAATTATTTCTCTTGCTCTTTGAGCCAACAAATTTGATGAAACATTTATGTCTACTGATCTTACTTACCAAATCCGATTAATTATATTTTTAAATTTATTATATGATTTCCTTTTTTCAGTTTTTAGTTTTTCTTTTGTAATTGAAATTGACTGAATTTTGGTTATGTAAACTGATTCACTAACTTTCCTAGATACTCGTACATTTGTATTGTCACTATTCAGACTTTTGTCATTATTGAAATCGAAATTACGTTGCTTTGTTATATTATGATAGTTGCAACATCTAATATTATATGTTTTAAATTGTTTCTTTGTTCTGGCAGAAAGGGAAGATCCCTCTACTTCTGGCTGTGGAGGCCGGGAACCAGAGCATGTGTCGAGAGCTGCTGTCCCAAGCCACCCAGGAACAGCTGAAGGCAACCACAGAGACGGGGGATACGGCACTCCACCTGGCGACAAGGAGGAGGGACATCGACATGGTGAGGATCCTGGTGGACTACGGGGCTCCGGTGGACGGACAGAATGTAAGTGGATTAACAACCAATTTGTCTAACATTTATATTATCTAATTCTACTATATATATATTGTAGCATGTCTACCCTATAGATAATGCTCAGAACTGGCGATGTCTACGAGAGGATCGCGATCGCTAGGAGCAAAGTATGGGTTGTGTGGTGTTGAATAAACGAGAATTGCATTTGGAAGAGAATGCTCGGAACCAATGATGCCTGCGAGAGAATCGCGATCGCTGGGAGCGGAAAATAAAGAATAATAGAGACACAATGGAAAGGAAGCCAAGATAATTGTCTACATCCGGTGTATAAGGAATAAGCAGTAAAGGTTTTTTTTCTTACTCCAGGTTTTCACACAACTAGAGGCAGATGTTAATTGGTAATATGCGATTGGCTGGAAATAAAATGGGCGGAGTCCGACGACGAATCAAGTCTCGAGAACTGTCCCCTACCACGGTCGGATATCGGAAGCCACTCCCCGTTTTACTCATTCTTCGCTCATATCTTGGTGGATCACCACGTTCCTCTCTTTGTAAAGCCTAGTTTCAGTATGTGAAAGTACTTTCTTCGCTCATATCTTGGTGGATCACCACGTTTCTTTCTTTGTAAAGCCTAGTTTCAGTATGTGAAAGTACTTTCTTCGTTCATGTTTTGGGTGATCACCACGTATCTTTTCTATAAGTAATATCAGTTTGAATATGTGAATTAGTCGTAGAGACACACTTTGAATTCGGACGCGCCGGGTCAGTGGGGGTGTAACTTCTGGTGTGCCCTCGAAACTACGCAGATCTTCAGGGACTATGTGAATAGACGATTTCTACGGGAAGTCCAGAAAGGGTGATCACGCCGTCATTCGCCATGGATATCGTATCGAGGTACCTCGTAATTAAGTTATAATTCAGTCCTTCAGACACACGGCCAAATTATATATATATTCAATTGTTGTTTTGTAAATATGTTCTCATAAAATAAATATGTTAAAGTTATAGGTTTGATTCATTTCATTCCCCCCCCCCCCCCCCACTCATGCTTCTTCTGGTTGACAACAGTAATTAATTATTGTTAATTACTGATGTCAACTAACCGTTAGGATCTTGTAACCGTTCTTCCCGTGGGAGTGCTTTCAGCTATTCAGGCATTGTTTAATTAAAGTCGCGATTTAAATAATTTTCAAATTTAATAATTTTTCGATCTCAATTTTATTTATTTTATTAATTACGTGATTTGCACTCACACAGGGAGAGAAATGGTTATTAATTGGCGCCCGAACAGGGACTTGATTTGTTTATTAATTATGCCAATTAGTATAATTAATGAACCCCACTAATCGGTCCCTTATTAATTAATTAATTTTTTTTTAATTAAAAATTTTTTTTTTGCTTTTTAACGTAGATTCCAGCCTATTAGGCCACAATGTTATATTTTCACTTAAAGTCGGTATTTAGAATCAAAACTGAAGAAGGATGGGTGAGGGTAGGGACAATGAATGACATCATTTATTGAAATAATTTTATTTTTTTTTGTTTTTGATTTTTTTTTCTTATGTAGATTTAGTAGGCATTTATTTTACATATTATAACTATTGTTGTATTGTGATGCCATCTGACAGGTCACCATAGAAATTAGGTTAGCACCAGACCTCCCGTATAATTCATTTAATTGTTTTGATATATATTTCTTATCAGAATGGAAGGGAAAGAGAAGTCGGAGATAGAGCCGATACAGACACGGTCTAGGAAAACTATCCGTACGCCCCCGGAGTCCCCGGTAGAAAATCCTAAATTTGACCTAGAGGCGATGTTTAAGGCCATGCAGGAACAGATGGGAAACTTGGGAAAGGATTTAAAAGCGGACATGCAGGAACAGATTTCGGGACTAGGACAACAGGGAAAGGCCATGCAGGAACAGATAGGACAGCAGACTTCGGAGATAAAGGAACAAATTTCGGCAATGGCAAATAATATCGAATCCATTAATCGCGATATGGGCACTCTACGATCTGAGTCCGGAGAATTGAGAACTAGACAGGATAATTTAGAAGGGAAATATGACAAACATGTTTCTGAAGTTAGGGACATGGTAGATGTCTGTCATCATGAAATGACAGGTAGGATCATGTCAGAAACACAACGTTTAGATAAGGAGGTCGAGGAAATAAATTCGAACCAAAATCTTTTTCGTACCGATTGTGAGAAGAGATTCGCCAATATCTCGAAGAGAATAGATACTGTTTCGGGTCAAAATCAGGTCTCAACCCCAAAACATAATGACCAAGTGACGTTCCCCATCCCTGAAGAACATAAGGATTGGTATACAGGTCAGACCTTTGCTCGCGAACAACCTAGTAACGTCACTTTCCAAAATACGTATATAAAAAATTACGAACGTAACAAGGTAACGTTCCGTAACAATGTGTTGGATTTACCCAACCATTTCATATCAAATTTAGAAATTGCATATAGTCACATTGGAGAATTTTATAATCTGAACGAATTTATAAAGTCACATTTAAAGGGCGCGGGTCTGGATTGGTTCCTTGTAAAGTCAGGAAGTATCCGCTCTTTTGATGAATTCGTCAATGCGTTCAAAGATAGGTTCTGCGGGGAGAAATATGACGTTATAGTCCGTAGGGAACTTGATACCCAAGGCTATGCCGATCATATGGATAAAACACCCAGCGAACATTTTTCAAAATTAGTGTCACGACTCCAGGATAGTACATATAAAATTCCGGAAGGCTACGTATGTGAACTATTGAGCAAACATTACGGAGAGACGGTCGAAAATTCAGTTAGGATCCAGGGAATAATCTCTATTGAGAGACTACATGAGCAAATAATTAGGATAGGTACTAACATAATTAGACGTGATTGTAAATTAAAGGATAGTTCTTGGAAAGGCGGGGAAAGACAGTACCGACCAGATAGTCTTCCGAAAAACAATAACTTTCCCAAACAAGACCTACCTCGTTACAATTCTGGGAATGCACGGGGAACCTCTCACTACAATCAAGAGAGAGGGAATCAATTTAGCCGAGGCCCTTCCCGCGAGTCAAATCCAAATTACGATCGGCCACGTAATTACTATGACTCAAATCAGAATTATAATCGACCACCTAATTATAGGGATAACCAGTCGAAACCTAACGTAAGAAACATGGTGGTAGTGACCGACAACAATGTCAATACAGACATGAAAGAAATAAAGCAATCCCTTGGAGAGTTGGCTAACAACCTGAAACCAATTGTTGACCACTTGATAAAAAACTAAGTAGCAGGAGTGGGATGAACAAACTTAAAACTATGGGGGGAGGTAAATTTAAATTCAAGGGGGACGTACGCAGTTTGCTTGGTACAGAAATGATGACGAGATTGACAGGGGACATTGACCTACATACTAACGTTGACAATAGATGTCCCACTCCTGTAAAGTTAAAGACAGACAGTAACAACGGACTGACATTGATGAAGCTTCAAGGGTACCAAGAAGGTAGCGGTTTAGGAAGATACGGTAATGGACGTTTGGAACCAGTTTTTATCAGCACGAGAAGACCACTTCAAGGATTAGGTTACGAGTACAAATTTTTTGATATCAGATCACCAGTTAACGTAGAATCAATAGCAAAGACATCCTTACCAATCACTGCTAAGCAGGAAGAGCCCATCGACAAACAAACATACCCCGACAATACTATGACTGCCCCAGATCACGTAAATTCATCAAGTATAAAAGAGGACGAAATCACAGACAGACCGACAGGCAATGAAGAAAACATAACTTTCCCAGACGACGTCAGAATATCATCTCTGATGCAGGAGTTTTCTGACCTACTTAGAAACGAGGACGAAGTAACAGACATATCGACAGACAATGACCACATAATCCGCTACCCGACTAATGGCAACCCCACTTGTGAAGAACATCCGCAGGTGAACTTCATCAAAGACAATAGGATAACTGACATTTCGGGACTACAACAACAGACTTACAAATTTACAGAAAAACAGGCCGAAAGACAGAAACAGAACTTTGAGGTACGACACCAACAGACTACGTTAGAAATTGGCGATCAGGTGTTAGTACAATCTCTGCGGATACCCACCGGTAAGAGGGAAATATTACTATTACTATTCTGGGAAGGACCTTACCAGATTTTAGACAAGGAAAGTCCTCAAATTTTTATTTTAGGACATCTCGGCAGCGACGTAGCGGAGGGAGGAGTATTTTATATGACAGCACACAAGCCGTGTATTTGCGGATAAATTTACAAGCAGGCTAGAGAAGCGCTAGGGCTCTCTTTGAGATTAACGATCTTACTTCAGCCGAGTTAGGGGGGGCGATTATTGCAGACGAGATCGCGGCCCTAGAGTCAGGGAAGAGATTTGTGACGTCTCTATGGGTGTCCATTCCCAGCTATCCCAGGAACAGTTAGACAAAGTCACACACACATAAAACAGACACTATTCTTTATTATTTGGGAATTATTTATTATTTTACACTAACGGCCAACACCTCATTATACAACAACACACAAAGAATCACACATACACATTTATTGGGGACACGGGATTTATTATTTAGTTATTTTTTTTTTTGTAAATAGGATAAGGCAGACGGGGACATTCTGGCACTCCCCTGGGGCTTAACATCGAGCATACCCCCCTTAGTCGAGCTCAAAGATTCCAAAGTGAATCGCCAGGTTGTAAATAGTAATTTTAGATAATAAGTTAGGGTTAGTTTTTTTTAAATTCTAGATATTAAGTTAGGATAATTTTTTGTTTATATTTGGCATAGGATATTTTTTTATTAGTATTACGTTTTTTTTTTGATGTTGGGATAATTTAGTTTAGATAGGTTCGTGGCTTCATTTTAATTTAACGTAATTATAGGACGGGGCAGACGGCATATGGACTGGCCATCCATAGGAATTTACCTACGTATTTAAATTTGATTAGGAGACGCGGATCTGAGTAGGATGACAGCGAGGCGATGGCACACATATTTGTAGGTAGTCAGGTATGGTAAATGTACTTCCAATTGTATTTGTATGTTTTGTTTTGTATTTTAAAATAATATTTGTATTAGTATCCGACCGTGTGTATCTATTGAAAATGTCACATTGACCCATATTTTATCTAGTGACCATGATGGGCTATGTTAACCCAATGAGAGCCTTGTAAATATATTTGTCACATATATCCAGGTATGGACCTTACTTATTATGATGCAGTGTCGACCACGGTAGGTCAAATGTCAATTTTGTTATTTTATTTAAGAAATCCTAGGGCAAGGTGCCGAAGCATACATGACTAAAGGGGGAGATATATTATAAACTGGAGGGGATACCCAGAATTGAATATTTAATTATCGTACACACGGAGAAGGGGCCACTCCATTGATGCTTGTAGAATCCATTTAAAGGGGCGGGATTTTGTTTAATTATTTTTTTATGCCATGAACTGACTGTTGAACTGAAGAAAGGGTTTCGCTACTTGATTAATGCGGATGCCGGAATTTACATATGTTTATGAAACTGAGATGGGATTTGAGTGGGCTTATTTTTCTATTTTATATTTCGTCGTCGTTCCGGCAGAAGGTAAATACCTGTCGAAGGCCTAAGGAGGCATATGGTTAGGGTCTGGTCAACCCAAATTTTTGTTGAAGCGGATTAAGGATATGGGAATTCAGTTGAAGCATTGTCGAGGCGTGGGGCCTTTTTGGATGTTTTAACTAGTCAGTGAATGTATGCTAGAAATAGAATCATCGTTATTTGCTAATGGAGAGGGTTAACTCCAAGAAGTACAGCGTAAAGTAAAATCATGCTTTGGTCACGCATGCATAGGCAAGCCATGCCGATTCGAAAGTAAATTTAAAATCATGTTTTGGTCACGCATGATAATGAGGTCGATACCTGAGTATTTGGTTAAGTGTATATGCTCAGTGAACGAGCAAGTGTTAAGTGAAACTAATAAAATATGTGACTTCCAATGGTCATTTAGCCGACATATTTTATTTTAACGGGAACGGGGGATATTGTAGCATGTCTACCCTATAGATAATGCTCAGAACTGGCGATGTCTACGAGAGGATCGCGATCGCTAGGAGCAAAGTATGGGTTGTGTGGTGTTGAATAAACGAGAATTGCATTTGGAAGAGAATGCTCGGAACCAATGATGCCTGCGAGAGAATCGCGATCGCTGGGAGCGGAAAATAAAGAATAATAGAGACACAATGGAAAGGAAGCCAAGATAATTGTCTACATCCGGTGTATAAGGAATAAGCAGTAAAGGTTTTTTTTCTTACTCCAGGTTTTCACACAACTAGAGGCAGATGTTAATTGGTAATATGCGATTGGCTGGAAATAAAATGGGCGGAGTCCGACGACGAATCAAGTCTCGAGAACTGTCCCCTACCACGGTCGGATATCGGAAGCCACTCCCCGTTTTACTCATTCTTCGCTCATATCTTGGTGGATCACCACGTTCCTCTCTTTGTAAAGCCTAGTTTCAGTATGTGAAAGTACTTTCTTCGCTCATATCTTGGTGGATCACCACGTTTCTTTCTTTGTAAAGCCTAGTTTCAGTATGTGAAAGTACTTTCTTCGTTCATGTTTTGGGTGATCACCACGTATCTTTTCTATAAGTAATATCAGTTTGAATATGTGAATTAGTCGTAGAGACACACTTTGAATTCGGACGCGCCGGGTCAGTGGGGGTGTAACTTCTGGTGTGCCCTCGAAACTACGCAGATCTTCAGGGACTATGTGAATAGACGATTTCTACGGGAAGTCCAGAAAGGGTGATCACGCCGTCATTCGCCATGGATATCGTATCGAGGTACCTCGTAATTAAGTTATAATTCAGTCCTTCAGACACACGGCCAAATTATATATATATTCAATTGTTGTTTTGTAAATATGTTCTCATAAAATAAATATGTTAAAGTTATAGGTTTGATTCATTTCATTCCCCCCCCCCCCCACTCATGCTTCTTCTGGTTGACAACAGTAATTAATTATTGTTAATTACTGATGTCAACTAACCGTTAGGATCTTGTAACCGTTCTTCCCGTGGGAGTGCTTTCAGCTATTCAGGCATTGTTTAATTAAAGTCGCGATTTAAATAATTTTCAAATTTAATAATTTTTCGATCTCAATTTTATTTATTTTATTAATTACGTGATTTGCACTCACACAGGGAGAGAAATGGTTATTAATATATATATACGTTGAGTGTAACTTCGGCTTATGCCAGTTTCAACACAAAGTTCAAGAGAAACATTTATGTTTGCTAGGTTGGCACATTATGATATTACCTAAGGCTGTGACACTCCAACCCCAAAGGAAACCGTACAGAGGTGGGGGAAGTCCTCATAGAAAAATCCAAATGTGAAAATATAAGGGTTTAAGAGGGCGCCGGTAGCTCAATGGTATGCGTGCTCGCTTACTGAGCTCGAGATTGCGGGTTCAAAACCCGGCCGATGTCATTAGGTTTGTTATCTGAGAGGTGAAAACAATTTGAGCACGTCGTTCTTCGGATGGGAAGTGAAGGGATGGTCCCGCACTTGTCCGATGTCAGGTAAGCGTTAAAGCCCCCCTATCCTACCTAACTAAACCTAAGTAGGCAACATTTTGAACTCCCACCCTGAGTCGGGTTCATGTCCACCAGAGTGACGAAAAAGCGCTGTGGTAGTAGGCGAAATAACTTCGCAGTTAACTATCAGGGTTGAAACTTTCGTGATGGATTTTTCCGTTGGACTTTTCGAGTCAAATTGGCCAATTTGTCAGTAATGTAGTGACCTGATGTTCTAGATCTGCAGAAAACTATAGATACCCTTGTCTCAAGATGACATACCTAGTCAGTTAGAATTCTGAGTCCCTAGCATTTGTAAATGTTTTTTTTTAAGTTATTGCATCAATATTATTTGTTTTTATTGTGAACTAGCAGGTTATCTTGCATTGCCCGAGACTTACTGCATTATTAAAATACTTTATCTGAAGCTCATTACCTGCGATATCCTCCCCTCCCCATCTTGCTACCTCTCTACTACTTCGCTATTCGAAAATGTTGTTTATCTCCGTTATTTTAATTTTAGCCAAAAAAAAATGTATAAAGAAAAATATTTAAAATGAAAATATTTACTATTTTTCGATCTACTTTTATATTGACTGTATTGATTCTCCAACGTTTTCACGTAAGACCAATAAGAGTTAAGGAAACATGAAATAACTTTTTCTGGCTCCGAGCAAACCCCCCCCCCCCCCCCCCCCCTCTCTATTCAGTGATTCTGAAATCACTCTATAACCTATTTCTGAATAGGCATATTATGGTCACATCAGATATTTTTGCTTTTGTAAATAGTTGTTGAGATTTCTCTCTCGGTGAAATTCGTATTCATTCTGTTCAAAAATAGTGATTAACGAGTTACTCATTTGTAGTATAGTTTATTTAATCATAAATATAGAATAATTCTCTACCATGTATATTTGTGACAGTATTATTTTTAAATATTATATTGAGATATACAACGAGATATTGATGATATGTTTTGTTGGTAGGGTGAGGGCCAGACTTCCCTTCACATCGCCTCGGCTGAAGGAGACGAGGCCCTTCTCAAGTACTTCTACGGGGTGAGGGCCAACGCTTCCATCACAGACCATCAAGGTAATATAATTTTTTTTTTTATTTCCCCAGAAATACGTAGTATAGGGTAAGTTATGTAATCGATGAAAAATGTTATATGTGTATCCAGAACCCCACAAGGAAAACACCCATTGATTTTCAGCCATATCGACCCAAGAGAAGGTGGGTGGATTTAAGTAAAAAAAACAATAACTGCCATATGCCTGAATGTTTCGAGGAGATTTTACATTAGACATTGAGGAGTCTCCGGGCAAGGAATCAAGCCAAATCGGCGGAAGAGAAAATAAGTTTAGACGGAGAGAGAATACGTATTTGTTGCAAATAAGTCGAGCCGGGGATGTGCATTGCCGATGATTCACCGAGGACTTTTTGCCTTCTTCTCTGGGTCCTCATGGAAAAGTGATTTCATTTTCGAAAAGATGGAAATATAAATATTTAAAGATCTGAATTTCATACTAAGTACATACATATTAACATTTCAGTTCCAGTAAAAATTCTGTTGTATTGTTTTTATTTTCATTTAATATTTTAGTGTGTTAGTTAAATAAAAGGAATTGGCGTTTAATAAAACACACTGTATAATGAGTATACTTGAAGAAATAATTTCCTAGTAGAAGGTAAGTATAACCTACAAACATCAAAACAAAAACATAACCTTATATTATACTGCAAGTAGGTAGAGCAATGATTTTTGACATGTTTCTATCATTTTTGTAGTTATTCTTCAATGATGAAAAATCGAAAGCGATGTCCTTTTCAAATGACATTTTTCTATTATGAAAACAATGATAGCCTGAAACTACCTCATACTCTTCAGATTTTGAGTTATTTCATGCAGATACTTTCTTTCTGAAGCCTAGAATTTATGTGTGCAATATGAATTTAGAATCATCATAACACAGGTCGTTCTTGTTTATACAAATTCAAAACTTCAGAAACTATTTGCAAGGAACTCAGCATGTGCGACATCTGGCTTTAGTTTTTTTTTTTGTGTGTACCAGACTTCTGTCAGGCTTCACACCACCGTGACTTTTGTTGTCCGTTCTTTTTTTTTCCGGATGTATCGGCTTCTGAAGGGGGCTCCACACCACCCGTCCGCCGCGTAGGGGGGGGGGGGGGGGGATCAGGTCATTTAATTTAAAAATATGTTTTATTTGGTGGTACGGTCAGTTGTAGGACCCAGCCACTCGCCGGGACAATCGCTTGGGTCCTCCAACCTACCTTATTGGCGTTTCTCGAGTGAGCTCGGGTTCAGTGCATCTATGTTTATGGCTGCGTTGCACCGGGGATGGTTGCAGGTGGGCCGTGTTAGAGCACCCTGAGGTCACCCCCAGAGCCACGTTATACTGCTTTCTTTACCCTCCGCCAGGAGGCGTCGAATCGACCGAACTCTGGGTAATCAACCTCACTCTTCAGCTTCCGCGGGTTCAGTCCCTGGTACGATCCTGTTCAGCGTATCAACTCAACTCTTGGCCTGTCGAATATTGGGCATTCAAAAACTACGTGTTCGGGCTGAAACTTCTTGAAAAAGAAGATCTTGGATTTGAAATTCCCGTGTACCGATAGTATCTGGGATGTGATCCGGCTTTACCCAAACAGACTCAAGTCTTGCCCGGACATTTGGAATGTAAGCGCAGGTCGTTCGGCCGTCTGAGAATTGTGATCATCGCTACTGACATTTCTCCACTATCCAGTATTGGACATTGTCCTTGCAACGCTCTGGTCCGGACTGTCCGTGTAATTCCTCCTCCAGAGCTAGTCGCAAGGGCTCGCCGGTGTCTGCTCTAAGTGGCAAATTGCGTCTGCAGTGGTACGAGCTGACGGCACCGTCCAAGACTGTCAATAGCCGGGCTCCCGCCAGTACCTGCAGGCTACCGTTGAGACAGTCCGATAGGCCTTTGTGACCCTTAACAGGGCTGTTCTCTGTGCCTGAACGAGGATAACTCGCTGCCGTTTCGTGGGGCGATGCCACCATCCTGCGGCCGCGTATCTGGCAACGGCCTCGAACACCCCGGGTTGATCGCTCTACACGGGGAGTAGCCGAGGCCCCACGTTGCTTGGGCTCGGCAGCCCAAAGCGTTGAAAGTGGCTGTCCTTTCTTTAATGGCAACAGCATGGGGCGTCACGTTCAGACCCGGCCCGATTCACACTCCTAGGTACGTAACCGTTGCCGGGCACTCAACCAGAGGACGCCGGGCGTCAGTCCTCCCTCTCATTAACAAGTGGCTGTCTCTGCGCGGACTGCTCCTCATTATGCACTTTTTCAGAACTATTCTCATTTATTTTTAAACATAATATTAATGCAATAAGCTTCTGAGCTCCCCCGAATTTTAAGACCTACGGAAAACTCGCGCCATATTTTCATCAGACATTGTCCCATCAAACACGACTTAGGGTGTTGTTCAAATGTTCCTTTATACAGGGAGGCCCAAATTCAAAGCGATATTATATTTTCCCCCCAGACGGTTGCAGTTTCAAACGTAAAAACACCACTTTTTACTACTGTTGTGCAGTTGCAAGCCTCAGAATTATAATGGCCTGGCTGCAACTTTACTTGTCTAAGTATTCTGACCGGTCTCGTCCTATAGTGACTGGTTTCCTAAAGATCTTAATCGAACTACTAAAATGATCTGTTAAATTTGGAGCAAAAGGGTCGTCTTTAGTTCTATTTTTTACACCCTGCCTGCCTGTTTTGAATCTGTCTATTTACGTTTGAATTATGTTTGCAGACCGAACGCCGATGCACCTGGCGGCAGAATACGGTCATGCGAACATTATCGAACTTCTGGCGGACAAATTCAAAGCTTCTATCTTCGAGAGGACTAAGGATGGTTCCACTCTGATGCACATCGCTTCCCTCAATGGGCACGCCGACTGTGCCATGATGCTCTTCAAGAAGGGCGTCTACCTGCACATGCCCAACAAAGTACATAGGGCTTCAGCCCCTCCAATTTATTTGAATAACGGACGACTTTTCATTATGCACCTTTTCAGAACTATTCTCATTTAGATGGATTTCTTTTTAAATATATTATTACTGAAATAAGTTTCTGAACTTGCCCGGTTTGTAAGACCTACCGAAAACTGCCGCCATATTTTCATCAGACATTCTCCCATCAAATTCATCGCGATACGGTTGCAGTTACAAACATAAAAAAACACCACTTTTCTCTACTTTTTATACTGACTTTGAATCTTTTATCTTTTGGAAACTATGCTCCCAACCCAAAAGGAAAATCACACAAAAATGATACTAAACTTCAGGATAAATGATATCATTTATGATCGTAGCATATATAAATCATATGTATCCTAAAGATAAAATCTTGACCCTTCCTTCGGTCTTTTGGTGAAGCATTAACATTTTCATTCAGAAAAAGACTGTATAGAATGTATTATTTCATTCCAGCTATAAAACGTTCAGCTTCGTTCATTAGAAGCCGATGTATCGAACATTGAATCTTACAGGGCCTCATCTGCAAAACAAACATCAAAAAAATCCGCTATATCGGAAAATTGTTCCTTCCTTTTCTGTAAAAACGCCAACTGTACAACCATGTGTTAAGATCGATATGATCTGTGTCCTTCTTTAAAATAATATTTTTAGTACGGTTTTATTCACATGAGGACAAAACTTCAGATATTCAGGGAATCTAATTATTTGCAGTTGTGATCCTATACGATTCAATTCAGAAAATTCGCCTTTGCGCGATAACTACCGATTAGTCCGGCGTTTTTTGAATGGCAGTCCGGACAGTTCTATGACAGTACGTTTTCGCTAACGTTAGAAATTACGGAAGTAAATAACATTTTCGAGTTGCAAAAGAGGAGAAGGGGAGGGGCTTCCTAGCTATTTAATATTAAAATAATTTCATTGAACCGACAAAGACATCTAGTATAATACAGTACTTACACTTCTTTCTTCTTCTCCCACCAGGAGCCGGCAAATCTGCTCAACCAACGAGTAGCTGGTCTCCGACACCAGCTCTCCAGTACCAGATATCCAGATCCTTTCCCGAGAATCAATTCCAACCGGCCTGATCGTACAGTGGACATTCGAAGACTACATATTCTGCAGTCTCGATGCCGCCGTACGAACAGTTTGGGTTGTTCTTCCTCTTACAGAAGAAGAGAGTTAAAATCACTGTGACCTGACAATATCTGGGTCATTCAATGATCAAACTGTACCCACCCATAATAATACGATAAACTATGGTTTTGTATTTGTTTTATCAGAAAGGAGCGCGGAGTATCCACACGGCAGCCAGGTACGGTCATGTTGGCATCATCAACACCCTGCTGCAGAAGGGGGAGCATGTGGACGTTACTACTAGCGTAAGTAGATATACGAGTATAGATACAAGAGAAACAAAAAGGAGCGCGGAGTATCCACATGGCAGCCAGGTACGGTCATGTAGCATCATCCATGTATTCTTTAAAAAAAAAATATTTGTTGACTCAATCAGCCATGCAAGAATCTTGTATGGTAAGAATAACTGAATAAACCACGATTTAAAAAATAAAAATTTGCAAATGAACCTTGCAAAAGAGAGCATCACTTGACAAGGTTTATATATATATATATATATATATATATATCATAAAATGTTATATTCTCAGTGCACAGGATCCATCCATCACAGTTCTCGTGTATATCGTACGTACTGTATATATATATATCGTAGGTACTGTGTATATATATCGTACGTACTGTTATATATATCGTACGTACTGTGTACATTGTGATGTAAACTACGGAACATTTTTTTTATGAATATAAAAAGTAATTTTTTTATTATAATATATATATATATATTATATATATCAAGGTCTTAAAAAAACAAGGGACATCAAAAAAAAAAAAAAATCAAATCAAAAAAACAGCTGTGAATTAAATAAAGAGAAGAGTCGAGAGCTAGCTCTGGAACAGTGCACATAAAGTTGAGATTTTTGTTTTTAGTAAAGTTGAACAATTACCAGAAAGTTGAGTTATCGAGGTCTAAATTGTGTTTAGAAACTTCAAAAGAAGGTACAATTAACCATTTATTTTTTCAAAATGCCCAAACAAAAAGAATAGTTTTTAAGTATTAAGTTTTATGATTTTGTTCTATTGTTTTTTTCTTTTGCTTTGTTTGTTTAATGTTTAGTTTTTTTAAAAATTAAAATATGTAAGTAAAGAAAATAACCCAATTATTTGTCCTTTTAAAATTATATTCTATTCATCTTCCCTGTTGGCCCAGTAATATCATTTGAAAACCCTTTGGATTAGAATTAATATTATTTATAATAATTAAAAAACTGGCATCTCTTTATAAATCCAAGTGTAAAGTTTGTTAAATGGATTTTTTTTGTTGTATACGTGTACTTTCTTAAAAATTGCACGTCTTAAATTATTGATTATATTTTTTTAGGGCTTTGTTCGAAAAACTACTGTAGAAATCAAAATTTAAATAAAGAAAAGAGATCAAATTTCTACAGGAAATGTGGTAATTAAAAGCTTTTATCACATTTTCTATGTATCGTACGTATTGTGTATATGGACTCATATCATTGATTAAATTACTTCTTTGATTGAGAACTTTGAACTATAATGAGTGAAAATATCATTTTTGGACTTGTCATTCTTGCGGGAAGCTAAAGATCAATATTGTAATACTTATCCATATTGCTTTGTTTTAGGACAATTACACTCCTCTGCATATAGCGGTGGAGTCTGCCAAACCTGCCGTAGTGGAGACTCTGCTGGGCTACGGAGCTGATGTTCATGTCAGAGGTATTCTATCTTACAAAATATATTTTATATAAAAAATAACAATTTTCTCCTAGCCTGTCTTTATACTAGCTTAGACTGCCCTTATTTTACATATCTACCGGTAATAATATATATATGGCGGGCTGGAGTTTTACACCTAGGGACCTTAGCATCGTGCTCTTATTCCTTCCCTGGAAGCGCTGGGCTTCCCCCTTATTTGTTACCTGTTTTTTTATACTACCTAAACGAAGTCCTTAATGAAGTACTAAGTCTCCCAGTTTCCTTAATGCACCTGTGAATAATCCCGTGGTCCAATCTTCTCACATTCTCCTCTGTGATTACATCTTTATCAAAGATTTGTTATTCGTTTGTATTAGCAATTCTTTCATCAAGCGATGACTCGCTTCGCTCAAGACGTTAGATATGTCTGTAACTAATTAACTCATTTGGAAGGTATCTATCAGTCCAGAATGGAGAGGAGTACGTTAACAGTTCAAATACAAAACAAAAACAATTTTTGCTCCAGAAACTATCACAAAGTTTCTATACGAGGAAGCAAAAACAATATCTCATGCTATTTTCTCACCGGTTCGGGATTCTGGCTACCTATCATCACAATTCGCCTCTACTCTTTGGTTCTTCGCCGTCCTTTTATCTCCTGGGCTCATTTTCAAGCTTTCTGCTAATCTCAGCCTTTTCTCAGTCAGATCACATAGATGTCATACAGATGCTCAGTAGATGAGCCCAAATCTGTTGCCCCCTTGCTCACTGTAGGGACTCAAACAAGAATCTCAGGAATATGCGCCACCTTGCATCTCTATCAGATCTTCTCATCGCTACTCCTCTGGTCAGGGGACCTGAGTTTTTCAAGTCCCAGAAAAGCACTTTCCAATGAGTAGCCTGTTCTCAATTTACAAGCCCATTTTCTGGACCATGAGAGTCAGTATATTTGCTTGCCTTTTTTAGTTGGATCACCTTAATATTCTCAATTTCCTTTGTTGATGGTCTGCTTGCCTTATTGCAGGTGGCCGACTGAAAGAGACCCCGCTGCACATAGCCGCCCGTGTCTCGGACGGTGAGAAGTGTGCCCTGATGCTCCTAAAGTCTGGAGCCAGTCCCAACCTGGCCACAGATGACGGAGAGACTGCAGTACATGTGGCCGCCAAACATGGGAACCTTGCTTCGTTGTTGCTCCTCTTGGAGGATGGCGGGGATCCTCTCTTCAAGGCAAATGTACGCATGAGGCAACCTCTGCTTGACATTTGGACGGATTCCAGAAAAGTTTTTGAAAACTTATGTTGTCAGAAGGATATTCTGAGAGAAAGAATACACACACAAATACTTGTCAATATTTTCACAATATTGGTCATATTTCCGCCATTATGGTTTCATTATTTAGAGAATTGACCGAAACATTCAACAAAAAATTCTTCTGACAGAAACACGAGTTGGCTAAAGTGGATTGTATAGACCAACTCAACAACAGTTTTGCGCATACAAGTTCTATATTTCGTACACTTACGCGTTGGCATCTATTTCTTACAAAGGCCAAGATAAACTCCTGTACATATCTATTACCAGATATTTAAGTGGATAAAAAATAAATAATTTTTTCGCATCAAATAATAACAATCTGTGATTTGTCTTTTGGTCTTCTGACTTCGGCAAAGTAATCATTATTTGCTCTCAGTTTTGCGGGCTTACATTTGTTTTATCTCCGTTGGCTGGATTCCCAGAGGTAGCATTTCTTCAGCAGTGTGACCATGCTTGTGAATCCTCCTGTTTAGTTCAGAAGAATTTTACTCAGTACTCTAGGTAATGCTAGTACTAGGTAATAGTCGAGTAAACATTAATAACATAAAAATTAATAACTGAAAATTATATTATACTAGTTATCTTTTTCTTTAAAAGTAAATGTTTGCAATAATACGTTCTACAATAATAATATAAAATACTCTTGTAAAGCTTCAGAAAGTCACCTGATGCAAACAAATTTTAATTTGACGGGAGCGGATTAAAGTTCCTATACTAGAAACTGTCTGCCATTTTGACAGTCGGCCCTCACATTAGTCATATCAGACTGTTTCCTGACGCAATCAGCCAGCTTTCCTCTTGTCTTCAAAAGCGAAAAAAAATCGTACGAAATTACGGCCTTGCTGATTGTGTTTCTCGTTCTGACTCCTTGATTTGCACCAGTTCGATAACAAATGAGCTGTGAGCTCTAACCTGATAGAGGGCAGCTATAAATCACCCCCCCCCCAGATAGCGTGCAGCGCCTGTCCCCACCCCCTCCAAATACATCCCCCTTCTCCTGTAATCACTTGCTTTCTTTAGGGTTTCCTAGGTCGAAGACCTTAAAATGATATAGTACAAACTTTCACAGATACTCATGGCAGATTTTTGGATTATGTCGTGAGTGCAATGCTGCAAGCAATTCTTATAAACAGCAGCCAACATATAAACCAGACTAACAGCCCCCCCTCGTTTTTTTATTATATAAACATTATTGATATTTTAAAATTTTCCATTTTTCTTCTTTTGTTCCAGAATGCGGAGACTCCCCTGCATCTGGCCAGCAGAGGATGTAGAGCTGAAGTGGTCAAACATCTGATAGACTTTGTTACTTTGTCTCTAAGCAAGGAGGTAATTATAATGGTGCTTACTTCTACTGGGAACTGTAGTAGAGGCATCATAATAATAGTGGTGGATGGTGGTGGGGAGAGACAGTGGTGAATAGTGGGGGGGGGGGGGGGGGGGGGGAGACAGTGGTGGATGGTGGGGGGGAGAGACAGTGGTGAATAGTGGGGGGGAGAGAGAGTGGTGGGGGGAGGGGGGGGCAGTGGTGAATTTTGGGGGGGAGAGACAGTGGTGGATGGTGGGAGGGAGAGACAGTGGTGAATAGTGGGGGGGAGAGAGAGTGGCGGGGGGAGGGGGGGGGGGGGCAGTGGTGAATTTTGGGGGGGAGAGACAGTGGTGGATGGTGGGAGGGAGAGACAGTGGTGAATAGTGGGGGGGAGAGAGAGTGGTGGGGGGAGGGGGGGGGGGGGCAGTGGTGAATTTTGGGGGGGAGAGACAGTGGTGGATGGAGGGGGGGGAGAGCCATTTGCTCATATAAAAAATACTCAAGTTTTCTAATATTGGCGTTTGAAAAAGTATATAAAATAAAAAAATTTCACAATTCCTATATTGATTAGCTGATTATTGTACAGCCTGGCTACTGCCAGCACAGAAGGTAGAATGTGCTGGACAAGGGCCGATACCAAAGCTGATGTAACGTGTTTTGGTATCCTAAAGGAACGCTTTTTCATGGCGCTAATTTTCGATAAACCCCCCTAAAAAAATGGTTTGAAACATCGAAAAACCCATGCACCAAGCTATTTATTAACTTTTTCAAACTCATCATTATCAAATTTTACAAATTAATCGCTGCTCGACGATTCCAAATCTGACAATGGTAATGTATTTACAATTTCGAAGACATTGTCAATTATTCATTTTTTTATATATTTCTCCTCGCATTTAAGAGTGAAGTCACATATTTTCTTCCATTCTGTATTAAGTTTCCTTTTTCTTGTAATTTTCTCAGACGGCTACAAACTACGTGAACGCGGTGACAGAAGAGGGGGCATCCGCACTGCACTACGCCGGCCAGATCGCCAAGTCTGAAGTACCCAAGGACTCTCCGGACGAGGACAAGCAGGTGGTAAGACGGCTGGTTGAGGCCGGGGCCGATGTCAACCTCTTCACTAAGCAGGTAAAGTTAATACTTCCCCAACCAAAACTAACCTGGACCTTATCTAATCAGTCAAAAATTATATATTGAGTTCTCATCAGTTATGTGTTTTCCGACCGAGTTATTTATTCTTTACTGTAGTTTTTTTCACTAAAATCACTTCTGTAAATATGGCCATTTTGCACATGAGCCCTTCCTCCGGGGAATGTCTCAATTAATGTTTCCTCTGGTACGATCTTGAGATTACTAAGTAAGAATCAAAGGAAACTCAATTTCTTACCGATAACGAACGTAATTGAGCTACGAAGACTTTTATATATACACGTATTTATATTAATTTTTTTTTTTCAGAATTTAGAAACAGTGTTCCATTATTGCGCGATCGTGGGTAACAATGAGATCCTCTCAGAGATGATCCTTCTGATGACTGGGACAGAGATTCAGAAAGCGATGAACCGTCAGACGGGTGTTGGCTGGACTCCCCTTCTCATCGCTTGCCATCATGGTCACATGGAGCTGGTCAACACTCTTCTCACGAACCATGCCAGGGTGGATGTGTTCGACAATGAGGGCAGGTCCGCCCTACATCTGGCAGCAGAGAGGGGTTATCTGGAGGTAAGTTCCATCACATTCATACAAGTAGTCTCACCATTCAAAACTTTTCTTCTCGAGAAAATTCCTATTCTGAAGGCTCCGGTACTTATCCGTTATTATTTATTTGCAGCTCATATTCTTCCAATGTATTTGAAATCTTTCTTCTACATAGACGTTTTGATGTAGTTATTGTTTGGATGCACAGTCTTAAATAAAAATAATTTCTTACATTTACTCTAACCAACCTGTGTTTTGATCGTCTTTGATTTTGTTTTTCAATTTTTTGAGGTGAAATTTTATTTTATTTTAAAAAACGACAAAATAATTCAATAGACATCCCATAACATGGTTTGGTTTAGCAAAAAATGTAATTCATTACTTGTTATTAAGACTGTAATTGGATCAAAGCAATTTTACTGCATCAATGTAATGTTTAAATTTTATAGATACTGAGGATGGGCTTGCAGCTCAAAACGTCTACATAGAAAAAAATGTTTTAAAATAAATTGGGAGTATAATCTAGGAGGTCATACTACCAGAAAGCTCTTTCGTCACTCTGATGGAGATGCGAATACTAAATTTTGCCTACCCTAAATTTATTATTCACCTAAGGTAAACCAGGCACCGTTTAACGACGAGTACAGGCTCGGGACCATCGCTTAACGTCCCATCCGAAGGACGGCGTACTTATGTTTGTTTTACCTCCCAGATAAAGTAAACTAAGGACCTCCAAAAATACCCTTACCCCTCTAGAATTTTTATGAACTCTTCGGTTTTGTGAACGTTATGTCTAAGATGACTTATTAGCAAAGTTTCAGGAATTTTTTTCATTTTTAGGTCTATTTTGAGGTCTGTACTATATATTCTCGGTACCTCCACGGCACAAATTAAAAGAAGATAATTGCAATGGTTCAAGTATTGATTTCCTATGAAATATTAATTATGAAATTAAAAATAACCTATTATGGGAGGAGTACAGTAACGGACAGTACCAAGGAGCACATGTGTTTATAACTTTTAAAAAGTTGTAAAGATAACTGATCTCTCTTATCAGATTCGAGCCCTCGCTCAATTTTTGATCAATATGGATGAAACTAGGTGCAAAATATTTGTGAAAACTGGCTTTTTATCAGATAACTGCGGGTTTCACAATCAAGGTATTATATGCCAGTGGCAAAAATAGCCAATATGTTGAATTTGGACCACTTTAGGCCAAAATGACAACATTAGGACCACTTTTGGCTAAAATAAATATTGAATTCGTAATCAGTGAAAACATTCATTTAAGTTGTAAACATTTGTTAACAAAAACTTAGACAGAAAAAATTAAAATTTTTTAAAATTTTCGCGGGGTTTTGGCAGCTTTCAATTGGCATATAATACCTTGATTGTGAAAGCTGCAGTTACCTTATAAAAAGCCAGCTTTCACAAATATTGTGCACCTAGTTTCATCCAAATTGATCAAAAATTGAGCGGGGGCTCGAATTTTGAAAATCAAAACTCATAAATTTCACACTGTGCGCCGTCCCTCGGATGGGACGTTAAGCGATGGTCCCGAACCTATACAATGTCAGGTACTCGTTAAAGACACCTACCTTAGGTACCTCTTACAGTAGAGTCGGGCTCATGTCCACCAGAGTGACGAAATAGCAGGCTGGTAGTAGGCGATATGACCTCGTACTTAAAACCCGGGCATGAGTCATAAAACCTAACCTAACCTCCCCCCCCCCCCCCCCCCCCCCCCCCCCCCACAATAATAATAATAATAATAACATTTATTTGGACCAGCAAAACAAGGTGCTATACACAAATATATAAAATAAAGGATTTAAAATAGAAAGTCCTGGTACAGTCTTTGTTTGAGTCGCCTCCCAGGAGTAGGCGCTCCTAGACTGTAATGTACAGCCCCGGAACAATACACAAGGGCTTCGTGGTGATTCTTCACTAGTTTCTCGATGTGAGCTACAAAAAGAGGAACACCCAATTCTTCGTGGATTTTGTGATTCCTCGCAAACCAGGGTGCGTTTGTTGCTATTCGGAGTACTTTATTCTGAAATGTTTGTAGTCGTTTAATGTTAGTGCTGCTGGTACCGATCCAGACTGGACAGGCGTATGTTAGAAGTGGAAGTAGGAGTGTCTTGTATAAGAGAATAGTACACGTATGTTTAAGTGGCGTGTTTCTGTTTATGAGAGGGTAGAGGGTGTTAAGTCGTGAATATGCTAGCTGTAGTTTTCTGTTAATGTGTAGTTTCCATGTGAGTCGTGTATCTAAAAGTACTCCAAGATAGCGCACACCCTGGTTCTTAGGATTCCAGAGAATGGGGAGGTCATCAATTTGCAGCTGACGTTGTTCTTCTATGGAGAATCTGCGGAGAGTGAATATTTTAGCTTCAGTCTTCCCTATGTTCAGTGTTAGTCTCCATTTTGAGAACCAGAGAGAAACTTCTGTCAGGGCTTCCTGGAGCTGTTCAATGGCGACGGAGAGGACACTATGCTGACAGGCGATCATTGTGTCATCGGCATAGGTGGCTAATGTTGCCGTGGGAGTTTCGGGGATGTCGTGGGTGTACAAATTAAAAAGGAGGGGGCTCAGAATATCACCTTGAGGGACCCCAGCTGTAATCCTTCTCTTGGTGCTCAGTGCGTTACTGACTCTCACCTGGAACGTCCTGCCATGGAGAAAAGAGGATATAAGACCAACGATGTATTTGGGTACCAAGCTTTTCTTTAGTTTGTACAACAGCCCCTGATGCCAAACGGTGTCAAAGGCTGCGGCTACATCCAAGAATACGGCGGTGGTGTAATTCTTCGCCTCGAAGCCGTGGACAATCATTTCGGTCACCCGTTGTAGCTGCTGGACTGCAGAGTGTTTGGCTTTGAAGCGAAACTGGTGGGACGGTATGGTGTCTTCTAGATATCCAGTAAGCCTTTTCGATATAATCTTTTCAAAAATCTTAGACAATGAATTTAGAAGGCTTATCGGCCTGTAGCTGTTGGGGTCTTGTTTCGGCTTGCCGTGCTTATGAAAGACAACAAGGATAGCATTCTTCCACGTGTCAGGAAAGTATCCTCTCCTTAAACAGCCATTGAACAGCCCTGTAAGATAAGCGATGCTTCTTGGAGGCAGGTTCTTGAGGACGATGTTGGGGATGAGGTCTTCACCGGGGGCCTTCTTGTTGGGGAGTCTCCGGATGTATAGTGTAATTTCTGACGGGTTTGTGTACTGTATATGTGGTTCTGCGGTGTGGAGTGGGGTGGAAAGAAATTCGTGGACTGTGTGGAGTGTTTCGTGATCTTGTGTGTCATGAGTTCTGAATTTCTGTTCAAGGTGCTGGGCCACTAGCTCACTCTTGTCCTTGTCCGTTGTTACAGTATTCTGTCCGTCTGTCAGGGGCGGGAGGCCGGGGTCTTGTCTGAGGAGGCGTCGTGTTTCCTTCCAAAGGTTGCTGTCTCCAGGCGTAAAGTCGCTGGTGTATTGTCGGTATCTGTTGATTCTGTCATTGTCCAATTCCCATCGTATAAGTCTTGTCAGTCGGTTCAGCTCTCGCTTCTCTTGTGGATCGCGTGTTCGTTGCCAGTGTTTGCGGAGTGTATTTTTGTCGTGTATCATGTTAAGTATGCGTTTAGGGGTCTTATTTTGTCGCATGTTGCGTTGGTCCTTGTAGTGATTGTATGTTGAGTTGTGTATCGAGGTGTAAATGGCTTGAGTGAAATATTTCAGTGAGTCGTCTATGTCTTCAGTATTGTAGTAATGCAAAGGGATGTCTATGTTTTTGTCCATCTCCCATCTAAACGCGTCCCAATCTATTTTCCCCTGTATCAGTCTAGGCAGATGTTCTGCCTGTTTCGGGTTCACTTTGAAGGTACACACGACTGGAAGATGGTCTGAGTCGAGTTCTGTCAGTGGTTCGTGATAAAGGGGCAAAGTAAAATTTTGTACTAGTCCAATGTCCAGGATGTCTGGGAGATATCTCTGTTGTGTAGGATAAAATGTCGGTTCGTCCGGTGCTGATATCTGTACGCCTAAATTGTTAATTATGTTTAAGAGTCTTGTCCCGTTGTTGTTTGTCCGTCTACATCCCCAAATTGTATTTTTACTATTTAGGTCACCTAGTAGTATAGTCGGCCCCCCAGTGAAAATGTGTTCAAAATCCGTCTGGTGAATTCTGATGCCTGGTCGGTGGTATGCTGAGATTATGTTAAGTGTTCTGTTGTTGTTGAGTGTGAGTGTGGCTCCAACGGCTTCCAGCTGTTGAAGTGTGGGTAAGAGAAGCTGAGAGTGTGCGAGGTTCTTTTTTATACAAACAGCGACGCCTCCAAATCTGGTTTGTCTGTCCTGTCTGTATATGGTGTATCCTTTTAGCTTGAATTTGTCGGTATTATGGAGGTGAGTTTCTGTGATACAAATGATGTCGATGTTGTAGCGAGTTAAAAAGTCCGAGAGTATCGTTCGTCTGTTTTTTATTCCGTCAGCGTTCCAGTTAAGGATGGATAAATTATGAAAAATATTTAAATTAGGGTCCACCATTGTTAAATGAAAATACTTGGGTGAGAAGATTAGATAAAAATGATTTTATGATAGGGATAAATGGTTTGAGAAAGATGATTATTGTGTTGGTGAGGTCAGTCATGTCGTTAGCTGGTTGGTTGTCTTGGCTGCTGGGTAAGTTAGGTTGAGGTCGAGGTTGGAAGGGTCGGGGTCTGCCTTGGTCGAACCAGCTGTTCGGTCGGTCCGGGGTCTGTCTTGGGGGTTGTCCTTTGGGTGGTGCATTGGGAGGATCTTGTCGTTTAGGTTGGGCCTGTCTGCTAGTCCTGTCTACGTATGTCTTGTAGGAAGCACACCCTCTGTAGCTGGCTGGATGGTTGCCCTGGCAGTTGGCACACTTGGGAGAGTCTACCTTCTTCTGTCTGGAGGGGCATGCTGTGAAGTGGTGGTCCTCCCCGCACTTCACACATTTGGGGTCCAGTCGGCAAAAGGTTTTGGTATGACCAAAATATTGGCAGTTTGTGCACTGCACGACTCGGTTGGAACGTCGGCGTGGCTCCACTTTGACAACTGTATAGTAGAGCCGCGTCAGTTGAAATATGGCCTCTCCAGATGGGGTGTTCTCCAGCTCAACTGCACAGAGGGGTGTGGGGCGTCTGTCGTGGTTCAGAATCCGGGTGACTTTAATAACAGGGTATGTCGGGGTCAGTTCGTCTGTTATTTCTGTGTCGGTCAGTGAGTAAGGAACTCCCCGTATAATTACGGAGAGTTTCCTGTCCTCGGGGTTGACGAAGGTGTAGTATTTCACCTTATTGTCGTCATAAAATTTTGTCACTTTGCGATAGTCATCAGTCGTTGTGAGGCTGATCTTTATTTTTTTGTTGCACTGTTTTGTTTCAAACGGCGAACAAATTAAACTTTTTAACTCGGTAATGACCAGCTGATAATTATCACCCTCACAAAGAAAGATTGGAGGGATCTTGGTCTGTCTGTTAGGGGTAGGCTGTCCGTCTGGCTTTGTCGGTTGGGTTGTCTCCTGACCGTCCTGGAGAGTGAGAAGTGGCTCGTATCTGTTCTGTGTTGGTGTTGGTATGGGTGTGATTTGTAAAGTATATCGGTTCCTCTTCAGCTGAGGCTCCTGGGAGATGGCTCTGTTATCAGGGACTACTTGGCCGCCGTCTACTGCCATTGATATCCCAGAGTCCTCACAGCTTGAAGAGAGCTGCCTCTTAGCAGGTAAAAAAGTGGATATCATCTCACCTGTTCCGGCTACATTGTTTATTTGCTTGATATCGGCAAGGTTAGAATTTTGAATATTAAAATTATTAGACTGTTCTCGTTTCGAAACGCCGGGTTTCATTCTCACCCAAACAGAGGGAGAACTTCTGAGTGTCTTTGTCACTGTTTAGTAATATAAAAACTTATAACACCGTCACAATATTAATAATAAATGTTAACAAACTTTAACGTGTGTTTAGCACTTTATAGCCAAAACAGCTGTTTCCCCCCCCCCCCCCCCCCCACATTATATATATATATATATATATATATATATATATAATTCGTCTCGTCGAACCTTTTGAAATGGTCTGCCACACACCCTATAATTTTAATATAACGTATGTATACGTTATTTTCAAATATGGCAATTTAAAAAAATTTACCTCATGTCATGTGACAGTTCGGTTCTGATATCCCTTAACTAGCGGAAATCCTCAACGGAAATCTATACTACTCGTACCACACTTTTTCTTTGAGGGGAGAATAAGCTTTGATTCTTGGTTCGGATATCGCACGTTATCAACTTCAGTTTTACAACACAAAGTTATTCCCGGGCACCCCCTAGTTATTGTATATAGCTGGCTTATTTATCCATTTGTTTCTCTGTTTCACATATTTGTTTTTGTTAATAGGTGTGTGATGCGCTGTTGACCCACAAAGCGTTTATTAACAGCAAGTCCCGCGTCGGCAGAACAGCTCTCCACTTGGCTGCCATGCGGGGCTACGCCAACCTTTGCAGGTAAGTTACACCCCCTCATTAACAGTAAGTCCCGCATCGGCAGAACATCTCTCCACTCAAGAAGGAAAAAGAGTGGTAACTCAGAGTAAAATCGATTCCTGGCGAAATTATGTATCTAGCATCAATAAATCGACTCCCTCAGCGTTGGTTTGGAGGAAAATTCGAGCACTTTCCGGAAATCCTGCACCAACCACTCCCATGCTCAATGTGAACGGGACGCTCACAACTGACTCTAATTTAGTGGCCGAAGAGCTTGCAACCAACTTTTCCCTAGAAAATTTCAACTTTAGCCCACAATTCATTTACAAAATAGTTCAAGAGTCCAAAACAATTAATTTTACATCTTCCACAAACCTAGAAGAGTACAATAGACTTTTCAGCGAGTGGGAATTAGAGTCAGCTATGAGAAACCTTAAAGGAACCTCTCCCGGCCCTGATTCCTCCAGTATGTCATGCTAAAAATCTATCCCCACTAGCTCTTCAACAACTGCTTAAACTATACAATCAAATATGGCTCACTGGAGTATTTCCACATCATTGGCGGGAATCCCTTATCGTCCCAGTGCTGAAAAATGGAAAAGACAAGCGCCTGGCATCAAGTTATCGTCCAATATCATTAACCAGCTGTATGTGTAAAGTGATGGAGCGAATGGTTAACATCAGATTAGCGTGGATATTGGAAAAACGAGAACTTCTCTCTAATATTCAGTGCGGATTTCAGAAGAACCGTTCAACCTTGGACAATTTGGTAAGACTCGAAACAGAGGTCCAAGACGCTTTCATCAGCAAAGAACATGCAATAGCTATTTTCTTTGATTTGGAGAAGGCGTTTGACACCACCTGGAAATATAACATCCTTTCATCACTGCACAGGTGGGGTTTTAGAGGACACTTGCCCATTTTCATTGAGAACTTCCTCCAAGAACGATCTAATAGGTAATACGAAGTCACATGAACGACTACAAAATAACGGAGTTCTCCAAGGTAGCGTCTTGAGTACCACTCTGTTCTGCATTGCTGTCAATGAAATCAGCAAATGCCAGTCCTTATATGTTAAGGGCTTCCTTTACGCTGATGATTTCGCTGTAGTATGCCGCTCTAGCGACCTAGACTTCATACAAGATCATCTACAGCAAGCAGTGAATAAAATCGAGGCATGAGCATTGAAGACGGGTTTCAAAATCTCCTCCGAAAAAACATGCTGCGTACATTTTACCAGACGTAGAAATAATAATGTTAATCCCGTCATTAGATTGGAAAATTCTCCCCTTCGATATGTTAATCGAACTCGTTTTCTCGGCTTAGAATTTGATTCAAAACTAACCTGGTCTTCTCTCATAAAACTGCTTAAAGAAAGATGCAAAAGTAAACTGAACATTCTGAGAGTCCTGAACAACACACACTGGGGAGCTGATAGAACCTCGCTCTTGACAATTCTGAAAGTCCTGAACAACACACACTGGGGAGCTGACAGAACCTCGCTCTTGACAACTCTGAAAGTCCTGAACAACACACACTGGGGAGCTGACAGAACCTCGCTCTTGACAACTTATCAGTCCTTAATCAGATCAAAAATGGACTACGGTTGCTTTGTTTATGGCTCGGCTCGGCGGACACACCTCAAGTCCCTAGACACAGTACATCTTACTGGGATTCGATTGGCCACGGGAGCTTTTCGGACAAGCCCTGTCCTTAGTTCGTGCTCAGAAGCAGGTATCTCTCCCCTTCAGTTCCGCAGAGATAAACTCTCTGCGAAATATATTACCAAACTTTATACTCTGCCGAGGCACCCTTCCTATAGTTGCATATTTAAGCCTAAGTACAAAAGACTATACAACGAGAATAACAATGCAACATTGCCACTGGGAATCCAAATGTCTAATTTAGCTTCGGAATTGATGGCAAACCTTGTTTGCAGCGTCAGAGAAGTTACCCTTCCATGGACGTTTACCCGCCCGAAATGTTCATTCCGTTTGAGGTCAGCTTCATACAATTTCGAATTTGAAGTACATCTAGCAGAAATTATAAAAGAATTACCGGACCATAGGGTAATATATACGGACGGATCAAAAACTAATGACTCTACAGCCTGTGCCTTTATTGATGACCATTCCACTCGAAGCTACAAACTCCATCATTTGTGCAGCATGATGTCTGCTGAACTCCAAGCCATATCCCTGGCTCTTCAGTTCTCTTCGTCTGTTCCCGAAAAGAACATAATTATTTGTAGCGATTCTCTCAGCGCGTTGCTTAGCCTGAATCATTTGTATACTTTCAATAAGGTAGTTACGAGAATTCACAGGATTCACTCTACGCTGCTTGGAGCCGGAAAGAAAGTTCTTTTCATTTGGGTTCCTGGCCATAGCGGAATTGCAGGCAATGAGAAAGCGGATAGAGCGGCGAAAAAAGCACACCATCTTTTAGAAGTTTCGTCAAGTAGTCTGACTGCAGCAGAAATAGTATCTCCCCACCTATACAGAATCGATGAGAATTGGCAGCGCCTGTGGAATGATGTTAGGGAAAACAAACTGCGAATGGTCAAGAGGGGCGTCTTGCCCTGGACATCGTCCGATCGAGGAGCAAGGAGAGAGGAAGTGGTCATCACGAGGCTGAGGATAGGTCACTCCCGCCTCACTCATGGCTTCCTGTTTGACAGATAGGACCCGCCGGAGTGTGCTGCCTGTGGAGTGGTTCTAACCGTCCGCCACATCATTGAAGAGTGCCGGTCTTATACGGACCTCATGGAGCAGCACAGGATATCAAGGTATTTGTTTGAAGCTCTGGGTGATGACAGTGCTGCCATAGATCGGCTGGTCGCCTTCCTCAAGGCATCTCATCTATTCCATAAGCTGTAGAGTTCATGGAGAGTGTACTTTAGCTTTCACTTTACTTCATTGTTTTTCTTAATTTTCTCCTTTATTGTTTATTTTGTCTTATATCTGTGTGTCCTTTTTTTTTTTTTTTTTTTTTTTCTTAGATTACCTAATTAATTAGTTTTTTGTCCGGGCGATGATAAGCATGGCAGTTTTTCGCCCTAAAACCACAATAAATAAATAATAATTTTAAACTGAGTTCAAATGGGAAGCAACATGAGAAAAAAACTTTTTCTAAAATATCATCAATGAAAAATGTGATTTATGTTGCTTAATTATTTTATATAGTTCCAGTTTTAACATTTTCAGAAAAAGGAAAATTTTTGGGTTGTATCCAATCTAACAAAATACCGTACTCCCCTGTTATTACTGTGATTCTCGAGTAGTTTCTAACTCTCCAAAGGCGTTTAGAAGAAAAATATCATTTTTTTGTATTTATCCCAGAACCTAGATATGAAAGGAACCTACTTTTTGAGATTTATTTACCAGAAATTGGACCAGTAGGTGACTCAGTCTGTAGGTGACTTTTCCCCTTTATTGACTTTTTTCTTTTCTTAATCATTTATATTTTGTTTAGATTTCTGGTGACGGACCACAATGCCACTATAGACGTACTCACCCTGAAGAAGCAGACCCCACTCCACCTGGCGGCTGCTGCAGGTCAGCTGGAGGTGTGCAAGCTGCTGCTAGAGTTGGGAGCCAATATAGACGCAACAGACGATCAGGGACAGAAGCCCATCCATGTGGCTGCTCAGAACAACTTCCCCGAGGTCGCACAGCTCTTTCTGCAACAGCAGCACTCACTCGTGATGGCCTGTACCAAGGTAACCAACCGCTCTCTCACCGAAAGTTTTTATATTTTTTTGTAATGATTAGGTTGACAATACTAATCCTCCTAGGGTTGGAACGGTAGGCTTGCAACCTACCTTCTGTTAAAATTATCATCAGGATGATAAAGAGCGTCAACTAGAGACCCGTTCGGGGCCCTCAGTCAGCGCTCGTGAATCTGCTACTGTGGGAACGGAAAATACTTAAAAACTGTTTTTGTACTTAGTTTCGAGAATGTCATGTAGCGAATCTGGAGACCTGTACAGGGAAGGGGATCTAGTGATCGTGATCAGGAAGGCATGATCGCGGTGGCCGGGCAATATAGAGAGAATGTATGGAGGAAGACTCTCGAAACAAGCCCTACACGGTAGCCAGGTGGTCCCAGGACAATGGAAAGGTCTTGACTCCGTTGGATGGACGACGTCGAGGCGGATCTCGAGTGTTGTGCATCAGAGGTTGGAGGGAAATGGCTACCGATCGAGACGAATGGAAGCGGATTATGACGGAGGTCCGGGTTCTTTCAGGACCTTAGCACCACAGGAAGAAGAACGATATTGCATTATAAATATTTATAATGTATATGAGAAGGGCGCCGATAGCTCAGTGGTATGCGTGCTTGCTTACTGAGCTGAGATCTCGAGTTCGAAACCCGGTCCAGATCATCAAGATTTTATTTTATCTTTCAGGTAAAATAAACTACCTATAAGCATGCCGTCCTTCGGATGAGACGTAAAGATGGTCTCGAGTCTGTACGATGTCAGCTACACCTTAAAAACCCCTACCAGGTGAATAAAAATTTAGGATAGGCAAAATTTAGGACTCCCATAGTAGAGTCGGCCACATGTCCACCAGAGTGACGAAAGAGCGCTCTGGTTGTAGGGGATAGGGTCTTGTAGTAAAAGCCCGGGCATGAGTCATAATAAGTACTTGTATATAAGAAAGTCTCAGCTGTATTTATATAATAGTATATTGTAATTGAGTTATTGGTTTGGGTCCTTGTGTAATTAGGTCTTTCCCAAATAAATAAATAAAATAAAAACAATTGGTAAATAAATGGAACATTTTCACATAAATACATTGATATATTTATGTTTTTTATTTAAAATTTAATCTCAACTTCTGCAAAATACGATTTCTGTGTGTAGCTGACTATCTTTGTAATTACGATAAACTTCGCAACCCGTCAACAGATTTCGATACGGTTTTCACCTACGTTTAGAATATTTTTCAAGGAAGGCTTTAGTTTACATATCTCGCTTTACTATCCGGAGGCGTTTGTAATTTTGCACATTTATTGTGCTTTTGATACATTCAATAGATACGTTCGGTTTTCAATCCAGATTTTGGTTTATTAATATGTGATTTGTCACATAAGTCCTGCGACCGGGTCCTCCTGCGGTATGGCGATGGAGTAACCGTCCTACAGTTGCAGTTTCCAATCAAAATTTGCTTTGCTATCACTATCAATGAGGTCCAGGGACAAACACTAAAAGTAATCGGTGTAGGCTTACAAAATGACTGCTTCTCACTCGGACAACTGTACGTGGCCTGCTCCCGTGTTAGCAGCCACACCAACCTATTTCTCCACGCACCCGAAGGTAGATCTTCCAACATCGTTTACACCGAAGTCCGCTGATTTTATCCCGACCTATCTCATCCCCTCTTTGTCCTGCCCCGAACAGCCACGAAAATGATATGGATACTGCAGCTAGTTCGTGATATAATATAATGAAGTGTGATGTCATGTAGAAACCCTAAAATGCTTCCTTAGTTGTTAACCCCGATGTTAAATCCCATTGATATTTGACTTGCGTCTATTAAATACTTCTTTTGACTCTAATGTTGACTGTTACAGGAGGGCAACACTTGCGCCCACATCGCGGCTATGCAAGGCTCGGTTCGGGTCATAGAAGAACTGATGAAGTTCGACAGAGCTGGGGTCATCTCGGCCAGGAACAAGATCACGGAGGCTACCCCACTTCAGTTGGCTGCCGAGGGAGGACACGCCAACGTGGTCAAGGTGCTCGTCAGAGCTGGTGCCTCACCCACCGAGGAAAATAAGGTAGGAATTATCCTTATTATTAAATAACAGACATTATTTATTTCCGTTAAGCCTTAAAGTGCTAATAGGGTACGTTACAAGGTAATAGGGCCTAGAATATCAATATCTCTGTCTAGGCAGTAGACTAACATGGAACCCATATTGGAAACTAATTATCTACTTCAAGACATCCGTTAATGCTCCTTACCATGCTCTAAGTGTTCTTATCTTGCATGAAATCATTAATATTTGATTTATTTTATTCCTCATACAAGCAAAAGGCTAATTCCAAAAATTTCAATTGTAAAAACCATACAAAAAATATAGAATTTAAACGCACAGTAAAAAAAAAAACAGCAGAGTAAGAAAGGTTAATTGCAAAGTATAAAATGATAAATGCACAGTAAAATGCAATACTGTAAATAACATTTTATTCCAGAAGCTAAAAATGAATTGCCTAGTAAGTTAATCGAATAACACCGTTAATAAGGCGCAGTAGGAAATTTCAGAACATTCGGTAAAGAATTTGAATGCCCAGTAAAAAAAATGAAAGTATTTGTTAAGCCGTGGCTGAAGATGGTAGCAATACCGAAAGTACTCCCATATTATACATATTTCTGAAATAGACAATACTTTTTTTAAAACATACGTTTTTTCTTTACTTTGAAAGAAATGAAAGACTAAGATTTAAAATGCACATTACAAAATTGCAGTTTACCGAGTAAATCCAGTTGATGTAACCGAAGAAATAAAATGTTGACCCTCCCGTCGGTCCTTTTAGTGAAACAGTCCAGGTTTTCCTAATATAGAGAAATACTGTGATTATATCCTTTTTACTTATTATACTTATTTTGTTTACCAAACGTTAAACATTATTCTATTAGCATTTAATTTATTTACTGTGAATATATCCTTCTTACCGTGAGTTTCTTTTTTTTTACTATTCGTTTACTTTTTTAACCGTATTATAAATGTATTACTCTTAATTTAATGTTGTAAATGTGAATTAATTTTTGTTACTGTGACTAATATGTTTTCTACTGAACTTTAATTACTATGCACAACTTTTTGTTACTGTGCTTTTAATTTTCACCTAAAAATATATACAATATGACTACAAAACAACACATTTTTGATTTATAATAATACTTATAATATATAAGAGAAATGTAGATGTAAAGATATATATATAAACTTATTGAGCGCGTTAGATTTGGAATGGGACGTTAAGCGATGTCCGAGGTGCGCTTGAAGATAATTTGAACTTTATAGAGGAAGTACTCCTGACTTGAATGGTTACTGAAAAAGATTCTCGTGATTCTAGTTTTATTTTTTTTTTTTTTAGGTTTGCTGTTAGATTTATCGAGATCCGACTGTATTTATGATCTATATTCCCTCCTCTTTGTTCTGAAAATCATGCGCTTCTTACCCTTTTTGTTGTTAGGCTGGTTTCACAGCAGTCCATCTGGCAGCCCAGCATGGTCATGGACACGTTCTGGAGGTGCTGCGATCTACCCAATCTCTGAGGGTCTCCAGTAAGAAGCTCGGGATGACAGCTCTTCATGTCGCCGCCTACTTTGGACAAGCTGGTAAAGGCATTAATATATTATATTACTAGCAGTAATATCTGGCGTTTCCCGGGGTACTTTGACTTTTCTCCTAATATCTCTCATTCGAATCCTATTCAATTCTTCAACAGTAAATTCATGATTTTATACTTTTCAATTATTCAAATGTGCCTTTCAACGGCGGAAACCACAGCTAGTATCGGCCTTGCAACGGCGTACAACCCAGCTAGTAAGTGCTTAAAACCGCTGGGAACAATAGCTATTACGTTCTTAGGAATGTTGGGCACCACAGCTAGTACTTATTCAGGACCGCCAGGCACCAAAGCTATTACGTAGTTAGGAACGCTGGGCACCACAGCTAGTACGTAATTAAGAACGCTGGGCACCTTCGCTAGTACGTAATTAGGAACGCTGGGAACCTCAGCCAGTATGTGCCTTCAACGGCGGACACCCCAGCTAGTAATTGCTTAGGACCAATAGGCACCACATCTATTATGTACTTAGGTACGTTGGGCACCACAACTAGTATGTGTCTTGCAACGGCGGATACCTCAGCTAGTAGGTTCTTAGGACCGTTCAGCACCACAACTAGTACGTAATTAAGAACGCTGGGCATCACAGCTAGTATGTAGTTGCATGCTTAGGAAACCCATCCTTTTAAAATTAGGGCTATATACCATATAGTATGAGCTACCACAATCTTTTTGCTAAGGCCTACACCCCTCCCATTCAAAATGTTGGGATGTCACATAGCGTATTTTCCAATTTGGCTTTTAAGAATACTACATGTGAAATTCCATGACAATCCGACCATTAGTTAATGAGCTAACGACGTATCTTTATACTTAGCCCCCCCCCCCCCCCCATAACCTCCCCTCCCTTTCAAAATTTTAGGTCGCCACATAGCCTATTTTTCAATCTGGCTTAGAGGGATGCTACATCTGAAGTTTCATAAAAATCCGTCCAGCGGTTTGAGCGTGATGTTAGAACAAACCTACAAAAAAACAAACCCCGTTTCAGCTTTATTAATATAGATTCTAATATTAAGGTTTTAATGGATTTCTTATACGTTGGTAATGTCATATATTCTTTTGTTTCCCTATTCTTGATGCGGTTCTGTTCCATTTGTAACTGCCCTGCTATTGGAAATTACTTTATATTATTTTTGTTTGTAATAATTGATAACACTCTTAACGAGTGTCTATTTTCAGCTCCAGTAGTCCAGAAATATGATTTTGAGAGATGCTAGCCCACAGCTCGTATCGTATTTGTATCCCAAATCCTCCCCCCCCCCCCCCCCCCCCCCCCTCCCCATCTCAAAATATGAAAAGGAACAGATCCGAAGCTATACACATGATCTTGATCAGTAAATAAAATGTTATATTTTCTAGATACTGTTCGTGAGCTGCTGGCTAACGTTCCTGCTGTGGTAAAATCGGACCCCCCACAGGGCTCTAGCTTGGTCGGTGAACTTGGAAATGAGTCTGGTAAGGTTTTTCATCTTTTATTATTTAAAAAAAAAAAAATTTAGAACTAAACTAATACTATAAACATGTATATAACAAGGAAATGTGCTAAGAGAGAGAAAATAACCCTATCAATATGTAAAGGGAGGAGAAATCAACCAGTGGTGACACTCCCTCATCACTGAGCTGCACTCATTTATGACTAATCACCGTCACTGCTGATACTATTAGATATAATTCACATTAAGTTCCGTTCCTAGGTTTCTTTGGCGTCACATATAAAGTTGCATCTCCTTTTAATGAGAGCGATTCTCGTGTCCCCTCTCCGGAAGGTCTGCTTTGCTTTATTATTCGATGTTAAATTAAATTATATTATTTGCAGACATGTGAAAAAATAAATCGATTCCGACAGTCAATATTGGTCACAAAGATTCCTACTGTATTTGAATAGGCGGATAATACATGTTATTCCTTTAGTGTATATTCTACAAAAAGTGCATTAAAAGTTATTAACGGAGGTGTCAGAACGCAATGGCAATGAACACATTAAACTTATTATATTCATCATATTAGATATGATGTCATATCTCTCACTACTACAAGAACGTTACCAGATCTTTAACTACTACGTGACATTGCGCAGGTTCCCCTGTCCAAAGGATAGCATGCTCAAGGTTTTGTTTACCTCTCAGATAAAACCCGTAAGCGCCTCAGCTGAGATCCAAGTTCCCATCTTGTGTATACTAGAAACCCTCTATTCTCCCCTTCAATATTTATTTTGAGACCTTCTGATTTATTAATAGTATAACTTTTTTATCATATAAAAATAAATGATCTTCTAAAAATAACTAATTATGTGGTATTATTAATAAATAAAATAGGAATGACCCCTCTGCATCTGGCTGCTTATTCTGGAAACGAGAACGTTGTACGACTTCTGCTCAACTCTGCTGGGGTCCAAGTGGATGCTGCCACCACGGAAAATGTAAATATTTCACTTTTTAACATATTTTAGTTCTAATAAGAAATACTAAAAAGTCGTCAGTGAATCACTTAGTGAGTGACGTCTGATTCCACAAACTAAATAAGCCCCCTTCTCTGATCCTCCTATTTTCTTGAGCTGATTCGGCTGAAAATCGATAGGAGTCGTCCTTACGTGGTTTTGGATTCACATATTAAATTTTATGTCGTTACATTCATTACTTCGGCAGTTTTAGAGTTTTTTTTGCGTTTAGCTCCCTCCAAGCCCTGCGGCCGCCTTGGCTAAAAATGAATAGATCTCATCTTTTTGGGGTTCTTAATACACTTATAACATTTCGTGTAAATATATTCATTCTATCAGTGTACAGAGTTACCGTTCACAGACAGACAGGTTTTTTTAACTTAATTTTTGGTATCAGAGGGAACATTGTTTATTGTAGAGAAACTAACTTTTCTTATCTGTTGTAAGGGCTACAACCCACTGCACCTCGCCTGCTTCGGAGGACACATCACGGTGGTGGGCCTCCTTCTGAGCAGAGCCTCCGACCTCCTTCACAGCTCTGACAGATACGGGAAGACAGGACTCCACATAGCCGCCACCCATGGACACTACCAGATGGTGGAAGTCCTACTTGGACAAGGCGCTGAGATCAACGCTACTGACAAAGTGAGCTCTCCTCTTGTTTCACTCAAATACGAAATTATAGGAATTTTAAAAGATGAAATTATAGGAATTTTAAAAGATGATGTTACAGTAAAGAATGAGTAACTTTATTCTGGTCGGGAGCAAGAACCGGCATGATAGCTCAGTTGAAAGAAGATAGCTTCCCAGAGAGTTTAGGGTACCCAGTTCGAACCCAGAGACAGTTCATTTACAAGGGGACCTTAACGTGTGTGGGTCGCCGATTTCAATGAAACTTTTTCTCGTGTATCTACATCGAAAAATAGTAGTTACATGTCCGAGCGTTCGTGCCAATGAGCTTTCTGAGCAAAGAAAAAAAAAAAGCGCGAAAATGGCCAAAAATTACGTTCACAAAGCTGCCACTGCTCCTAGCACCCTTAATCAATTTCAATGAAATTTTCAGGGATGTTTGTACATCAAAAAATATTAGACTCGTGTATAGGGGTTTGTTCAAATTAACCCCAGGAAGCCCAGAATAAAATATTCAATACGAGGACCAAAAGACCCTCATATTGTCGAATATATCAGATTTCAATAAAGCAACTTGCGCACTTGTTTCCAAAAATGGCGTTTTTCTTAAACGTGATTTTCGAGCGATAACGATTTGAATGTAATAATAAAAGTTCGGTTTCTGCTAACCAAGAAACGCCTTGTGGAATAAAATGAAACAATACAAAAAGTCCACCCTGATATTATTCTCCCTCCCTAGAAAGTTTTGTAAGAGGAGTTGGAAAAATTCAATATTCTGTACAGAGCATTATGAAATTTATTTATTTATTGTTAGACAATTTCATAATATTTCAAAACAATTAAAAAATACCCTAATTTTTATGTTTGAGGAGACTTATTGTTAGAGGTCAAATGGCAGTAAAATCGTTCTGCAAATAATTCACAACGAATAAACAATAATAAAGGATGGAATGATTAGAAGAAACAATATTTGACCTTCTGCAGGTTCGTGTTAATCCTTTCACACTTCTACAAATCAAAATATATTTTTCCGTAATTTCTTAAAATCTGAAATACTCGATAATATGAGTGTTTTTTGAGGTGAGAAATTAAACTTTGGAAACCATTTATCGATTAATACATCCTGTAGTTGATTTTTAGCCTTCCATAGTGGCAGAGTAAACCCTCCTATGAAAAAAAAAAAACTAAAGACCTTGGCCGGGTTGTGATTCCCCGATCTTTAGCCCAATAGAAGAGCACTCTGCTAGCATCCCCCGGTTCAATTTTATATTAATTTATTTCTATTCCAAAAAATATAAAATGTGAATTTATAATATTGAAAGCAAAAGCAGCGAAGCGAGCTCAAACCGCTAGTGTTTTATAAATGTGCTTGTCTCTCTTCCTTCTTGAGTCCACTACCACTGTACAATTTTTGCTTAAGAACATGTCTAAGCAAGCGAAAGATGCATAACCTAAATTAACTACCAGCAGTACTAGGCTATGTACTCAATTTTCTTTGTCTAAAAAATTTCTGCAAATGATCATTTTTTAATAAGATATCAGTGAAGAACTAATTTCTTTTTTTCTCAGAACGGGTGGACGGGACTGCACTGCGCAGCCCGGGCGGGGTGGCTGGAGGTGGTCCGCCTTCTAGTCGAGTCAGGAGCTTCCCCCAAGTCTGAGACCAACTATGGCTCCGCCCCCATCTGGTTCGCTGCCTCCGAGGGACATAACGACGTGCTCGAGTACCTCATGACCAAGGAGCATGATAGCTACACACTTATGGAGGACAAAAGGGTAACAATGATCTTATAGAGCTGTGTATCCTTTCAATGGTAGTATCGAGAAATGTGTGAAGTTCTTCCCAAATCGAGTATGTACCTTGCAACGGCGGGCCCCACAGCTAATATGTAGTTAGAAACGCTGGACACCACAGCCAATATGTACCTTGCAACGGCGGACCCCACAGCGAGAACGTAGTTAGGAACGCTGGGCACCACAGCTAGTACGTAGTTACTACTACTACTTGTGAAATTTCATGAGAATCCGATTACCTTTAATGAGTCAGTATTATTTTTATGCTTAGCGCCCCCCCCCCTCCCCTCCCGTTCAAATTTTTTTAGATGTCACATAGTGTATTTTTCTATTTCGCCTTTAAAAATACTACATGTGAAATTCCATGACAATCCCACCATCAGTTAATGACCGATCACTATCTTCTTATTTAGGCCTACTCCCACAACCCCCCTTCCGTTCACAATTTTGCGCTAAAACAATTTTTATGCTTAGCCCCCCTTGCAACCCCATCTCCCGTTCAAATTTTTGAGATGTCACATAGAGTATTTTTTTATTTGGCCTTTATAAATACTACATATGAAATTCCATGACAACCCGATCGTCCGTTAATGACTTAGCACTATCTTTATATTTAGGCCTTTCCCCACAACCCCCCTCCATTTCAAAATGTTGAGATGTCACATAGCGCATTTTTCAATTTGCCCTCTAGGAATACTACATATGAAATTCCATGACAATCCGATCATTCGTTAAAGACTTAGCACTATCTTTATATTTAGGCCCCCCTTACAACCCCCCCTACCGTTCAAAATTTATGGACGCCACATAGCCTATTTTTTAACTTGGATTTTAAGAATACTACATGTGAAATTTCATGATAATCCGTCCACCCGTTAATGCGCTAGAGCAATTTTTGTGTGCTTTGCCCCCCCCCCCCCCCCTCCAGTTGACCGCTAGGAACTCTCTTCATAAGAACCTTCCTCGGACTTCAACGAATATTTGAAAAAAAAAATTAACCGAATTGGTCCAGCCGTTCTCGAGTTTTGCGCTTAGCAAAATTTAGCATTCATTTTTATTATATAGATAGATTATCTGCAAGGTTTGAAGAACTAGCAGTTATTGTATGTATATCGATTTATTAGTTGCTACATATTCTTTTCGATTTTATAATTATATCTGTTTTAGTGATTCTTTCTTTATTTATTTTTTTCTCGAATTTACTTATCTTTGTACATAGTTTACTTTAATTTAGTATCCATTATTGTAAATACAGTGAAACCTCTCTACAACGGACACATAGAGGGGTGTCCGTTCAGGAGGGGTTTTAAAAACACAATTTTGTGTCTAGTTTTAAAGCGGACCAGTCATCCGTTGGAAGCTTTGAAGTTTTCTGCTTTTATATGTTGAGCAACCACTTGAGCTTTCTTCCAACCTCGGCCCAAAAAAAGCCATGTTTTTTAGCCTAACTCGATTGAACCACTCCAAAACCAATTTGTCAATAACATCTCCCGGAACGTTTTTATTTAAACGGCACATATTTTCACCTATCTTATTTTTCTTTTGAGTACTTTCGGACACTTGAGTTTTTCCAATTGTATATATTTCGGCTAAAGCCCGAACCAAACCGCCTTTATCATGACATTGAATAAGTTCCAATTTTTCTTTTAAAGGAAGGGACCTCCGTTTTTTCTGGTGCGACATTTCGACGTAAAAGATGATAAAGCACTAAACGCAAAAGAAGAAAAAAAGGCTTGAAAAATTCAAACCAAGTGAAAGAATGTTTGAGATTGTTTCTCAGTAGAAAAATATGCACATACCAAACTATGCCTACCTTCCAAATACTAATTTATGTATGTACTAATAATTTTGTGCATTCTTGAGGGGTGATTTTCTCTAATGGGGACTGCCGGTAGTGACCGCACCCCGTATGGAGGGCTTCCGTTAAAGAGGGGATAAAATGCATTCAAATCATATCTATTTTGCCGAGGCTATGCCAAAGTTGTCTGTTAAGAGGGGTGTCCGCTCTAGAGAGGTTTCACTGTATTGTTATTTTAGTTTGTCTACAATCTGATGGTGTGCAGCAAGAAGCACAACGACCGCCCGATGAAAGAATTCATCCTCGTCTCTCCTGCCCCCGTCGACGTAGCGGCCAAACTCTCCAGTATCTATGTCGGCCTGTCTACCAAGGCAAGTTACATAGGCTTTTTAAGTATATTTAAATGGGTCTTTCCAAATTTTCACTCATACTGCTTGAAAGTTTTGATTTTCATACAATTATGTACGTTGTACTTCTGTTGGAGGTATTCAAAAATACCAAAGGGGTTTTCCATATTTTTGGTTTCATGGCAGTTTGAAGTTTCGACTAACTTTTTTATTTTTTATTATTATCTCGAAAAAAATTATTCGTAGATATTTATTTTTTATTTTGTTTTGTATATGTTTGTTTGTTCTTGTGACTTACGCCCGGACTTCAAATGCGAGTTCATATTGTCTACTACCAGAGCGCTCTTTTGCCGTTTTGGTGGAAATGAGCCTAACTCCACTGTGATCCTCAATTTAGCCTGCACAGGTTTAGTTACCTAAGGTAGTAGGGGTCTTTAACGAGTACCTGACAGCACACAGGGTCGGAACCATCGCTGAACTTACCATCCGAAGGACGGCATGTTCAAGGTTTTTTTTTACCTCCCAGATAAAAATTTAAGGTACCGACCTGGTTTCGAAGTTCCTGAATAAGGCAACTATTGGTTTCAACGAAATCAGAGAGAAAGTGGAAACTTAGTTGACTAATTTACGCTGGGATAGTACGTTGCCGGTGATTCACCGTTGAATTTTCGATGTGGCGGCCGACATTGGTAGCAACATCCTTCAATAAGCCTGGCGCCTCCCCGGACGCACTATTTGTGTTAACAAATATTGGTACGGTGATATTGATATCGCTCGATCCGCCCCTCTCGGTTCGCGTACACACCTAGCAGTCAGTCTATTGACACGAAAGTTGAGGGAAGTAAGCTAGAACTAATATACATTTTTGGCCTACAGGAGAAAGAACGAGCCAAGGACCTGATAGCAGCAAGCAAGATGTGCGAAGGTATGGCTACAGAACTACTGGCCCTGGCTGCTGGAGCGGACTCTGCAAATAGGATCTTGACAGCTACCGACAGGAAGAACACTGAGTTCCTGGACATCCTCATAGAGAACGAACAGAAAGAAGTCATCGCTCACACCGTAGTCCAGAGGTACTTACAGGTACACAATGAACAGACATTTTCATTTATTTCTTTGTTACTTCCCTTTATAAACAACGTTTTGAAATTCGATGTTGAGACTTCACCGGAAATTCATGTTTTAATCTCATGATTCCAAAAAGTAGAAAAAAAAAAGGTGAGTGTCTGTGAACAGGATCATTCCCGATAGGATGAATATACAGGGTGTCAGCAACCTCTGGCAATATTTCGGGATATGGTCCTTCACATCATTTGGAACAAAAAAGTTCTAATAAACCTTGGCTTGATTCGTTCACCTTCAAAAGTTATTTTTCATTTCATAAAATTTTAAATTTCCCTACCTTTTCTCATAAAGTTGATCATATCTCAAAAAGTATTTGTCGTAAATCAAATTCAATTACACGACTTGAAACAGCATTAAATGTTCTATAAGAAACATAAGTTTTATTTTAATTTAATTTATTATAGGTTTTTACTGCGACTTTAAGCTCAATCTACAGCGCTTCGACTGTAAAAAACAACTTTTGAATGGTATTTTCTTACAATTTCTTTAAGGGTAGCGGACGGTCCGATTACGGAAAAAATATCTACATTTCACCAGCTTTCCAGTTAATGTAAATACCTATCATGGTTTTTTTTTTTTTTTTTTTTTTGTCAAAGAGAATGGGAAAGAAATGTAAAAAACAACGAAATGCAAAATTGAGAACTGTGAGAAAAATACTACTCACAGATTTATAATACTCACAGAACCGGTATCCCCTAGTCTTTGATACGCTGCTTGTATGGTTTGCCTGTTGGGCCCGCGCCTGTGAGGCCAACAGCGAGCATTCATACTCAGCTGTAGTTTCCGACGCGCTACAAAACCCGTAAATAAAAACCATAGCTCGGTATTCTGTCATAGAATTGTGGCATTTTGGATGTATGACTAGCTAAATCACGACTAAATGTTACTATTTTTATATTAGAATGAGTAAAGGATAGCATACAAAAACAATAAGGTAAATAATAAAGGGGTCTTTTTGCAATTTTACTTTCTTAGGGTCCGCAGCGACGGATTTCTATCGTGAGATTACAATTCCAAAGTTCTTTCCAGCATTATTAGCTAATCTTTCTCAGCTAAGCTAGAAAGGATTTGTTTGTCGTTAATTAAATCATATTTTTTGTATTATTTTTTTTTTTTTTATCATTCCCAATTCCATCATTTTAACCATAGTAATCAACTTTGATTTATGACAAAAAAATAGAGGCAATATTAGCTCTTAGGGTATTTTTCTCACAGTTCTCAATTTTGTATTTCGTTGTTTTTATAAATCTTTCTCATTTTCTTTGACAAAACAAAAAAAAAAACATAATATTTATATTTATTGGAAATCTGGTGTAATGTAGATATTTTTTCCGTAATTGGACCGTACGCTAAGTTTAAAGAAATTGTAAGAAAGTTTCTTATAGGAAATTTAATGCTGTTTCAAGTCGTGTAATTGAATTGGATTTATGACAAATACTTTTTGAGATATAATCAATTTTATGAAAAAAGTAGGAAAATTGAAAATTTTACGGAATCAAGAGTAACTACGGTAGTCTTTCTTTAATTTTTTTTTTTTTTTTAATTTATTAATTAAAGATCATGGCTCGGGAAAGGTTTCCACCAAAGGAGTATTGATGACGATAGAATTTGGCACTTGTCCGCATGGATGCATTGTTTTTAACAAAAATATCGTACATATCAGCTTTTTTTTTGTTATAAAAACCTTTCCCGAGCCATGCTCTTTAATTATTAAATTTAACAAAATTTAATTAAAGAAAAAACTAGTAAAAACAAACGCAAAACACAACCAAAAAAAACGCAAATCAAACTGCACTTGAATAAACATAAATCTCTTTTAAGCATTCCATTATTTTTGTAAGGGTAATCAAGGCTCAAAGGTCATTTATGGTCGAAAATGGAATTTTTTTCGACTTAACAAGGCTTAACAAAATTAAAGAATACATTAAGGAGTTTGTTACTTTTCATTTTCTCTAAACTGGCAATTTCGTAATTCTTAACCGATTTTTGTGAGCTTATTATCGATAAAATTAACTCCTAGTTTTTGAAATAAAAAAAAAAATACAGGGAGTTGAGCAGGATTTCTGCAATACCCTCTATAAATTCCAGGATTTCGAATAAGTGTTACCATTTGAATTTTTTTTGAACGCCAAAAGATAAAGGAGATAACCCGGTGTTCCATATCCTGTGGGACACACAGATATGGAACACCAGGTTTTCATTGATGATCTACTCGTAGCTTGAAAATTATTTTAATTTTGTTTCAACTTGCTTCGTGGATACTATTTTATAATTTTTTTCTTTCCATTATTTCATTTTATATAAGCTTTAATTTTTTTTGTTTTCTAATTTCTTTTTTTGAGTTTAGAATTTATAATTTTTTCAGTTTTTTATTAAAAAGCATGTCAACATTTATCTTGATATTACATTTATCTTTTATTTATTTGTTTTGCTTATCTGTTTATTTATGTACTTTTACAGCTTCCCATCAGTATTTTTCTGTATGATGCATTTCATACTTAATATGTTATTTACCAATTATTATTATTCTAGATTTTCACTATTAGAATATGCCCACTTATCATTGTAATTAATGTATTCTTTTTCTATTTTTTAATCTATGTACACTTGTTGATGATGATGATGTTGTTGTTAGGAACTGTGGCAGGGGAGCCTCAAATGGGCCGCCTGGAAGACCCTCCTCCTCTTCCTTGCCTTCATCTTCGTGCCTCCTGTCTGGCTCTACTTCACCCTTCCTCTTGGACACAAGTACTACAAGATCCCCATCATCAAGTTCATGTCCTACCTCACCTCTCATATCTACCTCATGATCCTCCTCGACCTTGTCGGCATCACTCCTCTCTATCCCACCATCCGGCCCACCATCATCCCATACTGGTAACAAGAGTTTCGTCTAACAGCTCCATACTAATAATTGTTATTATTATTACTATTATGGAATAATAATGATAGTTATAGTTTATAATTATATTATGAATTATGAGCTATATAATTATATTATGAATTATGAGCTAAATATTTTTTTATAATTCTTCCAAAAATGTCTTTTTTCACGACGATATTTCGGGACGTTCTTACGTCCCTTCCTCAGATGACAATATGCAAAATGTAGAAATGAAAGAAAAAAACAAAAATAAATAAGAAACCAATAGAAATAAAATAAATGAGGAAATAATAATAACAATAATGATATTAGTAATGAAAATATTAAACAAAAAGTAATTGCGATAAACTTTATTATCTGTAGAGCAACTCTGTCAAAATCAAGAAAATAAAAATGAAAGCTAAGTATAAAATAATGCTTTTGACAAGTCATAATTGTTTTATGAGGGTAATCTTAAGAACGACAGTATAGAAAATGGGGAATAAGAAAGTGAAAAAGGGATTAGTGATTGCATAAGATATCAAAAACATTTTATTTATATTTTTCTTTTCATATTCAGCACATTATTGCTCCTTCCCCATCAGTCGTATGCAAGTAACAAAAATTACACATTCTCGGAAAATGTTTTTGAAAGGTAGCTAACAATTTAATGATTATCGGTTTGATATTTCTGAGTTGTACAACTTAAATGTATTTCCACCCAAGAACTTATGTATATTTACTATTTTAAAAAGCCTGGAATATTCTAAAAATGGTGATTGGTTAGTTATTAAAATGAGTTCGATTGTTCACCACAGGTTTATGAGGGACGAAATGTTCTAATAACAAATTTTATTAGAATAAAAACGCTAAAATAACATAACAAAAAAGGACTTGAAACATATTATTTTGAATGATATAAAAACATTATATCTCGCACATTGGGAACTGATGAAGGGACGCAAGAACGTCCCGAAACATCGTTGTTATAATGACACTTCCGGAAGAGTGTTAAAAAATAGTTACCTATTTTAATTTTTATGAATTGAAAAATATACCTACTTATTATAAATGTATCTGAGTAGTAACTGAGTAGTATTTTTTTTTATTTTTTTTTTGTACTCATATATAAGTATTTATTTATGCAGTTTTTATTAATTTCATTTTTTTTTTGTTTTTAATAGTTTTGTTATTACTACTATTAATAAATGTGTTAGACTCAAGTAGTTATAAATCTAATTTATAAGCTATCTTAATGTACAAATTCTTTTGGCGTATCCTAATACCATGTATTGGTTTAACGGAAATAAAATTATTATTATTAATAAATCGATTTCGTAAAATTAATGTTATAAAATGGAACTTGTCCCGGGCTATCCTATACATAGTACACGTGTCACATAGACAATAAATAAATGATAGACTTAAGAATATAATACTGCCAAGCATAGATGGATTTAATCTAATCAACATTTGTTGTTGTTATTGTGAAGGTACGAATGGTTGCTGCTGGTCTGGCTGAGTGGACTGCTCCTTTCCGAACTGACCAGCCCGAGTGACAAGAGCGGTCTTGGCTGGATCAAGCTGGCCGTACTTCTCTTCAGTATGTTCGGGGTGGCTGTTCATGTCTTGGAACTGCTCATCTCATCCCTCTACTGGCCCACCGTCATGTATCTCCGCAATCAGCTCTTCGCCATCTCCTTCCTCCTCGCTTGTGTTCAGATCCTCGACTTCCTCTCCTTTCATTATCTCTTCGGCCCATGGGCTATCATCATTGGCAACCTCATGAAGGATCTGGCCAGGTTTCTTGCAGTGTTGGGGATTTTTGTCTTCGGATTCTCCATGCAGATTGTCGCACTGAATCAACCTTTTAAAAATAAAGATAAACCAATCACAAAAGAGATTGAAGCCAGCTACTTCCAAGAAGGTTAGTTCAAATCACAATCTTAACAACTTCTTTACATTTTTTACTTTCAATTATATATTTTTTATATTTGTAGAGGCTATTCCTATTGAATGTAATATTCAATTTTATTTATTTTATTAAAATATTCCTATCTCCTTCACAGCTTTATGATCAAAACGTCATTTGTTTTGGATGGAGTTATACTATTTTATAAAAGTACACTAGCAGGTTACCTGGCATTGCCCGGTTCATATCTTTAGGCAGATTATTAGTGTTATCAGCTACGTTAGTAACTATAAGGTTTGAAAAAATGTGTGAAATTTGATGAAAATATGAACAAGCATTTATTTTATATGTTCAGTTATTTATTATTTTTTATATTTCGCACATTGAAGATAGGTCATATATCCGAAATATGAACAAGAAAGAAGACATTATTAGGAAAATTATAAAAAATATTTATCATAATTAAAAACTGAATCTAATGTATTTAATGGTATTTTATTTTTGTACTCATGTATTTTCTATTATTTGTTCATTCTTTATTTTTTACTATTATTGTTATTTATAAACACTGCGACAGTCCGACTCTAAGATCTAAACACTGCGACAGTCCGACTCTAAGATCTAAACACTGCGACAGTCCGACTCTAAGATCTAAACACTGCGACAGTCCGACTCTAAGATCTAAACACTGCGACAGTCCGACTCTAAGATCTAAACACTGCTTATGTATCTACTTTATAAGTTATCTTGACGTATACATCATTTTTGTTCTATTACTATATTACGGTTTAACCCTAACAAATATTATAAATATTATTATTAATATATTTTTTTAACGTATCATATGTTTGTGTGCTGTGTTTGGAACGAGGAATAACGATGTTCTCCAAATCCTCTTACTATGCGCTTTGGGACATATGCATCTTGCACCTAGGTACGGAGCCAGTAGAGATGATTAAATAGGTTTTTCAGATTACTAGTAGCAGAGAAATCTGTGAGAACTCTTGAGTTTTTCTCTTTATTATTTTACCTCTGTAAAAACTTCATTGTTCACCTGTCGAATTATTCCATTTTGTCAGTTGAAGGCTGTTGTCTTTATTTTTTGGTATAATTTTAAAAACTGACTAAAAAAAAAATATATATAAAACTTTTTTTTTTTTTTTCAGTACCTTATGCTGAGGCATATCGGCCAGCTAACACATTGATCATATTGTTAATTATAAAGCTTAACCTGTGTGAAATTTTCAAAAAATAGATTTGAAAAATATAATTCTAAAAAAGAGATAGCAATGAATATTAAATGTTTTAAGGGTTAGGTTTAGGTTTTATGACTCATGCCCGGGCTTTAACTACGAGGTCATATCGCCTACTACCAGAGTGCTCTTTCGTCACTCTGGTGGACATGAGCCCGACTCTACTGTGGGAGTCCTAAATTTTGCCTACCCTAAATTTTTATTCATCTAGGGTAGGGGTCTTTAACGAGTACCTGACATCGTACAGGCTCGGGACCATCGCTTAACGTCCCATCCGAAGGACGGTTAAATGTTTTAATATTTTATGTAAAACGATGTAACTCCATACAAATCTAACGACGGATTGGATCATAAAGCTTCGACCAAAAGTCAAAGGATATATATGTACGATACATATCTAGGTGTCAATGATCAATTATATATATATATATATATATATATATATATATATATATATATATATATATATATATATATATATATATATATATATATACTAATATAACAATTATTTATTATATTTATTGATTTAAGAAATATTGTAGTGCATGTTACTGTACTTATACTAAGTATTGTTGCCGCCTTCATTTCTATAGAGATACCTACCTAACATGCTAGATAATTTGTGTGCTCAAGATCGCGTGTTGGATACCAGCTGCAGTCCCTTGACCTCCAGGTATTTGTTAAATACCCCTTACCCCATTTAACTAAACCTAAGTAGACAAAAGTTCACCAGAGCATCGAAAGAGCACTATGAAAGTAGGCGATATGACCGTGTTCTGAATGTCCGGGTATGAGTCACACAAACAGACATTTTACACTATAAACATCTTGCTAAACATTCAGTTGGTTTTATTGAAACTGACTCCAGTTTTCATATCCGGATGTTGTTTCTCACGCACAAGAAAAATAACATCCTTTGCTTTTATTTTTTCTCTCACGGAATACTCATTCAACACCAGAACATGATGACACCATCCTATTCTTTCCAAATGTTGCGTTCCAGACAATTTCAAAGAATCATTTTTTAATAATTCGTTACTTTAGTGTTGTTTTATGTTTATGTTGCTTTTGTAATAGTCATAAAATACTTTGAAAAACTTCTGGTTTGTTCTGTATATTTTATGGAATTCGGCCGATCCAATATGATAAATTCAAACTTCAAAATAATATTAGTATATTTAATAACAATTGTTGAAGTAAAATTGAAGAAAGATAAACATTTTAAATTCTAAGATAAACTAATGTACATGTGATTGTGTGAAATAATGTTTATAATATTTATATTTATCTAATTTTTTACTGAGGCTATTAGAATATTAATAAAACATTTAAAAAAATAAAGAGAGAATTAGATAACAAAAAGGAGTGAAAAAAATATATGAAGCCGAACAAATATCTATTCGTGCAGCCTTGGGGATCCGCAAGTTCACCTGATATATAAGAAGGGTTCGGAATATACTGTTATGCTAAAACCGGTATTTTAAATGTTTTTTTATGGAATAGATGTTCCCAAATGAAATTTTTCATTTAATTTATCTATATGCATTGAATACAAGATACGCCTTCATGTTCGTGTGTAAGTGAAGAATATGAAAATTATATGTTGTGGCGCAGGAATGGATCCGAATATAACTGAAGTGCCCAAACCTGTCACAACTGAAGCGCCTAAAGTCTACTGTGATTTCTACTCCAAACTTCGCGATTGTATTCGTCCAAAGAGTAAGTCTGTGTTAATAGACGATATGTAGCCACAACAAATGTACATCTTTGACATTTCTTCATATATACTCATATTCGTGCCAATGCAAGGGCGCCCAGTCCTTGCAGTTTACGTGGTCAACATGTTTTTTTTTCCGTTCCTAATTTTTATTGTGTGCCGCACCGCGACATAGCTCATGTGACTGATCACTATGGCCATAAAGTTAGTTATACATCAGCATAATATGTTAGATACAAGGCTGTTATTATTACTTGACTCCGATAATTGATTTGCGAAACACTTGAACTTTCGGGGAACCTATTTTGGATGCTTTAAAATTCGCACGGTTTTTTTATTTATTTTTTGTAGACGCACCTAAGTTTTTTGTAACCTAAAATATTCTTATATTGTATTTTAATGTGACTGAGGGTACATTTTGAGTGACTTTTTTTTTCGATCTTCGGAACTCGGATAGAAGTTGAGTGATAACATTTCCATAAATTTGATGTTGTGGCTACATACGTTTATTGATGGTTGCGATGTACGTTCGACTGTGCTCCAAGCTCACGTTTGCGCAAAAAAAAAAAATGTTGGTGACCACGATTTTATATAAATCTGTCTAAAGCAGAACTTCTCCTTGGAGTAATCAAACTCCACAAGTGTTGTGTTGTTGGAAAAAGCACAGTTCTTTGTGACGTTCGTAATTATTGAGTGTTGTCAATGGTTCAAAATGCTTGTGTGTGGTAGATAGTTCGTAGATATTTTTCAAACAGTGATACCTGATGAAGTGAGAAGATAAGTTGAATGTAGTTTGAATAGAAATTGTCATTTCTCCTCACAAGTTTATTTTGAATAAGACTAGCCGGCTTTCAAGGCTTCCCTCATCATCAGACCGCCTACAAAGCATTCAACAATTATTATTAAATATATACAATCGTGATTAAAAATAAATAAATAATGGACAGCGCTCCTTGTCAATAGTCAGGAGTGGGTGTAGACCTCTCTGTGCTAACTGAAATTTCAAATTATTGATTTTTTTTATAGATTTTTTTTATTTATTTCATATTTTTTTGTTATTTATACCTATATATGTTATATAATTTAAATTTGTTTATTTTGAAGCATCATTTACAGATTCATTTTGAGTTACGTTTTTAATTTTCTTTATTAATATTATTTATTTCTTGTTTATCACTTATTGTAACTATAATATATATATCTGTTGTATTGTTTCTGTCATAGTTCTTCAGTTATATTTATTTCATTATTTTTAAAGTGAAGATTGTATATACTTTTAATTATTGTTGAATGCTATGTAGGCGGCATAACCAAAAGGGAACATTGAAATCCGGCTGTCTTATTTAAAATATTTAAAACAAAATTGTGAGTAGAATTGACTACATATATTTAAATTATTTTAAATGTAGATTATATTGAATATGTATATATTATTTATTGCAATACATCATCATATCATTGAGGAAGATATTACAGAGTTGTAATGAATTTCTCAAGGTTGATCTATGAAGTAGATACATTTTCATGATTTTTCATTTTCTGTTTAAAGTATTAATATTATTTCTATGTGACCGCCTTGCCTCTATTAGCGTCTTGAACTGTACCCAACAGGTTTTTAGAATTAACAAGTTTGCACTTGGCACCATTAAATAAGTTGAACAGTAGTTAGATGGCCTCCGTTCTCATTGTGTGGCACCTAGCTGTGTTGTCTGATTTGGGGACACTGTAGATTTGATATTTTATACATTTTATTTATATTTCCATCCCTTGAGCCCTAGAGGGTGAAAGTAAACGACAAAAACTAAGTTCACATGTCTTCACTCTCCGTCGCAAATGTGTCTTGGAAATTCCCAACTTTTAAACAATGTATAATCTTTTATTTGTTTCAAAGAATGAAATTTACTGACCCAATTTATTAATCTATACCACTCGTAAGTGGATTACAACAAAAACCATAACCTCTACCAGTCGAGTAAAACTGCACTAGACAGGTATTAAAAAAAGAAAAAAAAAAAAAGGAATCTAAACATTTAATTGACACTTTCAATTGATGAATTCAAAAACATGGTAAATTTTTAATGACGTATGTTGTTATAAATGAGTGTTTTTGTAAAAATGTTAACAAATGTCTGTGTAAATATTATACATAATAAAGACAGGAATATGTATATAGTTAGTATGACTCATCCCCGGGCTTTTAACTATAATGTCATATCGCCTACTACCAGAGCGCTCCTCGGGACCATCGCTTAACGTCCCGTCCGAAGAACGGCATGCTTAAGTTTATTTCACCTCCCATATAAAATAAACTAAGGGCCTCGGCCGGGTTCGTACCCGCGATCTTGAGCTCAGGAAACAATATAAATACCTATGTATATATATTTAATTAATTAAAAAAAATTAAGTTTTCTGTGCCAGAAATTCTTGATTATTTAATAAACTTTTTACTATTAATATTTACTCTTTTTAATTATTTAATAAACTTTTCCAAAATTCCAGTTTTATAAAAGCACGACCATAGCTTTTATGGTTCTATCTATCCTCACACTTGGTAAAAGGTACTAAAACCATATTTTATCGCTATGAAAACTGCAACCTGTGGGTTTTTAGGGTCGCTGATTACGAATCCGGTGTCAAAAATTATGAAGTTACATATATGTTGGTTTTGGGGTAGATAAGTTATTCCGGTATGAAATATTTTTCATTCCATGTCTAATAATAATGGATGAACTAAAATTAAACATAACAATTGTAAATTTTAACTAATTTACATGTGATATAAGTGAAATAATGTTTGTACATTTAACAAAATGATTACTGATTGATATGAGAATATTAATAAAATTTTAATTAGAGGATTGTCCTATCTTTAAAATAACTAAATATCTAGCAATAAATAACTTGGTACAAAAACAATAAAGGAGTGAGAAATGTGGCCGAACAAATATCTCGACCGTGGTGAATAAAAATTTAGGATCGGCAAAATTTAGGACCCTCATAGTTGAGTCGGGCTCATATTGACCATAGTGACAAAAGAGCGTAATAGGCGATATGACCTCGTAGTTAAAGCCCGGGCATGAGTCATAATCACTAACCAACAAGTTCTAAAAGAAGTTTGTTTTATTTATTTATTACAAATTTCCACAATATGTCAGCGTTTCTCAACTTGAAATTGATCATAAACAGGTAGCAGATACTAACAGATACTTAATAAAAATGTCAGTTATTAACCGGTTAAATAAGGTTACTAACCTACTGACTGGCAACCTGCTAGTAGATGAATAAAATGAATGCATTGTTTGCAGTCAAGATGAACCCAATGAGTGCTGTGGAGCTGCTCTCCTTCGCCGTCTTCGGACAGACGACCCCGGACTCCCTCAAGATTGCCAAAGGGGACCAACCCGAGTGGACCATCTACTTGTTCAAGTTCTTCTATGGGATCTACATGTTGGTCTCGGTCGTGGTCCTCATCAATCTACTCATCGCCATGATGAGTGACACCTACCAGAGGATACAGGTGACCCTACTGTTTATTTATTGGAGGTTTGAGTGGATTTCAGATCTACTCCGTTATAATTCTTGTTGTCTGGTATATATTCTAAAAAGAAGAGAATTCATCCACAACTCCTTGTCGCTATACTGGTCAATAGTCTCACCTCTTACAGCATTACCTCATGGATGTCAAACTCCCGGCCCTCATCGTCAAGTCTCATCATTGTGATCCCCCTTAATGTCATAAAATGTTTGTTTATATTTTTCAGAGAATTTCCTACGACAAGGGTTACAGATCTAACGAAATTCCAAGCTATATTAATATCAGAGAATGGTATTTTTTGTTTAAAATTTAGTCAGCATGGTAAGGGATGGTGATAGCTAGGCCAACAACGCCTGCAGATAGACATACGTTTAATGATTTATATTCGAGAGGGTCAATTTTATTTGTTATCAACCAGAAAGAAAAGAGATCGAAGCCTAAATCAGGTTCGTATAAAATCTTCAAAAAAAATATGAAATAATATCGTTTGCTCCAAGAAATCCCCCTCCCCTCTCTATGCAGCGATTTTGAAACCATATGTATTTTAAAATGTATTCCTGAAACGGCAGGTTATAGTTACATCAGAAATTTTTACTATTGTAAGTAGTTGAGAGATGCCTCTTCTCGTTGAAATTTGTATCTAGTTTTTACGACTCATGCCCTGCCTTTAACTACAAGGTCATATCGCCCACTATCAGAGCGCTCCTTCGTCACTCTGGTGGACATGAGCCCGACTTTACTATGGGAGTCCTAAATTGTGCCTACTCCAAATTTTTATTCACATAGGGTGGGTGTCTTTAACGAGTATCTGACATCGTACAAGCTCGGGACCATCGTTTAACGTCCCATCCGAAGGACGGCGTGCTTAATTTTTGTTTTATACCTCCCCAATAACATAAACTACGAACCCGCGATCTTGAGCTCAGTAAGCAAGCACGCATACCACTGAACTACCGGCGCCCTCAAAAATAGTGAATAAAGAGTTCCTCATTTATAATATGGTTAATTTAATCAAAATTATCGAATATATAGACGGGCACCCTTTAAAATTGTATATATAAAGATGTAGAATATGATATGGTGACTAAATGAAGGTCATGAATGTTGGTTGCAGGCCCAGTCTGACATAGAATGGAAGTACGGCCTGGCCAAGCTGATCAGGAACATGCAGAAGACAACAGTCTCTCCCTCACCGATCAACCTCGTCACTACCTGGTTCATGTACTTCCTACATCTCTGCAGATCTAAAAGTAACCACTCCACTCAACCTATCATTATCCATACTAGAGGGGGAGGGGGGGGGGGGATTTATATTAAAATAGTAATATGTGATTTATTTACTGTGAAAATTTAACAACATTAATAAATAACAGGCTGATTCCAGGCTATGGTTGACCGCCAATCGACATTTTACATTCAGTGTAAAACACCAAATACGGGCACATTTACAAACCATGATGTCAAGTATCCAAAAGATTAAACTGTTGACCTCCCGTCGGTCCTTTTTGTGAATCAGTGCAGGTTCTTTATGATCTATATATAAAATCGGTAGCTCTTGAACTTCCGAATTCCTGAATTATGCAAAACTCTCGCCGGACTTATGAAGGCGGACATGTATGTTGAACATATAGAGGAGCACATATTTTATAGCAAGGTTTCAATGCTAATCCGTGAAAATATGATCCTGGGGCAACTTAAGCCTACCTCAAATCGGTGCAGTTAAAATCAATCAATGGTTTGTCCGTCCCTCTCCAGGTCCTACTTACCTTTTCAGTTTCATGAATTTCACGAAAAATGTCCCTCTACCTTTGTCTTTATGCTCTAATGATGAAATAATATATATCAAACTGATACGGCTTCGTGTGTTGCCCACACATGACAGGGGCGGGCTATCTTACTTGGGTTATTATCCACGGCCCCGGGAGAGAAGTTTCATTTATGTAATACGACTTCTCTGGGGTGGGTCTATGCAACTATTTGGCCCCTAAATCGGAATTAGTTGGTTATGACTAAACACTAAATTGAATAACTAAAGAATTGTTTTGTTGCAGTGGCCCAGAGGAAACGGCCCAGCCTGGTCCAGATGATGGGACTTCAGTCTAGATCTAGAGTTAGTGCAAGAACAAAAATGGGGGCCAAATGGCTGGCCAAAGTCAAGAAAGGTCAAGTCGCCCCCAAAGGTAAAGGTAAACTTCAAAACTTATATCACTTGTTTTCTTTTTCTTTCATATATGTATAAAATTAAATAGAAACTAGAACTAGCAGGTTGTCCGGCAGTATCTTTGCGTTTTATAACTTAGTTGTCCCAATAAAATGATGAGTGTGACCAAGTAAGTTACAAAAATTCATATTAAAGAGATAGATCTCTTTATTAGGAAACTGTCAACCCAATATCAGTCTTCTTCATAGGTCAAAACTGACAACTGAGGACTTTATTAGAATACGAACCTGAAGATTATCAACCTGGAGGAACTGCAACAGTTGATCGGAATTTCATAAAATTTTGCATGTAGCTTAAAAAAATTGTTTTATTTTTACAATAATAATGTCTGGCATATCATTTCAAAGGATTAGACGAGACGAGTTCTACAATATATGCCTTCTTGCCTCGGAGAAGGGGGAGGGGGTGGGACAGAGAAGAGACAACACATAGTTATTTAGTGCTTTGAACTGGTCTTGATACTAGGAACAATAATGTTCCATATTGTGTGTTAATCTCTACAGCAGCCATTATATTTAATAAAGTCTAGGATTCTGCTCCAGGTTCCCCTCATAGGGTGCCTCAGTTCTGTTGAAGCGGACTCGAACCAACACCATTAACTTCCTACAGTTTTACACTGGCTTAGAATGTGGACGGAGTCTTATTTTCCTCGCCACAGCGGGTTCCTGATGATGCCAATATTGTGCAGGTGTTCCTTCTTCTCCTGTAATCATAACTATGAGGATCTTGTTCACAAGTTCTTGGCATCTCTTCTCTGACTCTCAAACAAAGAGTTTTAATTGTCTGACCAGGCTAATTGATCAGGCCTTTCAATTCTCCTTAACTGCTCGGCTATGCGTTAAATAGTTTTACCCCAAAATCATTTTTCTTTTTCTAATCATTCAATTTCTTTTAAAAAGTTTATTAAAAATATATATAAAAATATAATATTAACTTCGGGGCGAGATTCGAGGAGATCGTATTTTATATGATTGTATTTGTTTATGTTTAGAGTCAGTGACTTTGAGTGTGGTCCACTTGAGTCCTCTTGGGTCTCAGTTGAGTTTCAGCAACGCAGCGACACGACTGGAGAATATCGTCGACTGGGAAGCAATCGCCAAGAAGTACCGAGCTCTGTTGGGCGAGCAGGAGGTGGAGAGACAGACGGAAGAAGCGGGCGGCACCGTCTCGATGACAGCCTCCCAGTCCACACTCCCCGTAGCCAACTCCACATAGACGAGTGGTTCTTGAACGTTTTCCTGTCACACCTTCCGTGGAAAAGGCTAGGGATTGCAATCTGAGGAGCCTAGCCCGGATCCCGCCTTTTTCAAACCCGAGATTGGGAATTCATAGGTTTCATTCTTTTCACGTATATTGGAATCTATTGAATTTGTTTTTATACTAAATTTTGTTAAATTCAAGTATTATTCATTCTACGGAATTGAAACTATTTTATTTATTTATTCATTCTACGGAATTGAAACTATTTTATTTATTTATTCATTCTACGGAATTGAAACTATTTTATTTATTTATTCATTCTACGGAATTGAAACTATTTTATTTATTTATTCATTCTACGGAATTGAAACTATTTTATTTATTTATTCATTCTACGGAATTGAAACTATTTTATTTATTTATTCATTATAAAACATTTTTTCAAGGATTCCAGCTTTTCATAAAGAACTGAAGGATAGATGCGAAACCATTATCTACTTTTTAAAACATTTTTGAAAGCATAAGAATTTTGTTTAGGATTAACCTCGAGAAAATCTATTAAATATATTTATAAATCAAACATAAAGATCAACAGATTTGCATTTTATGTATGTGTTCTCTAAAGCTCTTGTTCTTGAGAATATATTTTATATAAAAAATACTATTTATTTGTTATTTATTTAAGGAAGTAACATTTTTCCTATTCTAATGAATAAAAAATAAATAAATGTCTGTTCCTATCATTTAGTCTTTCCCTATCACATTGTAATATAAGCAACAAATATGTGTGTAAATATATTTAGGGATCTAAATTTTATATTTGCATAACTGTGTTTTATATAATAAAAAGGAGATTGTAAATAAAAACTAAATAGAATTTCTAGTCTTCTTACAGATTCAGTATTACGAAATGTTAACCAAAATAGAAATATTTATATAGATTTAATATTTTATCTAATTGTTGTTTACTACATCTGCAAATATTTTTGTGTAATGAATGTTTGGGTAGATTAACAATAAAGCTATTTGTAAATCCTGACCTTTCTTCATTTCATCCCCATTACTTATTAGAAAGCAGAGCAGAAAAGAATTTAATTCTAAAGTCAGATCGGAAATTGAAGATACTATAAAAAATAAATTTGAAATCTGAACATTCAGCAAATTATAATTGAACATTGAAGCAAACTGACAAAAAATCAGAAAAAGAAGTGACGTAACATATTATTGATTTGCATGAGACCAAAATTGAAACTGTCTCAAGAAAAAAACAATATAAAATACTCTTTGGAGTTTTATCTTTCTACTTCAGGTGAATCGAAGGAAATAATCTTCAGACTCACCGGAAAACACAATAGTAAATGATTGCTTTCTTGTTTAATTCAACAAAAAAATCAATGTCTTGAAACAATCTCCTCAGTCGAAAGGTAGTTCAAATCTACTCAGCAAATAATTATGACAAAGAAACTAGAAATTTGTAAAGAACTGATAAAACGTGAACAGTCTTTAGGTGACAAGGGTAGTTGATGAGAAATCTGTCCATGTAAGAGACCCATCAGACACATTTATAGGTGTCCTTATGGTTGTTTGAACTTACATAAATGTTGTGTCGTTACATTCATAACGGCAGTTATTAGTGTTCTTGTATTGAACCTCCCCCTTTTCTCTTGGTCGATTTGGCTGAAAATCAATAGGCGGTCGTCCATAGTGATTTGGGGGTAGTGTATCTCCGATTTTGTTTTATGATAAACAGACGGATATTATTCTAAGATAAGAATAATGGTTGGTTTGGTTTTATGACTCATGCCCGGGCTTTAACTACTAGGTCATATCGCCTACTACCAGAGCGCTCTATCGTCACTCTTGAATAATAATTAATTTGCAAGCTGTAAATGGAGAGAGCGCTACAATTTCTCGAACATTTGGAAACAACGATCGCAGCTCCTTTAAAACTGATAGAGAACGACCGGATTAACTGAATCGTACATAAAACTCGAAATAAAAATGTTTTTCAAAAAAAGTCGAGCTAACTTCATATCCCCCATTCTTCAAATTTCTCGCTTTTTAACAGTTTATAGACTTAATATGTGTTAAAACTGATAGAGAACGACAGGATTATCTGACGTCTACACAAAAATCTAAATAAAAAATGTGTTTTTCAAAAAAAGTCGAGCTAACTTCATGTATCCCATTCTTCAAATTTGTCGCTTTTTAAGGGTTTATAGACTTAATATTTGTTAAAAACTGATAGAGAACGACCGGATTATCTGAATCCTAGAAAAAATGTTTTTCAAAAAATGTCGAGATAACTTCATCAAATATCAGTTAGTAAGTTATTATGACTCAGGCCCGGGCTTTAACTATGAGGTCATATCGCCTACTACCAGAGCGCTCTTTCAGACAGTGCACGACTCTACTATGGGAGTCTTAAATTTTGCCTAACCTAAATTTTTATTCATCCAGGGTAGGAATGAATATATCGACACAAAATATTATATGTAGGTCCAGGTCCGGATAAGGACATCTGTCGATTTTGAAAGAGGGAGGCCCCTCTCATACCCTCTAATAACTGAGGATTTACGTATAGACGTCCATTCTACCGGCAGTTGTGTTAACATACAAACAGATAGACATTTTCTATATTAATTTTTGGCTTTGGATACCTGTGAAATCGGAAATCGAATCCAAATAACTAAATGATTTTCTTTAAATGGTTTTTTTCGGATGGACGGACAGACAGACATCTACCAGAAAGAACTGATATTTCCGAACAAAACGAACGCTCCGTGCGGCTGGCTGCATTCTTTGCCGATGAAATGTCAGTTGTGTGCTTACAAGCTCGGCTCCTTACGTAACATACCATTTACAACTTAACACACTCCCCTCCCTTCCCTATCTATATTTTTATCAACAACTTTGGTTTTTGAAAAGAATTTTATTTATTCGTCTACATCAATGTTATCCCCTACAAAATAGTCCCCATTAGATATTATACACTTATGCCAGCGCTTCTTCCAATCCACATCTGGAAATCGATATCGGGATATCATTTAGCTTATAGATGGGTATCGACCAACAAAACATCGATTAATCGATCATTTATCTTTTTTTACTGCCAGGAGCCACCGTCTTTTTCAGTTGTGCTGTAGGGATGACTAAACCTCGATAGCACTATCGATAGTTTTCGATAGTTCGGACTATCGAAGTCATTCGATGTTTTTTTTCGACTATCGAATACTATCGTCATTTTTAAATATTCAACAATTTAAATGTTTTTGACAGGCAACTCTAATATAAACTAATAGTAAAACATAAAAAATATACAAAACAAAGATCAAACCTCTTCTGGTGGTTTTTTATGTCATTTGGTGAATATAAAAATTGTTTTAAATATACAAACCTATGGACCTTATTGAAATAATAGTGGCAACAATGGAAATTTTTCTCCTAACGGCCGAGATAAATCTTCAACGGACACAGGAAAGCAGTGGTGATCGCGAGGAACCTCAGAATTCGCCCGTTACTGCAACTCCATCTGACGATTTATATTCGTTTCTCGATAATGTAACGCAACAAACGCAGACGAGACCACCATCAACAACCGATTCAATTATAATCGCCAAACGCTATTTGAATGAACCGCTTGTTTCAAGATCTGAGAAAGACATTATTGCGTTCTGGAAAAATTATAAGGAGGAAAGCTTGCGAAACCTTGCTTACAACTGGCTCATCATCCCAGGATCATCTGTCCCCTCTGAAAGAGTGTTCTCTGCTGCAGGAAAAATTATTTCGGATACCCGCAGTAAATTGAAATGCGAAAAGTACAACAGCCTTATATTTTTGCGACAAAATTCATGGTTGTTCTAATGTTTCAGTGTTGCTGTCAGATTCAGCTGTCTGATTTTAACTTTTTATTGAATGTGATCAAAAGTATATATAATATAATTTTAAAACTCGTTTTATATGATAAAAGTTACTATTGAGAGTGATCAAGAGTTTATAAATATATAATTTTAAACATTTGTTTCATATAATAATTATAAAGAATTGTTCTGAAGAATAAAGATTATTTTGAATATATCATTTTTTGTGCAACGTGACATCCAAATGTACATATAATTTTCAGAGGCGATATATCGATAGTTTTACTTTAAAATCATCGATAGTGTCGATAGTCAGACTATCGAGGTTTAGTCATCCCTATTGTGCTGGCCTCTTCAGGCCAATTTTGGGATGTTTGTGTTCCAGGTGGTTTTTTAAGTTGGTCGTGTTCCCACATGTTTTTATTTAAACTCCACAATGCCGATACTTAGCATGGTTATTCTACTTCTCAAAATGCTGACAAACCACACTTTTGGGAGGCATCTTTTTTTAACTAATAAAGTTAACTAATAAAAAAAAAGAACACCGAGTGGCACGATTTTCTTGTAATTTTTCCAAATTCCTGGCAACACTGTCATTAAGTTAAATCGCTATAGTGTTTCTGAAACCTTGATGAAGTCAGTTGAAATTTTATTTCCTTATTCATGTTATTACTTGTAAAATTATGGATCACAGTTCAGGTAAAGATTTATTTATGAAATGGAGAAGATATAAAATTGCGTCCAGCCAATTAATAGTTTAAATGAAGAACAACTATTTTGAAGGTTAATAACGTTCCCATTTATCTAATTCTAAACAGTTTAACAATGTTTAGATACCAACATGCCCGTGTCTTTTTCTCATGTATTGAATTTCAAAAAGTATTATTTCCATGATTTTGTTTATTAATTATCTTATAGACGATCTTTAAATAAATTAAGTTGAGTTGTATTTGAAATAAGTCAATTTATTTCTGTTAATTGTATGTGTCATTATGGTATTTACATGGAGTGAATATAAAGATACCAGAAACAGACCAGAAATATCCACTTTTATTGCTGTTTCGTTATGTGTCTCTTGCATTCTTGAAATGCAACACTAGGATCTGTTGTTTTAGTGCAAGGTTATGTTGTCATATGTGAATGTCTTCTCTCTATTGCCGCATTTCCATAAAACAAAATATGTACTTCAAAAGGTATATCTTTAAAATTATTATTTATGTTGGCAGGCCAAGGAGACAGATGGATGGAGATGAAACAGAAACCAGCCCCCTGGAGAGACCTCCCCCGTTCTCCATGAGTAATATACGTAAATATCGCAAATCTTACCAAATACAGTTAATATTGTATGATCATTGCGTTATCATTTCATGTTAAAAATCTAGTAACAAAAAACTATTAGTGCAGAATAATCGGTAGGCAGTTCTTACCCTTCGAATGCATTTAACATCCAGAATCTTAGGTTGCTTTCCCCAAGTAACCCGTGGTACGAAAATAACCTGCATAAACAATTTCAGATTTATATGTAGCATTACCCTAAAACTAGACCATTGAATATAAATTTTTTTTCTTAATTTTATTCAGACTTCTGGTGATGGGCAACTGACGAACAAGGACAAAAGCCCATCCATGTGTCTGCTCAGAACAACTTCCCCGATGGCATGTACCAAGATAACTACTTCGTCAACATTGACTCACCGAATGTTTTTGTAATGATAAGGTTCGCAAAACTGGAAGATGGAGCGCTTTCTGCTCTACTTTTGAGATACTCTTGTTTTATGTAATATTCATTTTTTCTTCTATAATTGTTTCCTAGAGATGTATGGTTTCATGGCGGTAGTTTGAAAGAAGTTGTTCAGTCGATCCGAGATGTTAATTTCGAGTTATACCATCTTTCTTATAAAAAAGAATCACTCTCTTTCTAGTATTAACATCGCCATGACTACAATGAAATTATTTTTCATATTATGAATATAATATTACTATAATCCGCGAAAAATCTGTTTCGAATTTGTAGTTTTTCTCCGGTATCCTTCCTGTTATAGTGTCAGTGTGGTGAAATGAGCCCCCAGCTGATTCGCTGCCTCCGAGGTACATAACGACGTGCTCGAGTACCTGTTGAACAAGGAGCGTGACAGCTGCACACTTATTAGAGTGCACAAATATGAGGTCATACTGCCTTCTACTCGATCGCTCTGGTGGACGTGAGCTTAACTCAACTATGTCAGTGCTAAATTTTATCTACCCAAATTCAGTTACCTGGGTCTATCACCTGATATCGCATTAACGTCCCAGCTGAAGGACGGCGTGCTCAAGATTATTTATTTCCGAGATAAAGAAACCTAGAGTCCTCGACCTTGTTTTGAACCCACGATCTCGAGCACAGTAAACAAGCATGCTGCCTCTGCTACCAAGATGAAATGGAAAAAAAAGATTTGGAATTATTTTTAACATCTCTTCGATCTGGTAAATCACGAAATTCTTCTTAAAAAATAATGGTATTAGAGGTATAGCGATTGATCTCTTTCGTAGTTACTTATCTGGAAGATTTCAAAAAGTCGAAGCTCAGGATATAACTGGTAAAACGTAAACATCAGAGTGGAAAGAAATTACATGCGGTGTTCCTCAAGGTTCAATCTTAGAACCTTTGCTGTTCCTTATATACATTAATGATTTACTTAGCTATATGGAACCCTTTAGTTCTGTCCTTTTTGCGGATGATACCAATCTCTTTGAAAGGAACCATATCTAAATCGCTTGAATCATTTAACGAATGGCTTCTCGTCAATGAGTTAGTGTAAAATGCGTCTAAAACAACTATTTTAAACTTCAAAACTACGACTAAAATATCTAACGAAAAACAACTGTTAGCTGTTAGTACTCTTTCCATATCATTTAAAGATAATATAAAATTCCTAGGTCTCCATAATGATACGAAACTAACATCGGCGAAACATGCGGCTGTTTTCGGTAAGAAACTGAGTTCCGTTTCCTTCTTACTTCGTAATCTTAAAAAATTAGTATTTTGTACTAAATATAACGATAATAATTTTTGATAACTTTTCCGGAAGTGTTTTTTCACGACATTTCGGGACGTTCTTATGCCCATTCCTGAGATCACAATGTGCGAAATATAGAAAAGACAAAGAAAACAAAATAACAATTATAATGTAAATTTATTTATTTATTACAAGTTTCCACAATATGTCCGCGTTCCTCAACTTAACATAATATTATGTTCTATTTCAATAACTGAATTATTGAAATAGAATATATGTTAATTACAAAAATAATGAAATCATATGTAAATATACAAATCAGATAGTGCCAAAGGATCGAGACCCAACCGGCAATCAGGTACCTGGGAGTAATGCTGGATCAGAGGCTCACTTTTAGGGAGCACCTCAGATACGTGGGAGTGAAGGCCGCCAGGACATCGGCGGCAATTTCGAGAATTCTGCCCAACGTCGGTGGCCCTAGGCAGAGCAGGAGAAGACTGCTGGCAGGAGTCAGCACATCCATCCTTCTGTACGGGGCCCCGACATGGGCAGATGCAACGAGGATTCCCTCATACCTGAGGCTGAAGCCCCCTCTCACAAGCGAACCGCACTGAGAGTCGCATGCGCCTACCGAACAGTTTCTGGCGACGCTGCCTATGTAATTGCTGGGCTGCCCCCCATTGACCTACTGGCACGGGAGCGTACGCGACACTGCAAAAGGAAACAAGACCCGGTTCAGGTGGAAGAGGTGGTGCAGCGCTTCGACCGCAGGGGAAACCGGGTCTTCTATCAGGACGCGGGGGCCAGCCCTGGTCCAGCAGAGCCAGAGAGGGCCAGGACAATTAGGAAGTGGCAGGAAGAATGGCACAAGTCCACAAAGGGACGGTGGACCCATCGGCTCATCCCTCGAGTCGAGCCTTGGCTCACCAGGAAGCATGGGGAGGTGAATTACCACCTCACCCAGGTACTCACGGGACACGGTGGGTTCCGGGGGTACCTCCACAAAATCGGGGCAGCAACAACACCAGAGTGCACCGCGTGCCTTGGTGAGACGGAGTCGGCGGAGCATGTCCTCCTCAAATGCCCCAGATTTGAGGAGGGAAGGAAAAGTCAGAAGTGTAGCATGGGCGCCCCACTGACTGCTACCAGTTACGTGGACGCTATGCTGCGCTCCCAGGAGTCGTGGGATGAAGGCTGCGATTTTGCAGCGCTCATCATGGGCGGGTTGGCCCTCCAGGAGAGGGCTGACAAGGAACAGTAGCGGCAATAAAACAGAAGAAGGGGCGTTACCAGCCACCCTTCCTCCCTTCCGCGAAGTAATGACAGACCGTCAGTTCCGCGGAAGGGAATCAGGATCGGCAAGGAGGGGGTTTTAGTGGGTATGGTGAATCGGCTCGAGTCCCACACTATCCAGGGCTGGATGTGCGTCACAGCATTTCCCCTTCCAATGCAAAAAAAAAAAAAAGTGCCAAAGGAAACGTCAATTAAATTATATCATGCATATTTCCATTCTATAATCAAATGTAGTTTAATGCATCGGAGAGCTTGCAGCTCGAGTGTTAATATTTGTATACTTCAAAAGAAAGCACTAAGAATAAGAAATAATATTACTTAGAAATAAGATTACAAGTTTTTTAAATATTTCTCTGCAGCTTGTTCTTTGCTGCAGAGAAATATTTAAAAAACTTGTAATCCTACCTTTGCCATCGCTGTTTATATTTGAAACATGATGATTACGATACCAAGAAGAAAGAAGACTTTCGAATAACTAAACATTGTTCATCTCTTTTTGAAAAAAGCATAACTCATGAAGGAATTAATATCTTTAGTGCCCTTCCCCACTTTTTAAAGACAATAGAAACAATATGAAAATTCAAACTACAACTAAAAATGTTTATGTTAGAGGAAACCCTCTATTCGTAAGCGGAATTTCTCTCATTGTTCAAAAATAATAACTAAAAAAAATTCGTTTCATATTTAAAAACATTCCTTGATACATAGCTTTCATTTTTATTTTTTTGGCGGAATTTCTTCAAAGGTATCCTTTCTAAGGTCTGTCGAATCTTCGTTTTAACTAACATTTTTTTATTAATATACTAATTTATTTTTCTTGTTCTTCACTTTTATGTATTTTATTACCATTCTATTTATTTATATATTTTTTTTTCGTTTATTTGTATATATATATATTTATTTACATATTTATATATATATGTATATATACATTATAATTACTTCTAAGTTGAGGAACGCGGACATATTGTGGAAACTTGTAATAAATAAAGAAATTTGCATTATAATTGTTATTGTTATTTAGTTTTCTTTGTCTTTTCTATATTTCGCTCATTGTGATCTCAGGAATGGGCATAAGAACGCCCCGAAATGTCGTGAAACAACACTTCCGGAAAAGTTAACAAAAATTATTATCGTAATTCTAATTAAATTTTAAATTTACTAATATTATTATTGTTAGTATTTATTAATATTATTAATTTTGTATCATATTTTCAAGTATTTATTTATTCATTTCATTTTATTTTTTAGTAGTACCTATTGTTAATTCTATAACATGTGTGTCAGACTCTAAGAGTTAATATCTGTTATTGTATATAATTTATAAGCTGTCTTAATGTACGTATATGTACATTCTTATTATCCAATAACAAAAAAGGCGAGCTTATATTTAGAATACTCCAAAAAATATTATAAAGATATATTTTCTTTAAATATTTCATAATTATCTTTCTAGGTGTTCTATCTTATGAAGTAATTTGGGGCTGAGCATATTTTAACTTAATACTAGGTTTAATAGATATATGTCTTTCAGTTCTAGAGCTAACGAGAGGATTGTTTTGTTTCAGTGGTCCAGAGAAAACAGCCCAGCTTGGTCCAGATGATGTGCCTTTAGTCTAGACCCAGAGTTAGTGCATGAACTAAACTGGGGGCCAAATGGCTGACCAAGATCAAGAAAAGTCAAGTCGCCCCCAAAGGTAAAGGTAAAAACTTCAAAACTTACATCTTATGTATATATATATTACATACATATATATATATACATACATTATATTATAGTGTAAGTATATATATATATAACCAAGTGATAATGGGAGGGAGAGAATAATGGGCTTCCTTCATAGCCTGCATCGGTTCTGTTGTAGCAGACCCGAACCAGGACCTTCAGCTTCCTGCAGTTTTACACTGACTTAGATTGTGGACCGGACTCAATTGATCAGCGCTTTCATTGCCTTCAATCCCCCCTAACTGCTAGCTTATACTTTCGGAGATGCAGTAAAAAGTGTAAAGTGTATGGCGAGGTTGCATATGTGCTGGTGACATCTACTCACCAGCGGTAAGGAACCCTGTTAATATAGACCCCGTGAGACCCACCTGGTTTCTTATTCATCATCCCATCCGAACAACGTTGTGCTCAAGTTTATTTTACCTCTCACGAAAAATAAACTAAGGGTCTTGGCCGGGTTTTGAACCAACGATCTTGAGTTTTTTGTTATTAATCAGTAGCCAACTAGTTAGTGAGTTGAAACCACGTGTTGTTTTGTTTTTCTTGTTCTAATCTAATCTAATTCTAAACTTTTTCTGGGTGTTCTATCGAAAAAATGAAGTGGAACGTTAATCATATTGTGGAATTTCTTAACGTCTGAAGTGGAACGTTAATCATATTGTGGAATTTCTTAACGTCTGAAGTGGAACGTTAATCATATTGTGGAATTTCTTAACGTCAGCAGTACCCTGTGTTATGGAATATAACAGGAAGGGTAGAATCAAATCAATTAAAGATGTCTACAGACAAGAACTAAACAAAATTGAAAAAAGTAAGAAAAGTGGCTGTGGTACTGAGCAAGTTTATTGGCCAAAGCTGGCATGGTTCAATGAAACAAGTTATTTGGCAGAGGTTCTGGCTACAAGAAGCAGTAAATCAAATTTGGTGAGTAAAATATATTCATTCTATTGTCTATGTATTATTACAGACTATTCCAACTTTCTCCCATTGCCAAGGCAAAGGATTTTCTTCTGTAAAATATGTAGCATATGTTCGTCTGATTTCCTCAGCAGCACGTCCGTAATTATTGCTGCCTAGATTGTTAATAGGCTGCAGCATGTTGGCATTTTCCCTCCAGAGCCCAGGTGTTATATTACCAGTGTTTAAGTCTTCTCTGTCTATTGCTTGTTGTGGTGAGTAGTTGCCTGGAGCAATCTTTCGTAGCCAGTTATGAAGACTGCAAGCAGCCCAAATGACTTTATCGGCAGTTTGGGTTTCAACTCATTGGTCTTGAAAATACTCTAAATCGCCGTACAAGTATGCCAAAAGCATTCTCTACAACTCGTCTGGCACGAGAAAGACGATAGTTGAATATTTTTTCCATATCACTGAGACCAGTTTTACTATAAGGTTTCAGAAGATTTGTTTTTAAAGGGAAAGCATCATCTCCAATAATAACACCATATTCAGGCATCCCAAGAGTATTGCTTTCCATTGCAATGTTCAGAGTACTGTTGCGCTGTCACTTGCTCGGCCGTTTCCACCTACGTCAATGTAAGTAAAGCAGTAATCGGAATCAACCATAGCAAATAATATGATGCTATAAGTTTTTTTGTAATTGAAGTATACTGAACCAGAACACGGTGGTCTTTTAATGATGACATGTTTCCCGTCGATGGCCCCAAAACATCTAGGAAAATTCCAACGCTGGAAGAACTTATTTTCGATATTTTTCCACTCATCGGCTGTTTTAGGTACCTGCAAACAATAAATTTAAATCAAAAACATTTTTGTATACTTTCTAGGATCTGTCACAATACAGTGAAGAATCAGTGCCAGATGAGAACAGTGAAAAGGAATCTGTTGAGTCCGAGGACGAAAAAGGAACCTTCAAGAACAAGTCGCCTGCAAAAATGAGACCACCAGCGACGCCAATGAAAAGGGCTAAAAAACGAGCATCTGAAAAATCCCCTTCTGAAATATCAGAAGCGATTAACCAATTGGACAAAATGCAGCTGAAGAGAAGCCGTATGACCAGTTCGGAAAGTTTGTTGCATCTGAGCTTCGTCAGCTACCACAGCGACAAGCCATCTTGCTACAGCAGGAAATTGGAAAACTGGGATTGCCATTCTCATTTTCGTATCGTTTTTTTGAACATTCCATCTACCATCTGCAGTAAATCCTCATAATTGGTACAGCTTAATATCTGTTATTTCGATAAGCCAACGGATCTTAGTCCTTCAACTCTTTTAGTAAATTGCTAGTTGCACCATGTTTCTCAGGTCTTTCTATCCAGGATTATACACTTTTCTGTGCCGTTTTGCTTTCCTTTTTAACTCCTTTTTGATAGCATGAGCTAAAATACGACTCACGCGCGAACTAATTCCGTCGACATTTTGTAGACAAATGAGATGCTCGCAGCTATCTCACTAGCAACTATGATGACACACGGTTAGTTTACTAGCTAACAAGCCCACACGCCAGCGAGTAGCCCGGCTTTCAACTTTTCTTGGTAGATTGTTTACAATCTGCTAGTAACTAGTGACTATGATTACACTGGGCGAGTTTACTAGCAGATAGTGAATTCGCTGGCTAGTAGATTGTAAACTCGCTCAATGTAATGGAGCCTTATTTATTTTCTGTTTTTTTGTTCAATAAAATATTTTACTTGTTTTTCTATTTATACTTATTCAAGTTTTTGCGATTCCATTTAATATTTATCAAATTGAATTATTTCATGAGCTTTTTAATTAATTCAGACATTTGATGTGTTAAAAATTGTTATTACAAAATCGAGAGATTCGTAATCTGATTCGAGGAGAATAGGATTCTTCCCATTTCTGTTAAATACATAGATTGATTGTTTATGTTTAGAGCCAGTGACTTTGAGTGTAGTCCACTTGAGTCCCCTGGGATGGAGAGACACGACTGGAGAATATCGTCGACTGGGAGGCCCATCTCTGTTGGGCGAGCAGGAGGTGGAGAGACAGACGGAAGAAGCGGGCGGCGCCATCTTGATGACAGCCTCCCAGTCCACACTTCCCGTAGCCAACTCCACATAGACGAGTGGTTCTTGAACGTTTTCCTGTCACACCTTACATGGAAAAGGCTAGGGATTGCAATCTGAGGAGCCTATTATTTTAAGATAAAGTTTATTGCTGTATATGTTAGGGATTTTTATATTGAAAACAAATCTGTAAGAATTGTGAATAAGTGTGTAAGTCGAATTTCGGGTAAAATTGACTAAGTATGCTGAGATATTGCCCTTTGCGTTAGGAGCTTGGTCCATAAGTGCTGAAATCATAGCATCAATTGGGAGGGATGTGCGTCATTAAACCTCTTCAATAAGTGGTGAAAAACTGATTAAGTCAATTTGAACAATCATCCTCCAATCGGTAATATCTGAATATTTCTAGTTAAATAGTTATTCACACAACTTCCTGGCAAAAATTATTGGTAAGTACAGTTAGACATGGCTGATTTAGCTTATGAAACAAAAAGAAAAGACAAAGAAGTTGCTAAAAATCATAAGTCAATACGCGTATATGCATTTGACTTGGAACAATGCCTCCCAACACCCTATTTGAAAACTTCCGTTTCATTCTATAAACGCCAATTGTGGATTTTAATTTGACAATCCACGATTTAGCGACGGAAATAGCTTCATGTTACTTGTGGGATGAAACTATTTCCGGCAGAGGAGCTAATGAGATAGCTTCTTGTTTATTCCAGCATCTAAAAACCCTCCCCGATGATGTTAAAAAGGTTATCTTCTATTCTGATACGTGAGGTGGACAAAATAAAAATACCCACGTTGCTCTTATGTTTTTACATTTTTTAAATTATGAATCCAGTAGCATTGAAGAAATTAACCACAAATTTCTTGTGAATGGTCACTCACACATGGAGAGTGACTTAGACCACTCAGTAATTGAGCGTACCAAAAAAAGGACCAAGATGAAAATTAACCACCTTAACGATTGTATACAACTCGTTCGTGGCTGTAAAAGGTCAAATCCATTTCAAGTTGTTCCAATGAAAACAGAAGATTTTTCTAGTCTCTCGAGGAGTATTTACGGTATTTGTTAAGTCGTGGCTGAAGATGGTAGCAATAGCGAAAGTACAATAGCGAAATAGACAATATTTAAAAAACATTCGTGTTTTCTTTATAACAAATAAAACATTGTTCTGAATAGGACTTATCTTTTTATTAATATGCAACAATCATCAGTTTTATATTGAAAACAAATAAAACATTGTTCTGAATAGGACTTATCTTTTTATTAATATGCAACAATCATCATTTAATCAAAATTCATTGAAATGTTCTGCACTATTTGGACATATATTATAGTCGTAGGTGAATCAGTGGCAATGTCTTCCCCAGAACGAATTTATTAAGTTTCCCCCCCCTCCAAAACCAGTCGATCGTTTGCGCTAATATTCAATAGTTGACTTACATAGGGGCTCCTCAGTTCCTCACTAAATTTTGTATTGATAAGTACATTACATTGGCAGTATATGGATTTTTGAATTGAGCCCCCTCCCCTGAACCTCTTCAGCCGATATCGCTGAAATTTAACAGGTTATGTCCTCATCGAGTTTTGGCTCTAAATATGAAATCGCATGTCGATACATTATATATAATGATATTTTCCGACCTCTAGATTCCAAATATGAAGAAAAAAAATTCTATATGTGGGGGGAACACAATAACTTCCAATAGTATGCATGTATTGACAAGAAATTATATATGTGAATCCAGTACCCTTTAACGACGACACTTGCTGTTTTTCAGCCAAATCGAGAAAGGGTGAGGTTTAACTCAAAAACTCTAATAACTGCCGTTTTAATGAATGCATCGACACAAAATTTCATATGTAAATTCAAACCCTATAAGAACGACACTACTTAAATCGGTAGAAGGGAAGGGGAGATCTGAGGGGGCTGACATTTTTATTTAAATTAAAAACCCAATGGGACCTGTCAAATTTAAAAATTCTTATAACTGCCGATGTAATGAAGGTATGGACACAAAATGTAGTGTGCGGATTTAGGAGCCCCTATGTAAATAAGCTGTTGAATATTGGCGCAGCGGTCGAATGGTTTTGAAGGGAGTGCGAAAAGTTAATTGATTAATTCGTTCTGGGGAAGAACATTGCCGATGATTCACCAACGACGTTTTAAATATGCAAAAAGAATATAATTTGTAGTAAATTCCATCTTAATGTTAACAAAGACATTAAAGACCCGTTCCTTGAGAAACATTAGAGTTGTGTAACGCGAACGGTTACTATTTTTTAATTTTTTTATTTATTGAATACATATTCTTACTTTTGGTTCTAAATTAGTTGGTAGGTGACAAGTGGTGCTGTCTGCAGTGTAGTACTGCCAATGTACCAACAGATGACAGCACCAAAGCTTAGCTCGTAGCGCTACCTACGATGTAGTTTGTCAACAGATTGCAGCACCAGTCTCGTTCCCATTTTATTTATAAAGTTGGTTATGCAATAAGTCTGTACAACAGATAAAAGTGGTTCCTTTAGTGTTTTTTTAAATACAAATATGTGAATGTTTATGAGATCCAATAGGCATTAGAAAGGTTGGTGGCGTAGAGAAGAGATAGAAGGCATGTTACGTGTCGCCGCCATGACAGCATGGGCTGAAGGTTGATGTGGAAGCTTATTCACAGTACGCCCTAACCATTGTTGTTTTTGTGCTTCATGCCCGAGCTATAACTACATACATATATCGCTAATACAGCGCTCTTACGTCAGCTGCTGTATACGAGCCCCACTTTACTTTGGGCGTCCTAAATTTTCATTATTTAACCAGTATTTGGCAATGCACAGGCTCGGAATCATCGGGTAATGCCCCATCTGAAGGACGGCGTGCTCAATGTATTGTACCTCCCAGATAAATTTTTTTTTTTTTTTTTTATTTAATGCCTTTAGATAATTACAAATAAAAGATAAATATTACAGGATAAATAGGCTACCTCCTCCCAGAAGACGGAGTCTGAGTGTGGGAGGGGGAGCAGTCAGCTAGCACTGTACAAACACTGTTAACAATTATTTAACATAGTATAGAGAGAAGAAATACAAAAAAAAGAAAAATACAAAAATAAATAACAATAGTATCTTTAGTAAAAAATAAAAAAATACAATAATAATAATTAAAAAAAAAAGAATGAGAAAAAGAAAAAGTGACTAAAATAAGAAATATTCTCGTAATATAGAAGATAAGTAAAATAAAAATAGATGAATAATGAAGTGCTGATGGAATGAACCTGACAACCCGGAGACCTGGCATTGAATTTTAATCGAGTGAGAGACAAGACAAGTGAACATGAAGTTGGCAGAGCACAACAGCATACATGGGAAGAGATCAGAACAGAGCGTCGTGCTAGTCAGAGTAGAGAAAACTTAACAAGGACTCAACCTGATCAGAGCTCAGTCCGGTGACCCACTCCATGACTCTAGTCATGTACCTGCCCAGAGAACCTCTCCGGTTTTCTATTTCTAGTTTTATATCTTTGGGCAAATTATTGAAAAGAGTTGCTATAATAAACGGTGTCTGTTTGGTCGTCCAAGTGGTGAGTGGTCTGTGTACGATAGTACTGGTGGAGTGAGGGGTTCGTGTCGGGTATCGGTGGGGAACAGAACAGAGAGTAGCTGAAGCATTTAGGAAAAGCTGTCTAAGGAGGTTTTTGAGGTATATTTGCCGGATCGGGAGAACGGGGAAAACGGAAAAAACTTGCGTAGTAGGAAATGTAGCAGGGACTTTCAAAATGGTCTTTATAACTAGTTTTTGGGCGGTCACCAGCGGCTTTACAGCTGAAGCTGTTGAACCGCCCCAGGCCATGATCCCATAGTCTAACATTGAACCTATGTATGCGTGATATATATTTTTCAGATCCTTGACAGGTAAGACTTCCCGCAGGGTTCTAAATGCAAAAAGCATACTCCTTACTTTCCTTGTTACTTGCTGGATATGAAAGGCCCAATTTAATCTAGAGTCTACCCAGACTCCTAGATACTTATATTGTGAGACCCTTTCGAGGGGTAGGCAGGAACAGCAGAGGGTGGAGTCACAATTATGGATTTTTAAGGGATATTCAGGATTGATAGATGTCAGCGAAAATGTTATGTATTTGCATTTTGTTACGTTAAGCGTGAGAGAGTTAGAACAAATCCACCCAAGTATGTCCTTTAAGTGAAGCTCAGCGTATTCGAACACCTCACGCCAGGACCGTCCACGGTACAGCACCACAGTATCATCTGCAAATAACACTATCCTACCCTCCTTCGGTTCGTATACTGTTATATGGCAACATAGTTTATATCGTGTGGTGTGTTGTAAAACTCCATTTGACAATCACTAAAAACAAATAGTCCCAAAACCAAAATATTTTTTTCCTTTTAGCGTTTTATTCACTAGCCTGTATGTTCACAGATACGTGTATGCGCATATGTATCTTAAAAACTTCTCAGTGGATTTAGATGAAACTTGGAAAGATGTTGCCAACTATTGAGTGAGAGGATTGTCTCCTTTCAGAACCATCATGGGAGAGAGAAACGTGTTTGAAGTTTCACATGTCATATTTCAGGATCTACATCATGGAATCAAACTATATCTCATGCTATATTTTATTATATAAATCTTTTACAATATACGATGACGAAGTGATATAATTGCGATTGTCAAACAGCTTGTCATAGCAACTTGTGTTGTCATTTTTAGTGTATACGTCTTAATACGTTTCATTTTTCAATAGTTTTTTGACATCTCTACACTGCATCACTCGATCGTAGGTATACAATTGAGGTATACGTATATACAATTTATGAAAGTCGCTGGTAGCTTGCTTACTGATTTCAAAATCGCGGGTTCAAAACCTTGAGCAGGCCGTCCTTCGGATGGGACGTTAAGCGATGGTCCTGAGTCGGTAGGATGGAAGGTACTAGTTAAACACCCATAGCATAGATAAATAAAAATTAAGGATAGGCAACATTTAGGACTCCCGTAGTAAAGTCGGGCTCATGTCCACCAGAGCGACGAAAGCTGGTAGCAGGCGATATGAGTTAAAGCCCGGGCATGAGTCACAATAACTAAATACACAATTTGAAAATATTATTTATAATATTCAATTGACAGGCTGGGTTATATGCAAATATATGTTGTGTGACCGAGGTTATGTCGTAAATGTTTCGTGTCGTGTATTCGTCCGCTTCTGCGTTGTCGTCTTTGTCCAGGTAAAATAACAAATCCACCTAAGAAAAAAATTAAATAATAAGGATTTTGTGGGTTATCTGCTCCCCAATGTTTTAGGGTGTAATACATTGGATACGATCTCTGTCTCCAAGATTCTTTAGTTAGGGATCCAACGTAAGAAGGAAGGCCCACTCTTGTTCAGCATTCCTTGTCTCCACATACATTTTGTGCCCGTGCTCCACGGACGACGTGTTTTTTATACTTTTAATTAATTAATTGTTTGGACCCTGAGACTTGCATTAATTCTATGAGGTCGAAAGTACATAGTTCTGATGTTGAGTGTTGAATCAATAACTTCAATTAGAAGAAACATCGAGAAATTTATTTCTATTCATGGTCGACCAATAAATAAATTTATTTTTATTAATTTTTTTATTTAACTGAGTTTATTCATTTTAGCACTCAACACCAGGATTACTTATTTTCGATCCTAGAGAACTAATGCAAGACTTAGGTGGCAAAAAAACATAACCTCTCAGGCTGAGGCGGAAAAGATTTTCAACTCATTCTCAGATGGGTTCAGTCTTAGAAAAGTGTTCCACGTGACAAACTTGACAATTACCAATTGAATTGTGAGTTGAATAGTCAAATGAAAAATAAACGGATTGAACGATAATCCAAATCCTATCCAGTTACGCATTATCGTATCACGATACAATTATCATAAAACATGAGTCCCTTTTTCGCCGCCTGAGCGGGCTGTTGTAGAACCCACAAAATGGAATGAATGATTTACTGCTAAATGATCATGCTCTTCCTACATATTTCGGTACGCCATTCATCTCTCATTATAGTTGTATTCCTGCACGAATGTCTTTTAGGAAACATCGCCCTCAAACAATGGGGGGGTCAGATAACCAACTAGATCCAAATATAATCTGTGCGGGGAACATGGAAAATTTGACCTCTAAAGAGAGAAAATTGTATTGGGTCTTGTGGAAGCAGTGCTGTTGAGTGCCTTTTTGGCGGGGCTCTGTCTACAGACCCCACCAGGTCTGTGGACCCTACGAGTTATTTCCGTGCCTGGGGAGGGGAGAACTGTGGTGGTGGGGAGACTGGGATCAATGCTGCCTGCCACGGCCGTCTCAACTCCAACCTACACAATACATAATGCACACCTCTCATTGCCAATATACCAACCAGGGCATTTTGTACGCTATTTCATTGGGGGGCCCATAATGCCCTCCTCCCCCCTTCCAATAATAACAGTTCATTAAAAATATTTTAATTCATTTTTAATTTGTTCTATTTCCTTTAAATCCGTTGTTTTGAACCAATCATTCAGATAGCGGGTTCGAATCCGACTGAGCCCCTTAGGTTTGTTTTCTCCTTACAAGTATCGAAACCTTGAGCACGCCGTCATTCGGGTGAGACGGTAAATGGCGGTACTGAGCCTTTGCGATGTTGGATGGTCGTTAATGATCCCTACCCTAAAACTAGGTAGATAACATTTAGGACACACAGTAGAGCTAACAGGGAAGGAATAAGATCATTATACGCTTAGGTCCCTGGGTGCACCATTCAGGTGTTGTCGTATGAACGTTATTTCGATTTACTTTTCTTGTTTTGGCTTCATTCTTGCCGGTCTTCTCTGTAGCTTTATCCAAACGATTACGAAGAGTGACTCGTAAGTCAGAAGTTGTTGCCAAGTCTTCTGCGATTTATTGAGACTGCTGTCCGATTTTTTAAAAGCATACGAGTATTAAGATTTTTCCTAGAGGTCACGATCAAAACGCATCTCGGTCTCCCCCACCGGGTTTTATTTTCTCATGAACCTGAATTATGATTTGTTTATAATAGATAAGATCATTTTAGACGGAAACCAATTTAACTGTGGCTCAACAACTTTTGAAGTAGGGCAGCCATTTAATTATTTTGAAGTAGGGCAGTCATTTGATTCTTTTGAAGTAGGGCAGCCATTTGATTCTTCATAAGGAGACAATTATTGTTTTAGTTTAGTTTAGTTTTTAGCTGCTAACCATTAACCGAATGTAGTATTACTGCTGTTAATGTACACTGCACTGTTACCGCATCCTAGATATCACAGATTGGGTCAACAAATGGAGAATAAAAATTCATAGAGACAAATCTCTGCAAACCACATTTACCCTCAGAGACAACACTTGTCCACCAGTTTACATTAACAACCAGCCCATTCCTGCATCCGACACTGTCCGATATCTAGGACTTCATTTAGACAGACGTTTAACTTGGACAACTCATATCAGACTGAAACGCACAGACCTCAAAAGACGATTTGGACGACTGAAATCAATCATCGGACGACGATCGACATTATCGCTTGAAAACAAACTTTACATTTACAACACCACACTAAAACCCATCTAGACTTACGGCATTGAGATAAGGGGATCAGTCAAAAAATCAAACATACAACGTCTTCAGTCAATACAATCCATTATACTACGCTACATTGCCGATGCGCCATTTTACGTTTCCAACCTCACATTGCTTAATGACCTCAACATCCTATTTGTACCCTCTGTTATCAGGGACACGATATAAATTCTCACGACAAACTCCACCATCACGCCAATCCACTTATTCTGCAATTATCCACGAACACTTTCCCCACAAATCCACCAAGACCCCTCAAGCGGCCATGACAGAGGGACCTGCTCCAGGACTAGCCTGGACTCCTCCTTCGGTCACGTACCTCAGCAGTACAGCCACACACTTGCCACCACGCAACATCACAATCACTAGTGACAAATGTTCTGTCGTTGTGAATATATAAATAAATACATTTAAAAAAATATATCAGTTTATAGTCTGTCCTTGTATTAACAGCTGTATATTTTCATTGTCAACACGCACGTGTGGATACTTCTTTTGAGACGAAATATTTATTTTTTTACGTTTATTCTTCTCATGCGTTGAGTTTGACAGATGTTTTATTTGTATATTATTGATGATTAATAATGGTATAACACTTGGTGCAGAACATTTCATATGAAAGCGCATCGCGCCTGACCAGGTTAGATTTGTTTAACCAAATTTTCCAGTTGGTTAAATGTCAATATCTCTTACAGTTTATTTTACATTTAACAAAATGTACGCAAATCTACAGGATATATTCTGATATATTCTGAAAATATACTTTTTTTATAATAAATATTTTTTGTTCTACGAACCAAATTTCAGGTCGCTAGATCAATTAGCGTAAACGTTTTGACGTCTGACAAACATCCCCCGATCAAGGTTTTGTTAATGAGAACACAACCCTGAATCTATGAACTATTTTCCAAATAATTTTGTTAGTACATATTATGTTCTTCATATCGTCTTACAGTTGTTGATCCTGTACCCAACTTGGGGTTTACTAAACTTCCTTTTAACGGTTTCCAGACAGACCGCAGAGCAGCGGTTCTGTGCGAAACTGAGAGACAATCATCTGTATCCAGGGAAGGAGCAGAGCAGCGGTTCGGTGGGAAACAGACAGACAATGATCCAATTTGATGTAAACAAGAAACGCCAGCCTTGAGACAAGGAACAGACGTAGCGTGTTTCCAATTCCCATTTCATTCACTATGGCTAAGTGTCACATGTTGCATTTGAAAGGAAATATCAAATTTGTTTCCATTATGAAGCTATTAAAAGGACCTTACAGAAATCATTGTTTTCAGGCGCATTATAGTGAAGGAAATATTTCCCGCTTAAAACTAGAGCAAATATTAGAAACCAGAGAGACTTGAGGAATTGTTTCAAAGATTTCATTCTGAAATGTGAAAGGCGAAAATTAAGGTCAGAGAGACTGCCAATAAATTCTATTATTGCACTCGTTTTTCTGGCTTCATTTCCCTAAAAAAATTGCTCTTTAATCATTTTTTTTTTTATATTGCTCAATTTTTATATGAAACATACTTTCTTCACTACATTGTTCCTGAAAACAATGATCCATGTAGCGCCCTTCTAACTTTTTTTTGAGTAAGTGCTACTAATATGGGGAAGCAGTTTAACACTCCACAGTTTCAAAAAGAACAACAAACCTGTCAGTTTTGTTTTCATCGGAGTTCTTTCATAATATTTCTATTTAATAGAAGCTATTGGTTTATTATAAATCTAAATAAATAATATCGAGAAGAATAGTAGATATAAAGAGTATTCCTTAAAACTGTGTATTTTTTATCCATATACTTATTATTTTCATCTTTGATTTATTTAATATATTTGTGTTTTAATCAGCACTGATACTATTTTAAATTTTCTTTTATTTTTTTTTTCAATTTGAGTCGAAATTATTTTTCAATTGTTTTTCAAGGCTTTAAGACATTACAGAAGAAAGGGACTGGGAAAAACCTTGTGGAGACTGAAAAAGGGACAGTTCGTTATGTAAATGTTGAACTTTAGTATTTAGTATTTGTTAAGTCGTGGCTGAAGATGATAGCAATACCGAAAGTACTCCCATATATTTTGTGAAATAGTCAATATTTTTTTCACGTTTTTCTTCATTTGTTTAATAGAACATGAGATGTAGTTTTAAATAATGTTGTGAAGGTGGCCCGGGCAGATGGATAAAGAGTTCAAGTCGGGTGCTGCCGTTTCTCTGACCATTTTGTTTCTTTTTTCTAGCCGACCACCCTGACTCACTACTGCTTTTGCTGACGATATCATCGACCAAGAGGAATGCTGGGAGGCAAATTCGTTGGAAGCCATCACCTTTGGAAATCAGAGGCGAGTTCATCACATTAATATCATTAGAGGCAAGAGTTGGGGCCAAACTTTTTTTTCTCTTAAATAGTACTGTAATAAGGGTTACAATGTCAATGAAACATAACAAAACTAGTTTCGATTGTACAATAAGTACATAATATATAAATTATTGTACAATTATATAAATATATGACGTATATATTGTTGGTATTTGGTTTTCATTTAAATTTCCCACTATTTGAATATTTTACTCTCTTTTTTTTTGTTTTATACATGATACTTATTATAATAACACTCATAAACAGGCACAATCACTTCACTGTTTGTATCGTTAAATAAATAAAAACTATTATTATGTATTTATAAAAAGTATTTATTTTATGTACCTAATTTAATATGAGTATGAGAACATTCTAACATTAAACAATATCAGAAGAATTTGAAAAGCACCTAAAAATAAAGACAACAATCTTTGAACAACTGAGAAAACATTTGGAATTACAAGAAATATTATGTTTATTAGTTTGTTTAGGAATATATTATTGGAATAGATAATTAACATACACAATTTCTTTGTCAAACTTCACTATATATTCTCAAATACTCAATTAGTTTCGCCGTGTTAAGGCATTATCAAGAGTCACTTACAAACTGACAGAATTGGTTGACAGGGTAGAAGGTACAGTTATGGAGGGGTTTTTTTAGGTAATGACGGGGAATCCCTTGTTTTTGTTACTCTATACATTCCAATAAACAGATATTTACAAGATAATAATAAATATCAAATAAAAAAGAAAGAAAAATATATATATATAAAATCTAATAAAGCTAATCTAACAGTAAAGTGTTGGTATTTATATAGGTATGACTCACTAAATGAACAAATAGAACTGAACCATTCCCCCCTTCTTAATTTAAATATCAAGTAGCTAAGAGTCTGATGATTGTAGAAATGTTTTGCCAACTCACATTCAGAGAATACTATATTTTCATTTGATGTTTTAATTTGTCTTTAAATTCTATGTATTTGTTTTTATTCACTTTAATATTTATTATATTTTACATTTATATAATTCAAGAGTCATACCTATATAAGTACCAACACTTTACTGATTCGCTTTATTAGATTTTATATATATATATTTTTCTTTCTTTTTTATTTTATATTTATTATTATCTTGTAAATATGTGTTTATTGGAATGTATAGAGTAACAAAAACAAGGGATTCCCCGTCATTACCTAAAAAAAAACCTCCATAAATGTACCTTCTACCCTGTCAACCAATTCTGTCAGTTTGTAAGTGACTCTTGATAATGCCTTAATACGGCGAAACTAGTTGAGTATTTGAGAATATATAGTGAAGTTTGACAAAGAAATTGTGTATGTTAATTATCTATTCCTAGAATGGAGCTTCACAAAATAAATCTGGAAACCATAAATTATTTGAATATATTATTAAAATATAGGAACAGAACCGAACCTAAGTACAATTCCTTATTTTCTGCAACGATCGCATGATTATGTTCGCCATGTCGGTAACCTCTGAAAGGGCCATCCAGGTGACAGGGAATAGAAGAAGATCTCCTTGAAGTCCTACCATGAGTCTGGATGGCAAATCTCTCTCTCTCAATCATCTGTCAAGGAAAAGAAAAGAACTTCTCCTGTTTCTAATTTCTCGTAGCTTTCACGTTTTCAAAATTGTGTTTCAACGTTTAACTTTTCCGACAGTTTTCATGAAATTATTCAGCCTTCAAATTCATCGGAAGTGGTCAGGCGATATATACATCCTTTAAAAGGCTTTTTCAAGGACTCTTAGAAACAGGAGAAGTTATTTTCACAAATTTATACAATGAGGTATAAGGTAAGGAAGGTTTTTGACCTTCGCAATTTCAATTTTGAAACTGGGTGAAATACAAGAAATCAGGTTTCGGATTCTACGTTGAAGACATGATCAAAAATATATTTCATTATGAAACCAAAATCATAAAAATGGTTGCCTCGGCTTAGAACCTTGAAACAAACACATTTTGAAAACTGAGAATGAAAGTTCTCAGGTGATAGAATAAAGTCAGTAAGGTACCAAACCTTGATTTGACCAACGGTTTGTTGAACACCTGGGACACCTTGTACGTGAAGTATATACCTACCTATCATTATATTATATTCTTCTTTATTTCCATCGTGGATTTATTTTGGTACCAACTCCAATGTACATTCATGAACAGGACCGAATTTAAGGATAGTTTGACTAGACCATGAATTTGAATTTGACAGACATGTACAGTTTTAAAATAAATCAAAATTAAGAGAAGAGAAAGCAAAATTAAGAGGGTGGGACAAAACATTTGAGCAAAGGTAAAAGCATAAAACATTTTTAAAAAATAATATACTGGACATCAGAGGTAAATTTTTTGAAACATATCATTTTGACGAATTTGAAAACATTCATCACGTTAACCTTTGCCAGAAAGTTGATATGATGGCCCTAAAAACAATTTTTAAGGAAGAAATTAAACAACGGTAATCGGTAAGATTCTTTCAAATATTATCTTAAAATTGTATACTCAGAATCGTAATTTAATGTGGAGTGAGACTTTTTGGAAGACAAAATGAGAGAAAGTGAGTGTCATTATCTATAAAACAATTTGATGTCAAAAGAGAAAGTGGCAACAGCTGAAATTGCAATGAAAGGACACAATGCGAACCAAGTGCTTTAGATAGAATTTCAGGTTATGGGAACTGGAATAACTTTCTTAGAGCCCGATCCGGCAACATTTCAGCTATTTTATGAAGCTTTATGTAGAACAAAGCAACAATGACAAATCCTGGTGGGTAGACTAAAAAATATACCTATTAGTTGAAAAGTATTTGTTTTATGTGTTCTCAAGTTGGAAGACCAGTAGATACTTGTGATGTGATAAGTACCCTGCTATTTAAATTAAATTATTTGATTTAAGTAGCAGTCTGACCGAAAATAATAGATTGCTAAGCTCAACCCATCACCAGTTTACATGGAATGCAGCGAGATGCAAAGAGATTTACGAGACTCCGTTCCTCCCATTGTATTTCGTCGCCATTTGTCACACTCACTTCATTTATTTCTAAAAATCTATCATTTATATTACACATTTCCAGCTTCATACATTTCCCATTCGTCAAAAGGGTATAGAAAAAATAATAATAAATAAAAAAAGCACTTTATTGTATGAGAGGTTTAGAGTTGTAGAGCAGCAGTTGGGGTTGGAGTATTGATTGGCGACCGGTTATAGTCATTGGTGGATATGAAAGGGGGGCCTCCATCACCACTCCACATCACACCATCGTAATACATTATTGGAAATCTGATCAAGATATATTATACATACTATACATATATAATAAATCATAAGAATGTATCCTCCTTACATTTAGAGAACGCAAGTCACTGATCTAATTCTGAGATACTTTCATGCTTATAAATATGAAAATTTGCATGTAGGTAACTTTCATATTGTAGTACACGAATAAAAATAAAATGTTTAATTACTTTTGGGTTGTGTAAGATTATGAATTTATATTAACTTAACAATTAGTCTCGACTCAAAATTTCAACACAGAGCTCGACTCGTAAACTACGTTCTGAGTAGTTTTATGAGAGGCGTGCTTGCTTACTGTGCTCAAGACCGAGGGCTCAAACATTTAAAAAAGATAACATACCTATTTTATTTTTAATATGAAGTTGGTTTATTCTGTAATTAGAAAATGGCCGGTCTTTAACTACGAAGTCATATCGCCTACTACCAGAGCGCTCTTTCGTCACTCTGGTGGACATGAGCCCGACTCAACTACGGGAATCCTAAATTTTGCCTATCCTACATTTTTATTCACCAAGGGGGTCTTTAACGCGTAGGTACCTTACATCGTACAGACTCGAGACTAACGCTTTATGTCCCATCCGAAGGACGCCGTGCTCAAGGTTTATTCACCTCCAGATAAAAAACCTAAGGGCCTCGAACGGATTTCGAACCCGCGATCTTGAGTATATCACAAAAGGTCGGGTAATCGATTTTTTTGTGAAAAAAATGAAATGAAATGAAAAAAAAATTGATTTTTCAACATTTATATTAAAGACCGTTTAAATACAAAAACTGACAGAAATGAAATTATTGTATAAATAATTATTATAGAAATTATATAATTGTTTTTCTCCGTTTTGATGATCGAGGGGGATCTCCATGTTCTGTAGTATTTGGGTCGTTATAATCGGCATCATCCTGGATTGGAGTAGATGTTGTGTCATCCACTTCTGCATCGATTTGGAATGACAGACATGTTGGAGATGTGCAACCAGCCGTTGGACAACACTCGTTTCTACATCCTGCAACAGAGTTAATAAGACAATAGAATAGAAACGTCAGAAACAATGAAGGTAAATACAATAAAACTTCGTTATAAGGCTCTTCTAGGGACCGAAGAAAAAGAGCGCTACGGCCGGGAACACGGCTAAAAATGGAAAATATTTATTTCAAAATGTAGTTGTAGTATGTTGTACGTAGATAGAGAGACAATGAAGAGTTATATATATAAAGAGGTCATAGGTATGTATAAATAAATAAATAAAAAAAATATGTAATTATGTACATGGGTCATTCCGCCGAAATCTGCACTTTTGGATATCAAAATTAACGAATTGCGGAGAACGTATTCTTCCTTTGTTCCTTTCGTTCTTTGTTTTCGTTGAGTCAAATGAAGACTTTTCGTATAATAAAATGATGATAAGTGACAATATTATTATCTAAACATGAATTTATTCATTTTTGAATGATTTCCCAGGGACAGTCATGATTACCCAGTATTATAACGCATTTAACCATGAACATTATTATTATTCCTTTTATTCCATCAAAATACATTAAAATTATATATTTTCTAGGTATTTTTACTGAACATTAAACTTATAAAAAAATACAAAATAAGAAAAAAACAAAAATGATAATTTATATTAACAATTCTTTTAACACAAAAACTACCTGAGCTTTATTTTATGATAATAACTTTTCAAATACTTACTTAGAATAGGAATAAATATCAAACTAACTTGATTAAATGATACAAATGTTTTTCTATGAAAAATATGTACTGAACAGTATTAAAATAATCTTCTAGAATAATCATTTTGAATTGAAAAATGAATTGTTCTCTGCAAATTGAAATCTTCAGCAAAAAGCTTAAGGCGAATTCAAATGAAAAAATTATATTATAAAATTAAACTAAAATCTTTTTTTATTTATTTAAAGCCACAACTATGTAAAAAATGCACAACCAGCGGCTGGGCTGACATGTAGGTACTGTACAAAAATAATAAAAATAAAATAAAATAATAAAAATAAATATGACATGAAAGGCTTGAGAGAGGAAAAACACCCAGCGGAGAACCCTCATGACATCACTTCATACCAGGAGATCTCTATGCCAAACTCTCTTTAATCTTCTTGGGGGATTGTGGGGTAAATTTGTACTTAAGATTTTGCGAACTTCCGGATTGGTGTGTAAGTAAATTTTGGTGTAGAAACGTTGGTATAAATGTTTAATGGTTGTGTCTATGGATGTGATGTTCAAGTCGCGGTGTAAAGTCTTGTTGCTAACGTATGGTGGGCATTGCGTGATCAGTCGGAGAGTCTTGAATTGAAATATCTGTATTCTTTTGATGTTTGAAGTCTTGGCTGTACCATATATTTGTAAGCCATAGGTCCAGAGAGGTCGGAGAAGATAGGTATAACAATTTAGTTTTTGTCGAGTAGATAATTTAGAACGCCTATTCAAAATACTGTACAATAGTCTAAGTCGCCGGTCTAGTGTGAGTCGTGTCGTCCGAGTATGAGGATTCCAAGTCAGCCTTCTATCGAGGGTTAATCCTAAATATTTTATGGAAGAGGTATGAGGTAATGGCTGGTTTTCAAGGAATACTGGGGGGCAGTCACCACGGCGGAGAGCGAATGTTACGTGTTGACATTTTGTGGTGTTAAATTTAATTTTCCAAGATTTACTCCAAACTTCAATTTTGTTGAGGTGTTGCTGTAGTATGAGTGAAGTGGTGTGAGGATCTGTGTGAGAGGCTAGAATGGCGGTGTCATCTGCGTATGTGGCTGTTAATGTGAGAGGGTCGGTGGGTAAGTCGAAGGTGTACATAGAGTATAATAAGGGGGTAATATTGAGCCCTGAGGCACGCCGGCCAGTATGGGGTGGCAGGAGGAAATAGCTGAGCCCTGACGGACGGCGAAATACCTATCCGTTAGGTATGACTGAAGAATGAGATAATATGTATGGGGTAGGAGGGGTTTAAGTTTATATAGAAGTCCCGCATGCCAGACCCGATCAAAAGCCTGAGATATAGGAATGCCCCGGCTGCGTAGAGTTTTCGCTCTAATGCAGACGCTGTGTAGTCGACAACTCTGTGCAGTTGGTGGGTGGTGGAGTGAAAAGAACGAAACCCAAACTGGTGATCGGGAAGATGAAGTGAAAGGATAGAAATGAGGCGTTTATAAAGAAGTTTTTCAAAGATCTTGGAAAGAAAAGAGAGAAGACTGATAGGTCGAAAGGAAGAAGGGTCATGCTCAGGTTTGTTTGGTTTTGGGATCATGGTGATAACAGAGTACTTCCACTGAATGGGAAAGTATGTTGTACGAAGAATGGAATTGTACAGAGTTGTCAGTAATACAACAGCTTTCCGGGGCAGCCGCTGGAGAATCTCCGCTGTTATCAGGTCGTAGCCCGGGGACTTCCTTCTGGGGAGATTTTTAATTTCGTACTGAACTTCGGAGGGTGTGAACGCTTTTGGTGGGAGGGATATAGGAAGGGGTGTGTCTAAGAAATGGTGGATACGTGATTCATGATGGATGTCTGAGAGATCGTGATGAGGTTTGAAAGTAAATGAGAGATGAGCAGCAAATAAATCGGCTTTCTCGTCGTCCGTCACGGCCCAGGATCCGTCGTTCTGTCGCATTGGCATCGACTGAGATTGGTGTCGGAGAAGTCTACGGGTTCTCCTCCATAGGCTGCCATCCTCCGCATTCAGATTGGAAAGGGAGGAGTCGTAGTACTCTCTGTTAATCAGTCTGATTTGCGTCTTCAGGTCATTGCTTAGTCTGTTGTATGTCCGTCTGTCTGAAGGTAATCTCGAGGTCTGCCATCTTTTTCTCGCTCTCCTCTTTTCTCCGATCAGCTCACGGATGTATGCAGGGTAGGAGGGGAGAGTCGGATGAGGACCAGTCTTTGTTGGGAGGACTGCTTGCCAGGCAGCCTGCTGTATGGATACGGTAAGAAATTCCACAGCCTCCTCTATTTTCTCTCCCGTCTTCAGGGAATATGGCACGGACAATGCTGTCTCCAATTGCTGTTGGAAAAGGTTCCAGTCCATAACTCCTGGTGTTAGACTTGGTCTCTTTGGTTCGATCTCAATCTCCGCCCAAAGCGTGAGATGTACTGGTGAGTGATCCGAAGAGAGATGAGAGCAAGATTTAACATCGTATGGCACATCTCGCAGCCCCTTCTGTATGAAGAAGTCTAGTAAGTCCGGCAATTTGCGTCTTGAGGTTGGCCAGTAAGTCGGTGAGTTTGTCGAAATAGTGTCTAATGAGAGCTGATTAACAGAAGAATACAGACTTCTGCACCTGGGGGTGCAAAGGCGCGAACCCCATCGCTGATGCTTGGCGTTGAAGTCACCTCCAGCGAGGAAACATGCGCCCAGATCCGTAAAGAACTGGACGAATGTTTCCGGCCTTATGGCGTGCCTGGGGGGACAATATACGGCCACGAGTGAGATTTTTCTGTGTCTGGTGTGTAAGGATACAGCTGCCGCCTGTATGTGTGGTGTGGTATGTGATGGTAGTGCATAGTGTTTAAGAGATTGTTTAATTATGACAGCCGCACCGCCGTGGCTCCTGTCGTCGGCTCTATACACTTTGTAATTTTGAATGAAAAATTTTGATTTTGTTGTCAGGTGGGTTTCCGAAATGAGGGCTACGTCAATTCTTTTTTGATTCAAAATAATTTCAAGCTCATTTTTATGTTGTATTATGCCATTGGCGTTCCATAGAAGGACTGTCAAGGAACCCAGTGTGAGAGTATTAGCGGACATACTGGGAACAAAAGGTTTGGGTAAGTTGGGATAGCTGGCTAAGAAGATTAAAAAGAGGTTGGACTATCTGGTTTATACCTGATATGAAGTGTACCATTTGAGGTGGGAGGCCATTTGCTGACCACTGGGTGTTGTCCTCTCTCAGGCCTGCCGAGATGTGCGGAGGTCTCTGAAGGAGAGGTGTCTCGGTGGTGAGGTTCCTGGCGGTGGCTGCAAAGGTCTGCCTCAGAGGAGGTGGTGGAGGGGCGGGCCGCACCAGAGAAGGGTAGATCGCCTGGTCCTGGTGGGATGGAGGCGCTGCTGCTGGGTTTCTCGGTGGTTGTGGTCTACTGCCCTGACGTTTGAACTGCAGTTCTTTGTACACCCGGCATCCCTTGTAGTTGGCCGGGTGGGATTCCTGGCAGTTCGCGCAGGTGGCTGGAACAGTCCGGGGCTTGTTGCAGCTTCCCGAAATGTGTTCGCCGCCACACCGAACACAACGATGTGTGTGCCTACAGTAACTCTTTGTGTGCCCGAAGGCCTGGCAGCGAGTGCACTGTGCCACAGTGTGCTTCTTTCTTGGCTCCTCTATTTTAATTTTTGTATACAATAAACATTCAATGTCATAAATTTTTTCATTGTAGCTGCCAGGCTCTACATCAACAAAGAATAATGGTAGTGGCACTTTGTATCTCGACCACACATTAGTAATTCGGGTGGCGACGAACCCTTTCTCTTGCAGGGCTCTGTGGATAGTGTTCACACTCGTGGAGGGATGAAGACCTCGGATGACCACTCGAGGCACTTTGTCGTTTGGGTTTTGGTAGGTGTGGAAATTGGCATTATTTCCTTCTAATAGGTGGACGAAGGCCCTGTATGCCGTCGGGGTTTTGGCATATATTGTTATGCCCTGTATGGTAGTCCGTAGGGAGAATGACTCCAATCCTCCTTTTAATAAAATTTCTATTAGGCTGTCATAATTTTCGACTCCCTTTAGAAAGATTGGTGGTGGCTTGTCAGCTTTTTTAACATTAATTGTTGGGTCTGACTCTGACGCCTCCATGTCGGTCAGAACACTAAAGCTATTTGCTACCGTGGTAGGGGTGAGGTGCTCACCTGACTGTTTGGCCACCTTGCGTGGGTCTCTGGACGTGGTCCCGCTTCTCTTCCGGCCCACTACTGACTCCCAGGTAGCTCCCAAGTTGGACGGGGCTACTTCCATGGCTGCTGTGGTGCTGGTGCTAGGACTAGCAAGGGCCCCAACTGGGGCTTCCTCACTAACCGCCACCATTAAGTCCGCACAAAATCACAATAATTAAATAAAAAAAAGTATTTGTAAAGGTTACTTTTAACACTTAAAAGATAAGGAAAACATAACGAAATGAAAACACACAAAACATAACGAAATGAAGACGCACAAAACATAACGAAATGAAGACGCACAAAACATAACGAAATGAAGACGCACAAAACATAACGAAATGAAAACGCACAAAACATAACGAAATGAAGACGCACAAAACTTAACGAAATGAAGACGCACAAAACATAACGAAATGAAGACGCACAAAACATAACGAAATGAAGACGCACAAAACATAACGAAATGAAGACGCACAAAACATAACGAAATGAAGACGCACAAAACATAACGAAATGAAGACGCACAAAACATAACGAAATGAAGACGCACAAAACATAACGAAATGAAGACGCACAAAACATAACGAAATGAAGACGCACAAAACATAACGAAATGAAGACGCACAAAACATAACGAAATGAAGACGCACAAAACATAACGAAATGAAGACGCACAAAACATAACGAAATGAAGACGCACAAAACATAACGAAATGAAGACGCACAAAACATAACGAAATGAAGACGCACAAAACATAACGAAATGAAGACGCACAAAACATAACGAAATGAAGACGCACAAAACATAACGAAATGAAGACGCACAAAACATAACGAAATGAAGACGCACAAAACATAACGAAATGAAGACGCACAAAACATAACGAAATGAAGACGCACAAAACATAACGAAATGAAGACGCACAAAACATAACGAAATGAAGACGCACAAAACATAACGAAATGAAGACGCACAAAACATAACGAAATGAAGACGCACAAAACATAACGAAATGAAGACGCACAAAACATAACGAAACGAAACGAAACTTAGGTCTAGAAAAAACAAAACAAGAACTATATACAATAACTATTTACACACTTTGTTTTTGTCATTTAATCACTGAAAATAAAAAAAAATCTAACTGAACAAATGATGAAATGTTTATCAAGTTGGTTGCCAAAAAAACTAAAATCTTAAATTCATTTTATTCCTCATTGTAATTTATATGACGTTTCCTAGGTCTTAATGATCTTACATTCTTTTCTGGAGCTTCTTCATCGAGTTTTTTTGACACATCTGTGGATTTTTCAACATGTTTGCTCTTCTCAAAGATGGTTATCCCAGAAATGCCGTGACATATTCCTACTTACACATACCTTCATCACTTAATTCAATGATCTTATACTAAAAGCTTAATTTTTAAAAAAATTACTCCTGAAGGAAATTTTTTATCTTTCACAACAGTTTCACTATAATCACTTTTAGCAAGATAATAATGGATACATTGATCTCCAGGAGGACAAACCAAACACTAACACAATTGAGGTGTACTTCGGTAGCATTACTCGTCTTCCAAGTTTATTGATAAACTTTACTCGTGCCCAGAAATGTTGATATTTTTGATTTATTTTCCGTCAACTTATTTTCAAATATCTGGATATCTTCCGTTACTCGTTCCTCATTGTTGGCATTAATCCATTTTGAATGATTTATATTTTTTTGATGTTCTTTAGCAAGACGCGTTTTTCTTTTATTTGCCATTACTAATCAATAAACACACAAATTAATTCAATAATATTACCCAGGGGTTCTACTATAATTCTACTATTATGTAAATACTACTGTATATACGGTATCCGGATAGGCTCGGCGGTGAGAGCAGGTGGGATGTGGGAGGTATTGTTATCAGGTAATTGAGATCAATGATGATGGAAGCAATATAAGAGAGAGCGACGACGATGAAGAAATGGATGCCGAAGAAGCTGCCGGTCCTTCACACACAGACGCCTATGAAGCATTCCAGACAGCTATGAACTGCGTAAAAACGTTTTAAAAACGAGTCAAAATGATTTTAAAACCTATGGCGCTAATACCACAATGTTTGTGATTTTTTTATATTTTGGGAATATTACCCAGGGGAAATTTTAAGTAGTTTTCAGCACCAAAAAAAGAGTATTGAGTGGTTTTTGAAATGTCAAAAACGTTGGTACAGAAACAAACTGCTTAGCACTTAATTAACATAGCAACCACATTGAGTCCTAATTAGGCCAAAGAAATTGTCTTGGTTTCTTGTCTCTGGGTTCTTAAAACGAGATCGAGACTCGCACATGTTGCACCCATTTAGAGCCCTAATCCATGGAGGCTGACTTGATGAGAGAACATGGCAGGGCTGCACATTGTGGCAACATGTCACCTTCCAACCTCTTCATCTGTCAACAGAAAAATATAATAACAACATGCATACATTAAATATTATATAATTAGGTAGTTATTGTGACGAAACCCGGCCGAGTCTCTTAGTTTATTTTAACTGGTAAGGTAAGTAAAATAAACTCAAGCACGTCGTCCTTCGGATGGGACGTTAAGCGATAGTCCCGATCCTGTACGATGCCAGGTACTCAATAAAGACCCCTACCATAGGTGAATAAAAATGTAAGGTAGGCAACATTTAGGAATCCCGTAGTAGAGTCGGGTCCACCAGAGTGACGAAAGAGCACTCTGGTAGTAGGCGATATGACCTCGTAGTTAAAGCCCGGGCATGAGTCATAATAACTAACTATATATTTGTATTTCTATTTATCAACACTGACTATTTCAAAATTATTTTCAACGTGGCTGAAGATACCGCAAATACTTATATATATTTTGTGAAATAGACAACATTTTTTAAAACTTATGTTTTGCTTTATTTCTTATTAAATGTTTCACAATATCGCTGCAGAAAATGTTAAGCATCTGTAACATGAATGTTTTATTTCCTTAGTAGTTCTTACTTTTTGGATGTAGTCATCCCAAACACCTAAACGGCTGTCTTCGTTCGCCAATGGAATTGAAGATGGCACTCAATAAAAGAACACTCGCACTTCAGTCACACCCATTCAGGGAGTCAAAAGGTGTTCAGGACGAATGGCGGCAAGTGGTAGTCTCCCTGTAAACATTACAAGAGGCATACATATTTATATAAAAAATTTAAATAATAAATATTTTTTGAATAAATAAATCTAAAAAAAATAGGGTGCCGGTAGCTCAGTGGTATGCGAGAATAAGCGCAATAAAAAACGGGAATAATCTTTTGGACACTAAAAATGGAAGATGGCATGGAGTTTAGGACTTTTTTGAGAATGACCCATGGATACACTGTATTTACCAGCCAAAGCCGCCAATGTTTTGCTTTTTAATTCACTACCTATTTCTTTAGTCCGTGAAGGACACTTCCCACAAACAACGATGGGAATGCATCTCTTCTATAAACTGTAAAGTTAAATCAGTATTCCTCAACATAATTGCAAAAAACAATCACCGAAATGAATCAATAACAAGTGCGTAGCGGTGAGATTCGTAAGCTTACGTCCACACTGACCAATGTTGCGCAACACTGAGTCTGTGAATCCTACATCGGACGGCATTCAAAACACGCAGAAAATACTAATCTGCAACACACCAGATTCACCGCGACAATGAGTCGGGGCACCCCGGGCGCAGGCGAGACGCACTTGGGATTCTAGGCTTTAAGGTTGAGGTCATATGTACATTCGGGGTTGACTGTGGCGCCCCTAGATAGGAAGATACCCAATATTTTTTCCTTAAATTTACCCCCCTGGACACTTCATAAATTACGTTGACAACAAAATAAACAGTAGACCAGTTAGTATATCGCACGACTCTACTCTGTGAGTCTTAAATTTTGCTTAGCAAGGCTTATTCACCTTTAAGGAGTACCTGTCATCATACAGGCTCAGGACAATTGCTTAACGTCTCATCCGATGGACGAATTTTTTTTTACCTCTTAAATAAAAAACCTAAGTTTTGAACTCGCGATCTTGAGCTCATAGGCTAGCAAGCTGCCTCTGTGCTACCGGCGACCTCTCCTGCCTCATTGAAATAATCCTCTGTAAGTGGGCAACGCCTGAGCAACATCATAGCGATTTCCTCAGCTCACTTTTATTTTGTGAGCAGATTTTTCTTTTCTGATATATTTTCCAATCTGGCTACTCAGGTACTGTTAATGGAGAAGGGATACGCCACAATGAGTATACAACAAGTTACAGATCTAGGGGTGTTACACGTTCAATCTGGCATCAGTTCAGTCCGTGACCTTGGTCAGACTAACGGGAAACTGATCGTTTATTGCGTTGAACGATGGACTGAACTGATGGATTTTTAAATATTTTGATAATTTCCATCAGTCTTGACTGAACTGATGCAAGACTGATCGTGTAGCTACATTCTTATCAGTCTGGCGTCAGTCAGAGCTGAGACAGCGATGGAGACGGACGGTTCCGGTATGTCCCACTCTCCCAGCAGCGCAATTCATCCTGCCACGACACCTCGGTATATTCAATTCGCCTTTTGTAAACTTTTCTCAGAATTTAGTGTAGAATAATACACCGCCATCAGATATACGTCCATTAGCTCCAACATCTATCATTATAAATTCCTTGTTCGAATTTGCTAATGCCATAAGAACTATGCTGAAATAACCCTTATAATTGTGGTATAATGCTCCTGAATGTGCCGGTTTTTGAATAGCAACATGTTTTCCATCTAAGGCTCCTATCGTTCCAGAACTGGTATTTTTCTCCAAAATCGGAAGAAATTTTTTCCCATTCTTTCTCTGTTGTTGGCATCTAAAACACAAAAAGAAATTACAAATCTATTATTTTTAACCAAATTATTATTTTTTTATAATAATAACCAAATATTATGTTTACAGATTATTGGAAGCGATAATGAAGAAGATGCTGAAACACAAACAGAAGTAACAAAATCTCAAGAAAGCACTTCTTCAAAAGCATGTACCTCAATTTCCTCAGTAAAGGCAGTTCTTCCTCCACCACGACCTTCGACCAGAGTTAAGAAAAGTCTAATCAACAAGCAAAACGAGTTATTGGATCAAGCTGTCGCATATTTATCAAAATCTGAACCAAAAGGAAATACTAGCAACTCAATGCAACTGGGCACAAACTTTGGATCGACTCGACCCGACTCAAAAACTGTTTGCCAAAAAAGCACTAAATGATGTATTATTTGAGGCAGAGTTGGGCAATTTGAATAGACATTCAGTTCAAATAAACGTAGATGTGCCATCTCCTAATGAGCAAGGTGAATCGCCTAGATCGGTTTATTTCGCTTTGAGACCTGAAAGTAGTGAACCTGAGTACACTACCGGTACATTATTTGCTCACTTTATGCAAAATAAATAAGTGCTTTAATTTTTATTTCACAACTATTCACATTTATTGTTTACTTACTTCTTTTAATTTAAAAATATTTTGCTTATTACTTTTAATGTTCTTTTATAACATAAAACTTTTTCTGTTATGTTTTAGTAAACCAAGTATGTACTAAATATTTATTTGCGTTTTAAATAAATACTTTCGTTTAAAAAAAATATGTTAAATTCACTTACTTGAATATGAGACTGAAGGGAATAAAGTAGCGCTTCACAAGTGTCCATTATAGCCTGGCCAATAGCAGCTGTGGACATTATAGCCGAAAATCTCAGGTCTTTCATGTTCCTCCCAGTAGCAAGAAATCGTAAGGTTATAGCCAGCTTCTCTTCTGCACTTATCGCCTTTCTCATGCATGTATCTTGTTTTGTCAAAAATGGTTTGACCATTACGAGCAAGCTATCAAAACAAGCATCTTTCATACGATAATAATTTTCATAATCCTCATCTTTAGTGCCTCTCATTTCACTCACTAAGTTTAAATGCGTATAAACATCTCTTTTCAGTATCCATTCTTTAGCCCATCGTTTTCTTTTTAATCGTCTTTTTGCAGACAATGCAGCAATTATTGCAATACACGCTTTTTTTTATTGTAGTCCATAATAATATTAACTCCTATCAATGCCGTTCTGGTGGAAGCCGGAGAACTTCCACTTCCACTCAGACGTAAATTACAGTTAAAAAGAAAACTTCCAAAAATACACGCCGACAAATCACACCCTTTCAACGATTTAATAAATAGACAAAAAATCCACTTGAACAAGTACATTCAAAATACACTAGCAGAACTCAGGCCAACATTACAGACACTACATCGGACCGACAAACCGTTCTCATTTATTGCGCCTATCCCACTATCAAACTTTATCATAAAGGCCAATCCAGACATTAGGACAATCAAAACATCCAAAAACAACTTAGACCCCACAATCCTAAAAGCCAACACAATGGAATGATTAACACTCTTTACGATAAATGTCACAAACTCTTCACAGATGCTTCAAAAACACCAGAGGGGACGGGGATAGGTATCTTCGATCCCCAAACAGACACTAACCTAACAGAAAAAATCTCACCACATAAACATCTGTAACTCTGAACTGATTGCTATCCAAAAGGCCATAGACTACTCTAAAAGTATTACATTTTCAGAAGAAATAGTTATATTGACCGACTCTAAATCCGCCTGCCAACTACTACGCAACCTTCACCTCAAAACTCGAAGCAACTACATACTCTCCACAATAGCTACAACTATTTACCAGTCAGATAAGAACTATTACATTCAATGGATTCCTGGGCACATCAATTTGAATGACAACGACAGAGCTGACCAACTTGCCAAGCGAGGAACGGAAAAGGGCACAGTGACACTCAGAATCGACTTGACCTTAGAAGACACCCTTTCCATCATACAACACCAGACACTAACGGAATGGCAAACCAACTTTACTGACATATCCCAAACCAAAGGACAATACCACTAAAGAGTAGGTACAGGAGACAGTAACGACAAAGCCATGGTTCCACCCACACAGTAAGACACTGATGACTAAACAGATCATATACTTGACACGACGGACCGGACGTGCCAGAACAAACAAATATTTACATCTCATCAAAATAAGACTATCCCCCAACTGTGAACACTGCGATGAGACTGAGGACGTAGTCCACATTTTCACTAAGTGCAAAAAATACGACAACCAGAGACAACATGAGACGCTACTATCCAACGAAAACACATTTCTTCAAACAATAGCTAACATTAATAACATAGAAAACGTTAACAAACTCATTAAATTTATTACCAAATCAAAAATAGAATTGTAATAAGACGATAAATAGACTACTACATACTCGCTCCGGCTTTATAGGACTACAATTAGTCTTACGGCAAAATAAAAAAAAAAAAATAAAAAAAAAATAAATAATAATAATAATATTAATATTAAAGAAGCAAGAGGTGTTACTTGATGGACGCTTGGAGATGGACTGATGTCAGTCTGGGCTGATCGTGTAACCTCTAACCACACTCCTCAGTTCATGATCAAGGTCACGGACTGAACTGATGCCAGATTGAACGTGTAACACAACGTACATTAGAAGAAATAAAACGGGGCGGGGCGGGTGGAGTGGGGGAAACCCAGGGTCAAATGGACCAATGAGAGCAAAGAGGGCGGGGCCAAACTCCCCCACTCCTCTATATATTACGTAGCGTACTAAACCCAGCGCTCTCATAAGAACCCACAATTTGTTTTCTAAAATCTCGTGGGGGCACGCACTACAGTAGGGATTGACTTGAGAACATTCTCTCAGTCCGATCAGTACAAGAGTCAAGTGTCCTCTAAGCTACAACTCCACTCAGATACATTTCTAGGAGTAAAATCATCGACAAACTACTTCCCCTACACGTTGTATATCTGGGGAAAGGAACAACATGGCATCACCTCACAAAATGCACTTCTTACATAATATGCAGTTATGCACTACTCATGCCCCGGCTTTAATTACAAGGTCAATTACTATGGGAATTCTAAATTTTGCCGCCTACCCTAAATTTTTATTCATCTAGAGTAGGGGGTCTTTAACGAGTACCGGACATCGTACAGGCTCGGCACCATCGCTTAACGTCCCAGCCGAAGCGTTTTTTTGCCTCCCAGACAAAATATACTAAGAGCCTCGGTCAGGTTTCTAACCCGCAATCTTGAGTTCAATAAGCAAGCATGCATATCACTCAGCTACTGGCGCCCCCATACATGATATATATAATCAATATGTTATCCATGTATTCTGTCTTCTTGGGAGAAAACAAAAAAAAAAAAAAACTTTTCGGACAAAAATTAGATAGAATTTTTCATAGATTTTTTTTTTTTGTTTTTAGAAGATCGTATGGCATTATAAAGGTCATATTATTACATCGTTCCTCTCTTACTCAACAATAATTATATAAAAATATAGAAATCGAGTTTTGAGCGGTATGATACGTCTTGAGGTGTCCCAAACACTTACGTATGTCACTGGTACTTTCTCAGTAAGTCGAAAAGAATTGTATCAATAAAGTTGGTATGAAGACATGACATGTCCGGCACCTCATTACTCCGAACCCAACTTAATTTTAACTGATAGATGATAGTCATAGTGTTGATTAAATCTTCAACAATCTCTTATTAAAAGTTGTAGAGAAGACAGACAGGCACAATGAAATTAATTTTTTCAGAAGCTGCCTGTTTTGACCCTGCTGAGACCTTTCATAAATTATTGATACATCTAAAAATAATGGGTTGACAACTACGAGCCACAACATGCCCTTAATGAAGATGTTAATTTGACTCCTTTTTTACTATTATTTTTTTTTTAATTTTATCCTCATTATCTATTTTATTTAATGGTATTTTCTTATTTAGTTTTATTTATTTTGCTCTTGGTTCTATCCACTGTAGCACTAGGTTGTCAAGCGCGGGGGCGCACATTACAAAAATGTAAACAACATTGCATAAAACATTATAAAAGTGTCGTACACTTTACAACTTCGCTTATATGCAGTTTTTTTGTTCGACCATTGTTTCAATAAAATAATATTTTTCACAACAAGCCCTTGCGATCCGGTCCGCACCAGAGTTGGCAATGTAGCTTGTCGCCAACCCCGCTAACATGGTTTACCCTGTCCAAAAATTGGTTCATTCATAAAATTTCCAATCTTCAAATGCCCTCAGATTGGAGACAACACGAAGTAGGAATGTAACACCTCTCCTTGGTCAGTCATATCGCCAATAACCCGCTTCCTAAAAATAGGGGGGGCCCACATTTGCAATCACCTAGGGCCCCGCAGAAGCTTAATCCGCCACTGGAGGAAGGGGAATAAGAGGAAGAAGATTGTTTATTGAGGAGGCAGTGGAATAGCGATAACAAATGAACATTAGGTTGAATCTAATAACTATCGATTATGTTAATTTTAGGGCAATGAAAACAATTTTACTTGGCCAGCCCTACGGGGTTTAGAGAGAGTTATGCAGTCGGTCAGTAATTGGAAGTAGTTTTCAGCGGAATGTCAGGTCTTCCAACCTCTTGATTCAAAAAAGTCTCCTCTGTCAACACGATATATCCCGATAGAATGAATGTATCGACACGAAATTTAGTGTGAGGATTCAGAAGCCACAATGTAAGTCAAATATTGAGTTTTAGCACAAACAGTCGAATGGTGTTTCGCGGTAGAGCGATAACGTTACTATTTCGTGCTGGGATGTACCTACATAGCCGGTTACTCGCCGACTTCTTTTTTAGGTGACATTCATTAAAAAATTATATTATTTTTACACGGACAATATATGTAATTAAGATTAACCCGATTAATTAACATAATTACTATTTACATTATCAAAAATTCTTTTGACTCGAAGACGAATATTATAGATTTTATTTCTATATGTTAATGCGCATGAGGTAGGTACTACATACATAAATGATCACAACCAGCTCGAAGGCCCCAAGAGCCACATGTAAGCGGGTATATTTAATACACAAGACAAAGTCCCGCTGTAACATTGTAATGAGGAAAAAACATATTTACAATCATAATCAGTACCTACCTCGTTCTTTTCTTTTCATGATGCAGGTTTTCGATGGGATGTGAGAATGAGTTGTGATCTTGATTATAGTCGAAATGATGTGTGAACTTGCAAGATGGTGGACATCACAACCGCACATAAAGATTGAAAGGAACATTCTTTAAAAAGCATGTAACCCTTGATCTGAAGTACTGTTCAGAAATGGGTAGAAGAGAAGAGGACTGTGGTTCCATGATAAATAAATAACTTCATTTCAACATTCCGAGTCAACACACCACCATATCCAATGTGACGCATCTCGTTGAACATCTGTTGAATGTAGCCAGTGCCTCCTCAATCGTGTTGAAATTGATTTAAAATGTCGATTATAGACACCATTTATGTAAAATTAAATACACAATACTTAATTATTAAAAGTTCTGAACCCGAACACTATTCATCAACGGCGTAAAGGCAAAAGGACATAACCCAAAAAAGAATCCCCATTTTTCATTTTCTTCTATTGATTACGCCAAAATTGATATTCCAAACTGCATTAAGCTTTTCAAAATACTAAGGTGAAGAAAAAAACTCCAGATGGTAGCAACCGCACATAAAGATGGACAGGAACATTCTTTAAAAAGCATGTAACCCTTGATCTGAAGTACTGTTCAGAACCGGGTAGAAGAGAAGAGGGCTGTGCTTCCATGAGTAATAAATAAATAGAGACGCCATTTCCAGATATTTTCCGGTTCGGTGTAGAATTTTGATATTATAGCTCATTAAAAAGACCTGCCACCTTGCCAGCCGGCCTTTAGGTTCCGCCATGTTCATTATGTGGGTGAGTGTTTGATGGTCGGTGTTTATGGAGACCTCCCTAGACTCTAAGTATTTCAGGTCGTCCATAGAGTCTATGGAGGTCTCCATAAACACCAACCATCAAACACTCACCCACATAATGAACATGGCGGAACCTAAAGGCCGGCTGGCAAGGTGGCAGGTCTTTTCAATGAGCTATAATATCAAAATTCTACACCGACCCATGGCAAGAAATCCTCAGAAAAGTGTATTTAATTCACATAATGAACATGACGGAACCTAAAGGCCGGCTGGCAAGGTGTCAGGTCTTTTTAATGAGCTATAGTATCAAAATTCTATTGATGTAGAATGGGTTGATACCCATGGCAAGAAATTCTCAGAAAAGTGTGTTTAATTCACCTATAAGCTCGTTGGTCTCGAGCATGTACGATGTCAGGTACTCGTTGGTCTCGAGCATGTACGATGTCAGGTACTCGTTGGTCTCGAGCATGTACGATGTCAGGTACTCGTTGGTCTCGAGCATGTACGATGTCAGGTACTCGTTGGTCTCGAGCATGTACGATGTCAGGTACTCGTTGGTCTCGAGCATGTACGATGTCAGGTACTCGTTGGTCTCGAGCATGTACGATGTCAGGTACTCGTTGGTCTCGAGCATGTACGATGTCAGGTACTCGTTGGTCTCGAGCATGTACGATGTCAGGTACTCGTTGGTCTCGAGCATGTACGATGTCAGGTACTCGTTGGTCTCGAGCATGTACGATGTCAGGTACTCGTTGGTCTCGAGCATGTACGATGTCAGGTACTCGTTGGTCTCGAGCATGTACGATGTCAGGTACTCGTTGGTCTCGAGCATGTACGATGTCAGGTACTCGTTGGTCTCGAGCATGTACGATGTCAGGTACTCGTTGGTCTCGAGCATGTACGATGTCAGGTACTCGTTGGTCTCGAGCATGTACGATGTCAGGTACTCGTTGGTCTCGAGCATGTACGATGTCAGGTACTCGTTGGTCTCGAGCATGTACGATGTCAGGTACTCGTTGGTCTCGAGCATGTACGATGTCAGGTACTCGTTGGTCTCGAGCATGTACGATGTCAGGTACTCGTTGAGAAAACTTAGTGATTAATGTGTCATGTTACTTGATAATTACACTTAAAAAACATTTTTAAACAGGTTCATAACCCAACTTTAATCTCATTCTTATTTTATATTGACCAACCAGATTTTGAGATCTCCATTTTTGCCGTCAAACCTCTTTATACACATTTTTTCGGGTGTACTGTTTAATCGAGTTATGTTTTTTTCAAAAGAAGTCATCAAAGTCCCCACCATTCTCTGGATACCCTGATGACTATCCTGAATCAGCTGCTGGTCGAGCCGTTGTTGACTTTCTAACATAGCCAAGATAGATATTTCCTCAATATGTATATGAAATTATCATATGACATTAATAAATTGATTTATTCATGAAATTGGTACGGACATTGTAGAATTCATAGAATGTTACGTTATAAAAATGTGTGTGTGGGGGGAGGGGGCAGATGAGTGTGACAACCTTGCCCAGAAATATAGGTTGGTGTCATTAATATAATAACAAAATGGGGGATGAGGTAGATGTCTATATAAAGATGGCGGGCAGGTAGCCCCCTCTATTTTTTGTGTCTCTTCTTGAAGAAGCCTCAACGACTTGTGTCTCCTGTCTGTATCTTTCCATCCACCAACTTTCCCTAAAGGTAATCAGAGGCATATTCACGAATGAGCGGGCTACAACGTCTGCTGCAAAATCCCAGGATAAAACAATTCTAGAATTTCAAGAGAAAAGTCTGTTAAAGACAGGCAGTGTACTTCTTCAGTGCAAATTAATCACCAAGTTCTCTCAACCTGACATCGTACATGCTCGAGACCAACGAGCTTATAGGTGAATTAAACACACTTTTCTGAGAATTTCCTGCCATGCGTTGAATATTTATCCAATTATGAGCTTTTAAGTGAATTATGATTTTAAGATATAAATATCAAAAACTTAAATTTCTGTCGATTTCACTACCTACATTCTCTGTCTGAAGGTTGAAACAGTAAAAAAAGATATGGGCTGGTCGGAGCTGCACTGAACATTCCCTTAGTGCTGTTCGTGGGTCTTGGAACATTTGAGGAATGCACCTAATTAGATTAAGTGAGTTTTAGTACGGAATAATAGAAGGACCTATGGGAATGTCCCGTGCACCGCCGCTCTACACTTATATTTTTTTATAATAATTAATAAAATTATTCGTCCTACTTGAGAGGTGGTTATTCAATTTTGAAATGCTGTAGCTCTGGAGCGGTTTATCCAATTTGGAGTTGTACTAGTATGTACCTTATGGAGGGAAGATTGAGTATTTATTTCAGAGATCGGAGGAGCCTCAAAAAAACAAAAACAGAAGTTAAGGGTCCACCGAATAAAGAGACTGAAGGTTTAGTGGGAGAGGGAAACTTAGGTTTAAGTTTGGGTGTAATCTCTCTAGCCTATAAAAACACATTATTGCAGCAATGTAGTGGAGAGGTTTCAACCAGCTACGATGATACTGAACCATGAGGAAAAAAGTAAATTTGTTCTGGTTTTAACAAAAATAGTCGAACAAGAAATAAAGAATGCAGGTGGACCTTGTGGCACATATTTTCTGAAAAACATATTAATATAGAAATGCCGGTTGGAAGACATCAAACAACCAGATATCATGATGGTCTACCATAAGTGAAGATGAAAAGTGTATTTCAATATTTTAGTCCTAAGCAAAATAGCCGAAGAAGAAGAATATAGAATATAGACGGTCTTTGTGGCACCGATTCTTCATATATTCACATTAATACAGCAATGTCAGTCGATAGGCTTCAAACAGATAGGATGGTAGTCCATTAGTAGAGCTGGTAGACGGTTTGGGTGAACCAATACAGGTTCCTGGCGACTGCAGAACCGCATATTTGAATTTTCGGGAACGGATCCACGGTTCCAGCCCGCCCTCAGGTGTACGTTTCCAGACCCGGTACCACTCCACGGTTCCTGAACGGTACTGGGTACCAAGTTCATGGCTAAGGACCTTCCCGAAAATGTGAAAGCGTGCATATATGTGTCTCGGGAAATTTCTTTCGTTCCGGAATGTACGGATATCACGCTCATTGACGAAACCTTTTTTTTTTAAATTAGGCCTAGACAGGAAAGGTCTCATATGAAAACGTTTTTTTAGTTCTTTTAGGGAGAAAGATTCTTAAAGAGAAGATAACAGGACAGTGAGAGGTCAAATACTCGTTAATAGGGTTTCGTTAAAGCTCTTCAGCTTACGGAAATCTCTGGGAAATATAACAGTTTATGTAAGGAGTGACTGACTGTAAGAGAGAAACAAGGCGCTGTCGTAAGAGGAGACGGGATGATAAGTGGATAATGACTGGGCATTATCCGAAGTGGACCGTTAAAGGAAGATAAACTAGAAGAGGTTTCACACCATCATTGTTATACAAATCTGTCTTTTGAAGATGACGGCTTCGCTATCCGTGTTGCATCATTTTAAAATGACAATAAAATAATTAAGAAAAAGTGTGGCGTATAAGAAGCGTCTTCTTGGGACAGAGTGGAGGCTCATTGGAGTCTTCTTGGGACAGAGTGGAGGCTCATTGGAGTCTTATTGGGACCGAGTGGAGGCTCATTGGAGTCTTCTTGGGACAGAGTGGAAGCTCATTGGAGTCTACTTTCCAAATAAAATACTTAGGTAAGGGTTCCAACCGGGTTTGAGAAGCCGCCATCTGGAGTACAGTTGGCAAGCCGGAGAAGGAGAGAACTCTACCGAGAATATCAAACATGTAGCCAGAAGAAGGCTAATGCCGCGTTTACACTAAGTAGCAAAACAGCTATATAGCCGAGGTATGTAGCTGAGGTATATAGCTATGACTAAAAACGTTTCGTTGTGTAGCTGCAGCAGCTGTATGAGCAGGTACTTGATGAAAACAACCAGTTCACTTCGAGATGGCAAGCACACAACTGACGAGCGACTTCGGGTGACAGCTATATAGCTGTGCTACAACAACCAGCCCGGCTATATAGCTGTGCTACAACAACCAGCCCGGCTGCATAGTTCCCTTTGATCTTACCGACAACCGATGGGAAACTTATTTCCAGCTATATATATATAGCTATAAAAGCTCTAGCTTTTGAATTGAACTATAGAGCCGGACTATTTATTTAGCTGTTTTCGGGTGCCGTTTTGAAAAACATAGCTCGGCTGTATAGCTGTTTTGCTACATAGTGTAAACCCGACATTAGGAACACGGCAAAAAATTATGCAGATTTGATGCCGAATTGTGGGCCTTACATTTTCGTGAAGAAGTTATTAAATAAGAGCACACTAGACTAGAAACATTTGAAACCTCCCTGGAAGTTTTTACGGAACATAACTTTACCAACCTCCTGAATAAACAATAATACAAAACCAGTTTACTTTTCAGCAAATAGTTATTTTTTAAGGAATACACATTTTTATCATATTAGAGAATTTACGATGTTCCTTCTTTTTTTGGTCCTTATATACGATGCATGTCATTCTGGGGTTATTGGTTATTCACACATCATCCATGGCCCTGGGAGGCAGTTCTATCTATGAAATAAAACTCCTGAGCGGGATTCGAACCGTGGTGGTACCATGCGAACAAAGCTCTACGCATTAGCCCGCATGGCCACCATGGACCCTCCCATTTTAATTAATTGTAAGTCCGTAAACTGGTGGAAACGAAGCCCAGTCTCAGGCGCCATGTTCGTTCGCTCATTAAATCACAGATATTGTTTGGGTATTTTAGCAATTTTTGTCATTAATCAATGACTTTCTGACTCTAACTAGAAATGTCCGATCCCAAAATAAGCCATAACAGGTCCTTAGTAGCAATTTTCATAATTAGAACTTGAGTTAGTTTTGTTACGCAGCCGATAGCAGGGGACCCGACCCTAAAGAGTTAGAAGGACAGGACAGCATGCTTACAGAGAATGTCTCCCTTTCTTGTGTCAATGACAACTGCGTCCGATCGGAGCGTTAAAGAGGATGTCCGGCGGATAGCTCCACTTGGGACGGGCGCTGCACGCCACATTCTGCATCCTGGCTATCAATGGTTCCTGTAGGAGGCTGACCAACTATTCATTAGCCTCTCGGGTGATCAGCCAGTCTGATAGTTGTCGTTATAAGGTTCAGAATCCTGTGTCGTATACATTCTATCGGTAGTTGTTGTGTTCACAGGCACACACAAACGCATAGACAGACAGGATTTCTTTTCTTTACATAATATTACCTCTATCCTTTGCACATCTGAGGAAGTAAAATCAGATAAATCCAAATAAATCGGAATTTTTGCGTTGGTTCATCAGATTATAAAACCATGTTTTTGACGATAGACATTGAAATAATCATATATACAAATCATATTTTCTAGAAATTACAGAAAAAAGAAACTATTTATATAATTTTAATGAATTATAATATAGTATAATTTTCATTTTCATGATCGTCAAAATTTGTAATTTTGGTTTATTGTTAATATATGTTACATTCATTTTTTTCCAGATCTGTTATATTTATTTATATAGATAGATATTTTGTTTACTAGTTTCAATATGTATCGTTAGGTTGGTTATTATGACTCATAATAATAACCGGGCTTCATGGTGGTCATATGACGTGACGATATCGCCTACTACCAGAGTGCTTTTATGGACATGAGCCCAACTCTACTATGGGAGTACTAAATTTTGCTTACCTATGTTTATTCAACTTGAAACGAAATTTTAGATTTAGGTTTCACATGTATTTGTCGAATATTGTACATATAATTATTATTATTGGCACAAATCGTCAAAAACTGTTTGTAAGGCCCCATTCAGACGAGTGAGTTTTGTTGGGGCGACTGTCACGATGAGTTTAAAGAAAATCTTGAGACCAGTCTAAAAATGGATGTCGTCGAGGTTGCAGCTATTTGTGCTCTGGTTATAAGAAATCATAAAAAGAATAAAAAAAAAAATACTGGGTCCATCCAATTTTCTGTGAACTATTTTTAAGAGGTAAATTTTATATTTTGCACGAGAAATTGAAGGGATATCCCAATAAATTTTTTGGATATTATAGAATGAGTTTGGAAAGCTTTGACAGTTTGCTGAATTTGTTGACCCCTGCGATATATCTTCAAGATACAAACATGCGACAGTCTATTCCATCCCAAGAACGACTTGCTGTTACTTGTTGAGGTAGAGCAATATACCTACAAAACGAAAATATCGATATTACTGTTATATTGAGTATCGATATGCAACCCTAACCCATCGTGGTTTTACTTTATGTATATGCTCAGTGTAGTCTTCAAGTGGAAGGTTATGTTTGTGTTTGGAGAGTCCAGGCAGGCTACATTTCTGTCCCCCCCCCCCCCCCCCCCCCCCCTAGATTTCAAGGTTGCGACAACATGTCTGAAGGTTTCCTAGTTTATGTTGCTTTAGCATTGCTTTTCAAGTGGAAGGTTATGTTTGTGTTTGGAGAGTCCAGGCAGGCTACATTTCTGTCCCCCCCCCCCCCCCCCCCCCCCCTTAGATTTCAAGGCTGCGACAACATGTCTGAAGGTTTCCTAGTTTATGTTGCTTTAGCATTGCTTTTCAAGTGGAAGGTTATGTTTGTGTTTGGAGAGTCCAGGCAGGCTACATTTCTGTCCCCCCCCCCTTAGATTTCAAGGTTGCGACAACATGTCTGAAGGTTTCCTAGTTTATGTTGCTTTAGCATTGCTTTTCAAGTGGAAGGTTATGTTTGTGTTTGGAGAGTCCAGGCAGGCTACATTTCTGTCCCCCCCCCCCCCCCCCCCCCCTTAGATTTCAAGGTTGCGACAACATGTCTGAAGGTTTCCTAGTTTATGTTGCTTTAGCATTGCTTTTCAAGTGTAGAACAGCAGCTCTCTTATCAAATATTGGTTATTGGTCGATACTTGTACTCTTTTGCCTATTTCTTATGTTATTATTCTTAGGGGACGATAGTCCCAGAATATAGATTATTTTTCATTTCATTTCATTTCAAATGTTCACATTTTTTTAATTCTTCCCTTGCCCTCCAACTGCCCAAAGGAAAAAATTTACGTAAGGATGAGAGTTATCAAAAGGAAAAGAAAAGTAATTTATGGTTTCCAGATTTACTTTGTGAAGCTCCATTCTAGGAATAGATAATTAAAATACACAATTTCTTTGTCAAACTTCACTATATATTCTCAAATACTCAACTAGTTTCGCCGTGTTAAGGCATTATCAAGAATCACTTACAAACTGAGTCACTTACTGTTTGTACTTACCTATTTCTTATGTTATTATTCTTAGGGGACGATAGTCCCAGAATATAGATTATTTATCATTTCATTTCATTTCAAATGTTCACATTTTTTAAATTCTTCCCTTGCCCTCCAACTGCCCAAAGGAAAAAATTTACGTAAGGGTGAGAGTTATCAAAAGGAAAAGAAAAGTAATTTATGGTTTCCAGATTTACTCTGTGAAGCTCCATTCTAGGAATAGATAATTAAAATACACAATTTCTTTGTCAAACTTCACTATATATTCTCAAATACTCAACTAGTTTCGCCGTGTTAAGGCATTATCAAGAATCACTTACAAACTGAGTCACTTACTGTTTGTAAGTGACTCTTGATAATGCCTTAACACGGCGAAACTAGTTGAGTATTTGAGAATATATAGTGAAGTTTGACAAAGAAATTGTGTATTTTAATTATCTATTCCGAAAAGAAAAGTAATAAATGTACTGACAGTAAATTTTATGTGTATTGAGAATCGCACAAGGACGACACCCATTATTTTGTAATCGAATCGGCTTGACGTGAGAGGAAGATTAGAGAAGGGGTTCTACTAAAAAAAACTGAAATTTAGTATGATTAGGAGTACATGAGTAAGATACCTATTGATTTACGAAAAGCCCTCAAGTAGTAGGCGATATGACCTCGAAGTTAAAGCCCGGCAATAAGTCACAACAGCAAACAAACGAGTGTTACCTCGGTTAGACTGTATATAACATTAAAACTATATTATAATTTGTCTTGCAATAATCTGAAGTTTGCTTAGAACATGTAAGTTTTGGCAAACCTCGCGAGCCAAACAAAAACGCCATGGGGCCGCGGCCCTGGAGTATGTATAAAAGAGGGAGAAAAAATACAGCATAGGGGCGGAGCTTAAAATTAGGTGGGGGGGGGGGGGGACTGGAGCCCCCCTCCAAAGAAAACAGAGTAGTCGATGAATGACCTCCAATGTACCTCTCAACACGATTAGGTGGGGGGGGGACTGGAGCCCCCCTCCAAAGAAAACAGAGTAGTCGATGAATGACCTCCAATGTACCTCTCAACACGATTAGGTGGGGGGGGGGACTGGAGCCCCCCTCCAAAGAAAACAGAGTAGTCGATGAATGACCTCCAATGTACCTCTCAACACGATTAGGTGGGGGGGGGGGGACTGGAGCCCCCCTCCAAAGAAAACAGAGTAGTCGATGAATGACCTCCAATGTACCTCGCAACACGATTAAATCAATGAAATGTTCGCTGATGTTCAAAAATCAATTTACTGTTTGGTTTAACATCAATACTTGACTTACATCAGCAGTTATCAAGGTTTTGGAGACGAACCCCCTCCCTGTCCCTATATCCCCGTCCCTTTGTCTAAGTTTCTGAAAATAGGTTCCGTTCTTATGGGGTTTCAAATTTAAATATAAAATGTTATGTCCATACATCGGCAGTTATTGGGTTTATTGAATAGAGTCCACCCCACCCTCTCATCCCCTTCTCTTCGGCCGATTTCACTGAAAAGTAACGTGTCGTCCTTATAAGTTTTTGAACTTACCTTTGAGAGTTCTTCTTCTTTTAGCTGAAAGCTAATAGGGACCGCATTTACATTTATTCTATCGGGAGTTCTGGGGTTCTCAGGGTAAATAAAAAGTTATATGTAGCTACTGAGAACAAAGTACCCATATTTATAATTTTCTATTTATGCAAAAAACTAAATAAAACTGTTTTCGGTATAATGAATTGTGGGTAAATTGATTTAGTGGTGATTAATCTATAAATATTGTCTTTCCTGAGCTTCTCAGGGGCGATATCTTGTTTTTTCCGCCAATTTGTTTCCATACGTGTCTTATTTATTTATTTATTTTTGACAATATTTCATTCATTGCGACCCGACCAAGGGAAGAACTTGCGGAAAAATAATATTTATTACAATAATTTCATATGTGTGTGAATCTGTGAACACTATAGCTTCAGATAGGATGAATACATCGATTTTCAGTCTAATTGGTCTAAGGGCGGAAGAAGATTAGGGAGGGGGGGGAGGGGGAGGTTTTATACAAAAATCCTAATAACTGCCAAGTAATGAATATATCTACACGAAAGTTAATATTTAAATCCTAATCCCTATAGGGGCGACAGTAGGGTGGGGGGGTGGGGGGGGGAGGGGGGGGGGGGGGGGGGCAGAGTAGGAGCTCGACTCGAAAATATTAATAACTGTCGATGAAATGACGTGTAAACAAGAAATTTAGTATGAGGATCCATGTCCCTAAGTATGTCCTACCTATCCTACTTGTCCACTGATTTTCAATCAAATCGGTGGATTGGTTTGACAGGAAGAGGGTTTCATTTTCATCAAGGACATAGGTGTTTAATTTATATATGTATATATAAATCAATAAAACACACTTATTTTTTTAAATATTGCCTATTCCACAAAAATTACCGGTTTAGCCATTTCATCATTGTCAGACTTAGCTATACTCGTAAATATACCAAGACAAGTTTGCTGAGTGCGCGCCATCATACAAAGAACAGGAGGTAGGTAGGTAATGTATCCAACTCGGCAATGAACCCCCCTCCATGGTGTACAGTGTAATGAAAAGAAGTAAGTATTATCATTTTAATAAAAATTAAAGTTAATTAAAAATAAAATGAATTTACTTATCCATCCAAGGGATTCGCCAATGTGTAATGAAATTATATGATTGATGTTAAATTAAATTAATCAGAAATAAATATATAATACGAGGGCGCCGGTAGCTCAGTGGTATGCGTACTTGCCTTCTGAGCTGAAGATCGTGGGTTCGAAACCCGACCGAGGCCCTCAATTTATTTATCTGGGAGGTAAAATAAACTTATGCACGCCGTCCTTCAGGGGGGACGTTAAGCGATGGTCCCGAGCCTGTACGATGTCAGGTACTCGTTAAAGATCCCTGCCTAGATGAATAAAAATGCAGGAAAGGCAAAATTTAGGACTCCCCTAGTAGAGTCGGGCTTATGTCCACCAGAGTGACGAAAGAGCGCTCTAGTAGTAGGCGATATGACCTCGTAGTACATAGATAGAGTGAGCATGAGGACTTTAGTAAAGCCGTGACAGGACTTGGAATCTTCACTCCGCATCTACACCAAGTATAGGGGAAGTTATGCAATCGGTCAGAAATTCGAAATTGAGTTTTCACCTGATTTTCTGAACCAAAAACGAAAAAAACAACTGTCTGTCTGTGTCTGTGAACCCTATAATTCCTGATAGAACGAATGTATCTACACGAACTTTTATATGTGCAAACAACCCGATAAGGACACCTTCAACCAAATTGACCAATGAGGGGGGGGGGGGGGGGGGGTGCCCAAAAACCCCAATTAACTGCCGATATAAAGACCATATCGGTATGAAATTTTGTATTTAAATTCATAACCTCATGAGGGTGGCATCTATTAATTTTCCGCGAAATCGGCAAATGGGAAGACGAGATAAGTGGAGAGGGCTCTACACAGAACCCTAATAACTTTCGACGTAATGAAAGTATCGACAGAAAAATTAGTATAAGAATTCAGAAGCCATTTTTGGGGGAAATCTTAATGGATTAAATCGTGCTGGGAGGTACATTGCCGATGATTCGTGCTGGGAGGTACATTGCCGATGATTCGTGATGAGAGGTACATTGCCGATGATTCGCCGACCACTTTTTATTTTGTAATGTCAAGCAGAAAAAATAATTAAAGTTTCTAACCCCACCAAAATCTGTGTGAAAAGTCTTTGAAACACAGTGTGAAATATGGTAATAGAGGCTAGCTGGGGAGGCGACCTGACAAGCGACAGGTTGTGTGGGTGGCAGGGCGAAGGACGTGGGAAGCATAACCAATGAATGTTCCATGGACCACGGACCCTAAGAGCGGGCTCCCGCAACAATCCCGCCAGGGTATCCACATCAACCGAGAAAAAAAATAATGTGGTGAATCACCGGCAATGTACCTCCCCAGCTCGAATTAATCAAATAAGTCTTCGCTCTCCCTCTAAAAACAATCTATCGATTAGATTGAAAATCAATAAATGTGATATTCAGTTAATTCTGAATCCTCATACTAAATTTCGTGTGAATGAGTTTCTTACAAGTTATTCGACAAGTTATTAGGATTTTGAATCGAGTCCCCCTCCTCTGATCCTCCCCTTCCCTTCGGCCGATTTTTAAATCGAGTCCCCTTCCTCTGGTCCTCCCCTTCCCTTCGGCCGATTTTTGAATCGAGTCCCCCTCCTCTGATCCTCCCCTTCCCTTCGGCCGATTTTTGAATCGAGTCCCCCTCCTCTGATCCTCCCCTTCTCTTCGGCCGATTTTTAAATCGAGTCCCCTTCCCTTCGGCCGATTTTTAAATCGAGTCCCCTTCCTCTGGTCCTCCCCTTCCCTTCGGCCGATTTTTGAATCGAGTCCCCCTCCTCTGGTCCTCCCCTTCCCTTCGGCCGATTTTTGAATCGAGTTCCCCTCCTCTGGTCCTCCCCTTCCGCCGATTTCTTTGAAAATTAATATATGCCGTCCTTATGGTGTTTTGAATTTAAATATACCATTTCATGTCGATATATTCATTGCATCGACAGTTATTAGGTTTTTGAGTTGAGACCCACTCTGACACCCTCCTTCCCTTCTGCTGAATCTGCTGAAAAGTAATAGATGTTGTCCTCATGAGATTTCGAATTTACATGTGAAATTTCGTGTCAATACATTCTGTACGACGGCAGATAACAAAGTTTTGTGTAAAGGTTTTTTATTAGGATTTATTAATTTATAATTCATTCGTTACAATTAGTTTCTTGGCAATACTTACGATAGTCGTGTGATTACTACATAATCACAATGGGAGAAACCGAAATAATTTTGAAATTATTCAAATATTTTATTGCACACTTATTACATAAAACTTTTTCCACTATAATTAAGAACGAGTTTTCACAACATTTGCTAGAATAGCCTATAGGCTCGTGTGGCATCAGTAACGTTACCCGATAACGAAGTACAGACGCCATCAGAGCTAAAGCCAGTCACGGTCACTCTACGGAGAAACTCACCTAACCTCTTCACAACTGAACTCGGGTACGCACTGGCTTCGCTGCGTATGATGTATATCCGTTCGCTTTTTCTTCAGTGCCTCTTGATCTTCATGAGATTATTAGGATATAAATTTTTCATATTTTTTGTGTGTGGGGTTGGGAGTTTACATGTTTTTGCAATAAAAACCTAAGCTGAGATCGAACTATTGACCAGATTGTTGCCCCTTCAATTGAGAATCAGTCCTTTCTCTTCACTTGTGAGGTCATGACTAGTCTGAAGGGATTCCGGACTGGTCTGAACGCGAGTCCAGTCCTGTTTGTGTGAATTTTCTGTCTGGTCCCGGTTCAGTTGCAGTTCGGTCTATCTATGTGTGGACGGGCCTTAGAGCAAGGCTACGGAACCCTTCAATGTCTGTTCAGAACACAGTTCATTCCCATCCCAGGATGCAGAAGACCGCTCCGGACGAGCTGCAGGTTCTACGACCTCCCGACTCTATCCACTGTTTTCACCCTCGATTACTCCTCTAAAGAAGTGCAGTCAACCTGAACTGACCCGTGGACTCTCTGGGAAAAGAACCGCAACTCTCTAGACCGGAGCAAGCAGTCAGAGGACGGGGCTGCCGAGGCTGCCTATATCGCAGACATAACACGACATTTCGACAGATTGATGTTCGGACAATATTAGTAATGTCTGACAATGAGACTTTTAGACAAAATACGAATCAAACCCCATTATATTCGAATATCGAACATTGTCTGGACAAAACGCATAATGTTTAAGATTATTTATTAGACAGAAGGCGAATACACAAAATAAAGCAACACATAAAGTCGTATTTATTTTATAACTAGTAACGAGCCTTACAAGAAACTTTGATAGGTTCAGGTGAACATTCGAGACCAAAAAAAAGTCAATAATATCTCTTTTAATATTTATTGAAGCTTGGGAGTGAAGAATTATTTAGCATAATATTTTTTTACAATAACAACCGATTTAGAATAACAAGAAACACTATTGTTTTTGTATTTACATTTTTTGAAAGTGCTGCTTTGCAGAAACATTGAAAAAAACCTAAACACCGTCTTGTCAAAGCCAGCAGGGACATTATACAACCTACATGGACAACACAGTATACCATTACTAGACTTTCTGAATGTGTCTAGACAAAACGCGAGTTGTCTATATTAGTGTCAGGACAGGATCCAAAGCCCACTGCGAACAGGGGCAGAAGCCGGCCGACCTCTTGCTGAACGTACTAGAATGCGGGCTGGTCGGATAGCCCCTACAGAGATGTTAGATGCATTGATCGCCGCCAGGGCGCAGACTCGGAGTTCTGTTAGCTTCTCTTGTCTCCAGTTCACAACCTAACCACAATTCCACTGGTTAGTGGCGTAGACAGGGGAGGGGGGGGGGGGGGGGGGGAACTGCTCCCTCCTGATTTCTAGTTGGGGGGCACACTTCATTTTCACTTTGTCTTCCACTTACCTTAAACAACATTGCTTTGTACTTACCCAGCATAAATTAAACAATAACGTGTTCGCTCTCCCTCCAGAGCCAACCAATCGACCGTTTGAGCTAAAACTCAATATTTGACTTACATAATGGCTTCTGAATCTACATACAAAATAACTAGTTGTGCAATACATTCTGCTGTTTGCAAAAAAATGGAATGAATCAAACTTAGAACTGTAACATATTTATTTTAATGAGAACACAAAACAACATATTTAGAAACATACAGACAATTTCAGAATAAAATTAAAATATCATTTATAAACAAAATGGGCCTAAGACTGAATCGTTTCTAAAAACATCTATCCTAAAATCGATATTACAGGTACCTTGATTATGATATCCCTGGCGAAGACTGTGCGATTATCTTTATCTGGACATCCCGCAGAAATCATCCAATCACATGGTCCTTGAAGATCTGTCTGGTTTCGAGGCTACATTAGATGTTACATTTTTCACATATCTCACTGACTAGTTCGATGTGGTCTGAAGAAGGAGTCAAGCATGAAGAAGGAGTCAAGCATGAAGAAGGAGTCAAGCATGAAGAAGGAGTCAAGCATGAAGAAGGAGTTGATTTGCTCACATATTTAAAACTAACTGTCAAATATAAAAGAGACGTGGCCTACCTGGCACAGACATGGAGAAGAAGTGAATTCACATATTAAAACTGTCAAATATAAAAGAGACGTGGCCTACCTGGCACAGACATGGAGAAGAAGTGAATTCACATATTAAAACTGTCAAATATAAAAGAGACGTGGCCTACCTGGCACAGACATGGAGAAGAAGTGAATTCACATATTAAAACTGTCAAATATAAAAGAGACGTGGCCTACCTGGCACAGACATGGAGAAGAAGTGAATTCACATATTAAAACTGTCAAATATAAAAGAGACGTGGCCTACCTGGCACAGACATGGAGAAGAAGTGAATTCACATATTAAAACTGTCAAATATAAAAGAGACGTGGCCTACCTGGCACAGACATGGAGAAGAAGTGAATTCACATATTAAAACTGTCAAATATAAAAGAGACGTGGCCTACCTGGCACAGACATGGAGAAGAAGTGAATTCACATATTAAAACTGTCAAATATAAAAGAGACGTGGCCTACCTGGCACAGACATGGAGAAGAAGTGAATTCACATATTAAAACTGTCAAATATAAAAGAGACGTGGCCTACCTGGCACAGACATGGAGAAGAAGTGAATTCACATATTAAAACTGTCAAATATAAAAGAGACGTGGCCTACCTGGCACAGACATGGAGAAGAAGTGAATTCACATATTAAAACTGTCAAATATAAAAGAGACGTGGCCTACCTGGCACAGACATGGAGAAGAAGTGAATTCACATATTAAAACTGTCAAATATAAAAGAGACGTGGCCTACCTGGCACAGACATGGAGAAGAAGTGAATTCACATATTAAAACTGTCAAATATAAAAGAGACGTGGCCTACCTGGCACAGACATGGAGAAGAAGTGAATTCACATATTAAAACTGTCAAATATAAAAGAGACGTGGCCTACCTGGCACAGACATGGAGAAGAAGTGAATTCACATATTAAAACTGTCAAATATAAAAGAGACGTGGCCTACCTGGCACAGACATGGAGAAGAAGTGAATTCACATATTAAAACTGTCAAATATAAAAGAGACGTGGCCTACCTGGCACAGACATGGAGAAGAAGTGAATTCACATATTAAAACTGTCAAATATAAAAGAGACGTGGCCTACCTGGCACAGACATGGAGAAGAAGTGAATTCACATATTAAAACTGTCAAATATAAAAGAGACGTGGCCTACCTGGCACAGACATGGAGAAGAAGTGAATTCACATATTAAAACTGTCAAATATAAAAGAGACGTGGCCTACCTGGCACAGACATGGAGAAGAAGTGAATTCACATATTAAAACTGTCAAATATAAAAGAGACGTGGCCTACCTGGCACAGACATGGAGAAGAAGTGAATTCACATATTAAAACTGTCAAATATAAAAGAGACGTGGCCTACCTGGCACAGACATGGAGAAGAAGTGAATTCACATATTAAAACTGTCAAATATAAAAGAGACGTGGCCTACCTGGCACAGACATGGAGAAGAAGTGAATTCACATATTAAAACTGTCAAATATAAAAGAGACGTGGCCTACCTGGCACAGACATGGAGAAGAAGTGAATTCACATATTAAAACTGTCAAATATAAAAGAGACGTGGCCTACCTGGCACAGACATGGAGAAGAAGTGAATTCACATATTAAAACTGTCAAATATAAAAGAGTCGTGGCCTACCTGGCACAGACATGGAGAAGAAGTGAATTCACATATTAAAACTGTCAAATATAAAAGAGTCTATATTTGTCTATAGGGTAGACATGCTATAGAATATATTAATACTTTAAATATATTTCAATTGAATACAATGGATTTTTTCTAGCCTTTTTGTAGACAACAACAGCTGTGAATATTTTTATAGTAAAAAGTCGAAGTTTGTACGTTAGAACACTGAAAAAAACAGGATAAAGGAATATACACACACTAAAGGAAATATAAACTTCAAACACTAATTGTCAATATTTTCACTATATTGGTCAAAATTACACGACTATAGTTTCGCCTCTTACGGCATTATCAAGTGAACTAAACAGAGAGTACTGCTGAACTAACCTGTTGAATTCACTCTCTATTGAGTTCACTTGATAATGCCGTTACAGGCGAAACTATAGTCGTGTAATTTTGACCAATATACCGAAAATATTGACAAGTAGTGTTTGGAGTTTATATTTCCTTTAGTGTGTGTATATTCCTTTATCCTGTTCATTATGAATTTTCACAAAGTAGACCTGGAATCAGTTCAATACTGAAAAAAACGGCTCAAAAAAAGTGGTGTCCGATGGTAAACCGAAAAGGGCTTCACCCGGATTTTTACATTTGAAATCGAAAAATTCTATTTTGCGCGAGAATTTTTTTCTCTCAATTGATTTCAATGGGGATTTCGTTTTTCGGTGATAATTGCTCCGTGGTATGTTCGATTTCAGATTTTTTCAGTAGTAAACCATCGTCACCGTGTTCACTACCTTCGTGGCAAATTTCAATGTGATCAGTAAAGGGGTTTAGGAGGAGTACGAGTACAACGAAATACCTGAGTCGTCTAAGAAAGAGCTTCGTAAACTGAGCTATGGTATTCAAGCCGAGATCCCCTTCTCTCGTTCCTCTTCCCTTCGACCGATTACGTGAAAAATACATTCATTACATCGGCAGTTATTGGGAAATTGCATATGAAATTTCGTGTCAATACATTCATTACTATGGCAGTTATTAAAGTTGTGTTAAGCCTCGCCACCAATCCCCCCCCATGCCCTTTGGCCTGTTTGGTTGAAAATTAATAGTTGTCGTCCTGAGAGGATTCTCAAAAGTTCGTGTCAATACATACATTCTATAGGGAGTTATCGTGTTCACAGACACACAAACACACTTTTTTTTTCATTTTTGTAATCAGAAGGTCGGAAAACATGAAATTCTGTTGAAAACTTAACATCGAATTTTGGACCGATTACATAACTTCCCCTATACTTGATACAGTTGGGGGGGTCTATCCGTGGGTCTGTCTGTGAACACGACAACTCCCGATAGAATGAATAAATCGACACGACATTTTATATGTGAATCCAGAATGCCGCGAGGAAGACAACTATTGTCAGCCAAACAACCTGAGGGAAGAGGGACTGGGAGCAATGGCTCAACACAAAAACTCTTATTACTGCCGATGTAATGAATGCATCAGCACGTAATTCAAATTGTCATAAGGACGAGTTATTAAATTTCAGCCAAATCGACCGAAGGGAAGAGGCCTCAACTTAAATACTCTAATTTAACGGAAGTATCGATGTCTCATGTGCTTAGATCTCATTAGATTTTGGCCGAAATTGGATGAAAATTGAGCTCAGTATGATACAGGGCCTAAGTACATTTTGCAAGATACCGCTTACATTAATGACCCAATCAAAAATCTCTTCAAATAAAAGTTGTAGAGAAAACTAAAAGCCTCATTTTGTATACAATACAATTTCCGAAGGGAGCCACAAGGCGTCGTAAACACACAACAAGGCGTCGTAAACACACAACAAGGTGTCGTAAACACAAAACAAGGTGTGGTAAACACACTTCAAATAACATCTCGAAACCAATTTGTGTATACGTTTGCTTCATGTAAGCGAAAATGGTTATTCCTATCAAAAAAATGGTTCTTACTTAAAATGTTCCTCATAAAATTCCCAACCTACGTCTTTAGATTTGAGATAGAACCAAGAAAAACGCTCCAGAATATGTAAAATAAATTTTCGCAGGAAATAGTTCCAAGTAATGTTCAAATTCTAACGGAAATAATTTTTAAAAAAAATTATGTAACCTGTCCAAAACAAAAACCTTTTTATACCAACCATGTTTTTACAGACCTCTCTTCTTTCTCTCAAATTAATTTCAAATCACATCATATGCATGTGTTGGCTTCAGCGGCTTTCATCGGCTTAACTCTCAGAGAGACTTTTTTATACCCAGTAAGTAATACCAGTATGAAATTAATTTCAGAGGAAAGGAGAGTGACGTTATCCTTTTTAGTAGAAAACCATGAATAATAAAAATATATTAAAAAAAAAAAAATGTTGTATGCTTTATAATTTAAACATTACTTATAAATATTTCCCATGGAAAATGATCGTACAATTTTGGGGCGCAATAACTTTAGTCATATTGGTCCTATCACTAATCTGAGAACATGCAGGAGATGCAAAATTTAATAAAGACCTTTTTTGGATAGGGCCAATTTTTTGTTCGGTCTAATCGTTTTCGGGTAAATCGATCAAACAATTTGAAAACATTTTTGTATAGGTCATAAATGTAACCGGTATCTTGTAAAATATACTAAAAGCCCCGAAGTAAAGAGATATCAATATTTGAGCCGAAAACTAAAAAGATCTAAGTTAGCACATGTGACTTTTTCATTCCAAATTTCAAGTTCATAGCTACAATGGTTTGTGTATTATTGGATTTAGAGCGCACGCAAAGTTCCAATCACATCCACACAGACAAACATCATTGGGAAAATGTTCAAGCCACCTTGAAACGTGAATTTCCATGAAAAACTCCATCTCAGATTTTTATACGATTACAATACTTCATGGTCGCAGCCAAAACCTCCGTTCTCTTCTCAAAGTTGCCAGTAAGACTGTTGCTGCGGCGGCAACAACAACTACATGTTTCTTGGTTGCCATCTCGAAGTGAACTGGTTGTTTTCATCAAGTTCATGCTCATACAGCTGCTACAGCTACACAACGAAACATTTTTAGACATGGCTATATAGCTCTTTTTAGTCATAGCTATATAGCTCGGCTATATTGCTGTTTTGCTACTTAGTGTAAACCCAGCTTTAGACCAACACCATCACCGTTTTTACAGATAACTCTCCCTCCCCCTCAAACTGGCATTACTGCATCTAAGAAAGGTACTCTCACAACTTTCGTCTACAATAAAAGAAAGAGAATCGCTGCTACTAACACGTTACTTTCAGTGATCTGTAAATGAGTGACAGGTGTCAGCAAGTCCTCTAATGGCCACATGAGGTTCTTTTTGTGTGTCTATTGGCTTGGCTTATGGCCCATGGCCTCCTCCTAGATCCGGCCTTGTCTTGGAGCGTGAAGGGTTCATAATTCTTAAAAAAAACTGATCAAGAACTGGCAATTACATGATATATTATATCGAATTATCGGATCGGAAGCTAGACAACACATGCATGCCTTTTAGACTCCCGGACAGAAATCCGAATTGAAGAATTCGACAGTGTCATGCGATCGTGGAGTAAGTAGGATTAGTAGATTGTGAGCCAGAAACACGAGAGAAGTTTTTTTACCAAATGAGGGAGTCTTCAGAACAATTTCTAGAAGGAGGGGGGTTTACAAGCGTTGAGGCGTCAAGAAGGAGATTTGTGAGAGGGCGGGGCTTAGTTTAGAAACTCCAAGTACAGTAAGTTCACAAGTTATATATATTGTAGCATGTCCACCCTATGGACAATTATTATTATTATTATACAGCAAGGACCAGTGACACTACGAGCGAATCGAGGCCACTTGGAGCTGATTAAAGAGGAATTTATTAAGAAGATTAATGCTCGGAACTAGCGATGCCTGCGAGAGAATCGCGATCGCTGGGAGCGGAAAAAAAGAACAAAGAAGATAGAGGATAGAAAGGAAACAGATAATTGTCTACATCCGGTGTATGATGAACAGTGGGGCGGGCTTCCCACACCCCTATTCTTAGAAGAAGCTGATGCAACCGGTAATCTGTGATTGGCTGGAGGTAAATTTGGCGGGAACCAACAGCCAATCAGACGTCGGGATCCGTTCCCCCACCACGATGAGGCTTAGGGACCACACCTTGCTTGGAGCTTACTCTTCGTTCATGTGAAACGATTCAGTCTTAAGCCCATTTTGTTTATAAATGATATTTTAATTTTATTCTGAAATTTCTGTATGTTCTAAATATGTTGTTTTGCTTTTGACAACTACACGTTAGGAACTTGTAACCGTTCTTCCCGTGAGGAGTGTACTCAGCTATCCAGGGCATTGTTAATTTAAAGTCGCGATTTTAATAATTATCGATTTTAATAATTTTCCGATATTAATTATATTTTTTTTTAACTAATTACGTAATTTACACTCGCACGAGAAGGAGAGTTGTTACAATATACATAATAGCTAGATACTTTTTTTAAAGAATTACTCCCATGTATATATAGTTAGTGAAATTAGACAATATATAACTAGATATAGTTAGTGAAATTAGACAATATATAACTAGATATAGTTAGTGAAATTAGACAATATATAACTAGATATAGTTAGTGAAATTAGACAATATATAACTAGATATAGTTAGTGAAATTAGACAATATATAACTAGATATAGTTAGTGAAATTAGACAATATATAACTAGATATAGTTAGTGAAATTAGACAATATATAACTAGATATAGTTAGTGAAATTAGACAATATATAACTAGATATAGTTAGTGAAATTAGACAATATATAACTAGATATAGTTAGTGAAATTAGACAATATATAACTAGATATAGTTAGTGAAATTAGACAATATATAACTAGATATAGTTAGTGAAATTAGACAATATATAACTAGATATAGTTAGTGAAATTAGACAATATATAACTAGATATAGTTAGTGAAATTAGACAATATATAACTAGATATAGTTAGTGAAATTAGACAATATATAACTAGATATAGTTAGTGAAATTAGACAATATATTAAATAAACAAGTTTTATTTTATTTTTCAAGTCCATTTGAATTATTTCACAATATCTCTGCAATAATGTCAGTTTTCATATTATATAAATGTAATGAGGGCGCCGGTAGCTCAGTGGTATGCGTGCTTGCCGCAATAATATAGTTTTCTCCGTGCATGTAAGTTAGAGAGCTCTGAAGGATTCCATATTTATATATCGATACATTTTTTCTTATAATATATTCATTTTATATCTTGATTATATGTAATGAATATCATATATTTATTATCTACTAAAGCCGTCCAGCCTTTCTTCGTTCCATTGATGTGTGTTTTTTGTTACCCCATTTGCAAGTTCTATTTCTTTAATTACCTACCATGAAAGTGTAATGACACCAATCTAAGTCGTCTTCCTTTTAGCATTTCCTTCTAATTCCTGTCTTTTAGGCGCTGTAGCAGGTGCTGCCTCTTGATGCTTCAAGTTAACCGCAGATGCATGCGATTGATACCATTGGGTTTGATATGTAACAAGGAACGTCGTAACATAGTCCTTTTCCTATTTTTTACTTAACGAAAACTTAAGGAAAGAAGTTGAAAAGTGTTGTATTTCTGGGCTTGTCTTGCGAAGACAGTTGACCATCGATACATGTTTGAGGTGTCAGTGGAACAATATCGATGGCGGTTGGGTTATTTTTGTATTTTATCAAATTTGAAAAGAATAAATGAGGAAAAAACAGTTTTTGAGGCCTCCCTGAAAGTGCTCTCTCTCGATGTTTCTTGGGAAGACGATTAGCAATATTGTTGTTCTGTGTGTGTGCATCTGTATCTTAGATTCGCGTTTAACAAGAAAGAGCGTAGTGTCGCCCTTTTTAATTTTTTCATTTAAGGTAGATATTTGATGATGTCCTTTTGGACTTAAGCTGCGAAAATCATGTTTTGAGTTTTCATTTGATTCGTATTGAAACAAGGAATGTGGTAAGGTGGGTCATTTTTTAAATTGCCTGTATTTGTAAGGAATAACGGCGAAAAACCTGATGATTTTGTCTACATTCAATCTTCATCTAAGACATCCCATTGAATTCTTATTTGTTGAAAGGAGAGTGCTCGTCAGGAGTCTGTTTCCCCAACTTAGCAAATAGAAGGCCTAAAGAGGATGTCGGCTGCTCAGTGGTATGCGTGCTTGCGTACTGAGCTCAACATTCCAGGATCATTTTTTAAAGTAATGTTTGAATTGAATTATTGAGTATCTTTTTACTGTCTGTCGCGGGTTCGAAACCCGGCCGAACTCAGTAGGTTTTTTATCTGGGAGGTGAAAGAACCTTGAGCACGTACGTTAAGCTATGGGATAATGTGTCCTAAATGTTGCCTACGTCGGTTTATTCCCTAGGTGAATAAACCGAGGTAGGCAAAAAGGGGTCCTAGGGGTCTTTAACGAGTACCTGACATCGCACAGGCTCGGGACCACCGCTTAACGTCCCTTCCGAAGGACGACGCGCTCAAGGGTATTTCACCTCTTAGATAAAAAACCTAAGAGCATCGACCGGGTTTCGAATCCGCGATCTTCAGATGAGTAGGCAAGCACTCTACCCCTGAGCAACCGGCGTTCTCGGAGATAGTTTATGATTTTCCATGTTCCAGGAAAACAAGAAATCTCGGTCAAAGGGTTACATCAAATTTTTGGACATAGTACATAACTTCCCTTTTGCTTATGGTGACCGTACCGTCCCTTATTCTGTCCTTTAGATTTATTTTTTTCGCAAAACAGCCCTTTAGTATTTTTTCTGTTTTAATAGTTAAAGGAGACTGCTGACCACTCACTCACACTGATACACTCTCTCATACAGATACACTCACTCTCTGGTACACTCACTCACTGATACACTCACTCACACTGATACACTCACTCGAACAATAATTGTTAGAATTATTCTAACCCACTTTTGTTGCATCTATAAACAAACACAAGTTGACGAGGAAATTCGCACCGTCTCATTTATGGATGTGTCTCTTTGTTTATGTGGTGTCAGTACCTGCGCTAAGGAAGTGCGAGTGAAGCGGGCACCGGGGATCAAGGGGGGCGGAGCCCCTACTCAAATAAAATAAAAGGAAATTGTTTTTACTTCTCTAGCTGTACAAAATATAGCGGAAATTACATAATCAATCAGAAATTCATTGTTTTCACTCGGAATTTCAAGTTTTTCAATCCCCGGATCCGAAATGAAAAAATAAATCATGACTGTCAGTGTGTTTTTTGTGGAACGATAAAACGAACATATCGAGACGAAATTTTAATCAAGACTCCATGAGGAAGTTAGCTTGATTTTCAGCTAAATCTCGGAAGAAGGGATTAACTAAAAATCCCTAATAACTACCGATGTAATGTAATAGAGTTCAGAGGGAGAGTGAAAACTTAGATTGTTACTAATAGTTCGACCTGGGGAAGTACATTGCCGGGGTATCACTGACGACTTTTTTTTTTAATGTCTTGTTTTATGGAGGGAGTGGAGGGGGGAGGGGGGGGTGAGCACGCCCAAGGATACAAGAAGATATTTATATGAGGATGTATCGAGGTGAGGAGTGACGAGGACGAGAGGTGGGATTAGTTGGGGAGTTGTGCCGCTAGGATGCGCCAGAAGCGCTGTGAACGGCCTCTTCGGGGAAAATCGATACCAGCTCACTCACTCCTTGTTCGAGCCACGGGAGAGAGAAGGACAGAACGAGTGCGGGGGGGCCTTCATTATCCGCCATTCCCCCCCCCCCCCCCCCCCCCCCCCCCTCAAGGCAAACAACCTTACCAGAGAGATAACCAGAACTACTAGCCGTCCTACACTAGCTCGACCTCCCAGTCTACTGTCTGTCCTGACAACATTGAAGCCCACATAATGGATTTGACTCTTCAAGGCCTCTTTCTACCATTATCTCTGAAAAACCTATTGTCCTCCCGACCAAACAATAAACACGAGTCCACACAAAACAGATACCAAGTCCAAAATAACCTTCTTGTAAAACATCTCCGCTGTTCGCTTCTCAAAACAGAACAGAACTAGTCCACGTTTAGTATATAACAGAGTATAAATGTTCGTCGGTCAGCGGATTTCCTCCAAGAAATCAGCTTGGGCGCTCACCCAAATATTGAGACTACGGAAACTACCACCATAATTGGTTATCGAATTTAGAGTATAAAAGCTTGTATAAATTAGGTTCGTAAATCCCTCGTTGAAAAGTACATACGTCATTTGCACATATGGAGAACCACTCGTGACTTCCACGTCACAAAACATTTTCATTTTCAAAAAATTATTAATATTTCGAAATTACCGATTGTGAAACATCTCTTTATGAACTTCTGAACTTCTAAGTCATTTCTTAAAGTACAAAATATGCTATGTATGTATTTCTGAAATTTGCCAGACAGCCAGCTGTCTGCCCAGAATGAATCAATCAACTAGGTACGTTTCGTTCTCCCAAATCATTCAGCCAAAAACAAATTTAGGAAAATTAGTAGTTGGCGTCCTTATGGTGTTTTGAATTTACATAATACCGTCATTATAACGGGAGTTATCGAGTTTTTTGATAAGCCTCACCCTATTTTTGATAAGCCTCACCCTATTCTTTGGCCGGTTTGGCTGAAAATAAATATACGTGGTCCCTATGGGATTCTGGATAAACGGCAGTTATTGTGTTCACAGACAAATATACACATACGGCAATTTTTTTTTTCGTTTTTCGAATCTGGGTTTAGAAAACGTAAATTTAATTGAATTTCGAAGCATCGAATTTCTGACCGATTTGGAATACCTACGTAACTTAACTTTGTACACCTGGGGAAGTAACAAAGTGCATATGTGCACTTAGATATTCCCAATGCAACACATCGCTGCATATTTACAGAAGTCATGTTGGAAACAACGTTCTTTATGTTTTCAGAGGTGATCAATCAGAATCCGATCTTTTCTAGGACACGATTTTTTCGACGAACATGGAAGTGAAAACAGTTTTTTGGTCCATTTTTTCGACAAACATGGAAGGGAAAACAGTTTTTTGGTCCATTTTGCAAAAATCTGGATTACATGTGATAATAATAATATTTATTTTCGTTAAACCATGACGTGGTAATCAGACACGTCATAAGAATGTATACATTAAGGTAGCTTATGAGTTAGGTACCTACATAAATGCGTCACTCTCCTTCCGTGGCTTCCTTCAAATCCTCACTATTCCAATTCCTCTTCACTAAACAATCCACTGCCCTTTCATCTCTCCCCCGTATTCTCTAATTAGTCAACCTCATTATTCTAATCATTTTAATTATTTACTGATCCCATTTTTTTTTCTCTTTATATTGTCTTTATGTTTTATATACAGTGGCTCACAAAAGTCATCATACACCTCCCATATTGAAAGAAATTATCTCATTATCTCTGAATAAGCCGTGAAGAACAGAAAGTACTTCACGAAATGTAAAGAGCATCTATTACTGCATTGAAAGAGCAAATTGAATGATATTTATAAAAAAGGAATAGCGCTTAAAAAAATTATTAACAAAAAAAATCAGTTACAGTAGGTACCTACCTCACAAAAGTCTTCATACACCATCTTCGTTTTTCGTTTTTTAATATTTCGAAGGTCCACCCTTTTTCTGTAAAACATTTGTACGAAGTTTCGGGACTGAGGAAACTAATTTCTTACAAAGAGATTCCGATGTTTTGGACCACTCTCACAATATTCTGTCTTTCAATTCACCAATGTTTCTTATCTTGTTGTTTCTCAATCTTCGGTTGACTAATTCCCACAAATTTTCTATTGGATTGAGGTCTGGTGACTGAGGAGGAGTGCCTATCACTTTGGGGCAATTGTACAGAAGCCATTCCCTCACTTTAAAAGCCTTGTGCTTCGGATCATTGTCCTGGTAAAATTTGAAACTATTTGAAATTCCCATTTTTGCTGCACTCTGTTTTAAATTTTTGCGTAAAATGTCTACATAAACCCATTGATTCATTATGCCATCAATGATATGGAGATTTCCTACTCCATGTGATGACATACACCCCCATACCATTATAGAACCACCGCCCTGCTTCACAGTGGCACGGAGATTCTCGTCTAATTCGGTGTTTGGCTTTCTCCATATAACACTGCCTTGGTTTGAATCGAATAATGAAAATTTACTTTCATCAGCAAATGTAACATCATCCCAGTAGTTATTATCTTTTACACAAAACGTTTTGGCAAAATTAAGTCTTTTTTTCCGGTTCACATGACTGATGAATGGCTTCTTCCTACTTACTCGACCATGGTACTCTTTATTTCTCAATGTTCGTCGAACAGTTTCAGCACTTACGTCCACGTTCAACTCATCCTTCAGCTCTGCAGCAATTGTAGGGGCACTTAGTAGGAGCACAATCAGAATTTTCCGAGTTAAGGCTCTTTCAACACGATTAGAAAGTAATTTAGGCCGACCACTTCAAGGTTTATCATAGAGAAGCCCTGAGTTTTTAAACTTTTGATTGATAGACTGCACACTGGGAAAAGGAACATTCACTTTATCACTTATTACACGGTAACTGTGTCCATTTTGCCAATGATTAATAATCAACTCTCTAATTGCTAGAGGAATACATTTTCTCGTTGGTGCCATCGCTTTCAGTTAAGCTGAACTGTTATTGGGTTTGTCCTGTAAGCGCCTAGAGTTAGTTATCTTGAATAGAATTATTGATAATAGTATTAATGAAGAAAAGAGTATTAGCAGATAGTAAACATCAGCAAAACAATAATTAGTAGTGAACTGTATGAAGACTTTTGTGGGGTACTAAAAATTTTTTTTTTTTTCAAATAACTTTTTTTGTGCTATTCCTGTTTTGTGTAGAACATTCATTTTGCTCTTTTAAAAAAGTGATAGATGCTCTTTACGTTTTTCCAAACTTTGTTCGTTCTCTACATTTTAGTCGGAAATAATGAAAACAATTATTCCAATAATGGAGGTGTATGATAACTTTTTTGAGCCACCGTATGTATACAGGGTGGCCCAGATAAGCGGGCCACAAGTGAAATAACTCCTAAACTGTTAGAGACATCAAAATTGTGCATAGGACTAAAGTTGTAGCACTCGCCGAGAGCTATAATATGGCGTCCTCGAAAAGACATAAATGACCCTTTTAATGGTTCAAACAGCCCTTCGAAGGGCAGGGTTCCCTTTTGACCCTTAGGTTCATTACATTTTATGAAAGTACTAAAGAAACAAGAAAGAACTGTGGAAACAGATTTTTGATACGTCAAGTAGGTAGTTCTCGGAAAAAAAACGTTTAAAGTTGCACGTTTTTCTTATTCTGAAGTTATTAAATTCCAACTAACTTCAGAATAAGAAAAGGTGCAACTCTAAACATTTTTGTTCCGAGAACTACTTGACGTATCAAAAATCTGTTTGCACAGTTCTTCCTTGTTTCTTTAGTACTTTAATAAAATGTAATGAAACTTAAGGGTCAAAAGGGAACCCCGCCCTTCGAAGGGCTGTTTGAGCCATTAAAAACGTCATTTTTGTCTTTTCTAGGACGCCATATTATAGCTCTCGGCGAGTGCTACAACTTTAGTCATATGCAGAATTTTGATATATCCAACCGTTTAGGAGTTATTTCACTTGTGGCCCGCTTATCTGGGCGTTCCTATCAGTATATACAGGGTGTCCCAGATAAACGGGCCACAATCCAAATAATTCGGAAACGATTAGTGCTAGCAAAATTTTACAAAGAATGAAAGTTGTACGTTTCAACGAGTGGTATGTAGTGATGTGAAAAAAAATGAAAAATTTAATGTAATAGGGCTTAAATGGCCAACGGAAGGAAAGGGTTGCTTTTAAGCCCATTAACAATTAACACAATCTAAAAGTACTTAAAAAGTTGGGAAGAACCCTGCGAAAAAAATCGTTGTACCTGTAAAACTACCGGAGATATGTTGGTTCAAAATCTGAAAAGTGTTAAACCCAGTGTTTGACGTGTTAAACCTTTGAAAAGAGTGAGTCATGTAACTGAAGTTAAGAATGGTTCTTAATGTATTTTTTTCTTTACTTTCATATTAAAATACTCAGATTGTAATAATTATAATAATAAAAGGGCATAATTTGAGCCATATATTTCGAACTTTTCTGAAGATTTGGACAGTATTTTAGGTAATATGGACTCTTGCAAATGTTGGTAAAGGCATTATCGGCAGAACTGACATAATACAAAAGTTTCCCTTATAATACAAAAGACTACCTTATATTTGACATCCTGCGAAACAAATTTTCCGAAAAGTGGTATCTTTGAAGGGTATAAAAGAAACAATAAACACTTTCAGAAATAAAATACCAATACTGTATGTATAAAGTAATTATTACAATTGAACAAGAGACGAACTGAACTACGTTAAAAATACTGTCTAAAATTAATTTTATCTCAAACCTTGTCTGGGCATCCTCCCCTCTCTTTCATAATCAACCATCACAGTATTATGCTCTGTCATTTTTATTAATCTATGTATTTTTTTCTTATCTATTTACTGTTTTTGTAATTTTTTTTACATATCCTCTTTTATTCATAAAGTAGATACTTTTATTTATTTTTTTTCTTCATAATTAAGCTGTCAATTTTATGTTTTTTCATGTTATTCTGTTGTATATCTGTATATTATTAATTTCTAGTTTTCTCCAATTTTATTTATTTCATTTTTCGAAATACTGATACTATTTCTCATTGTTCCTTCTCTATACTCTGCATGTATTTATTCTTAGGGAACCTCGGTCCCAGAATAATAAAATATCTTTTCATTTCAGTTCATAAACAGATATTAACTCTTAGAGTCCAACACACTTGGATTAGAATTAATAATACTACTAAAAAATAAAATGAAATTAATAAATAAACAGACTTGAAATTATGAGTGCAAAAATAATGATTATTAAACAGTATATAAAGTAAAACAATAAATACAGTAGATATTTTTTTTATTTAATTAAAATGAAGATAGGAAAGCCACGTAGCCAGGCACGCAGTCCATCATACTGAGCCAAAGTGCAAACAGGAACAATGTACTGGCACTTCCCCGCCGCTAATCAATATGTTAAGTTTCTGCTCTCCCTCTGGAACCAAACTACAGGTTTGGTTGAAAATTAATAGATGTCTTACTCAGGAACTTCCAAAACCCCTTTTTATTTTGACACATTCATCAGGTAGGCAGTTATTGAGTTTTCCCTGAAACCCCTCCCCCATTCCCTTTGGCTGACGGAAAATTAATAGGTGTTATCCTTATGAATTTTTGGACACACATATAAAATATCGTGTCGATACATGCATTCTATCGGGAGTTATCGTGTTCACATATAAACATACAGACAGAAATTTGTTTTTCATTTTTGGCATAAGGAGATCGGAAAACATTCATTACAACTGCAGTTATTAGAGTTTTTGTGTTACCCCCCCCCCCCCCCCCCCCCCCCACCCCAAATCCCCTTCTGCCCTTTGGCCTATTTGGCTGTCATCATTATAGGATTGTGGATATACATACATATAAAATTTCGTATCGATACATTCATTCAATCGGGAGTTATCGAATTCACAGATATACAAACACACTTTTTTTTTCAAGTTTGTAGTCAGGAGGTCGTAAAACATGAAATTCCGTTGTAAATTCCGCATCGTATTTCTGATCGATTACTTAACTTTCCCTACACAACTTTCCCTAACATAACATACACATATGCAGATAGAATTTTTAATTAATTTTTGGAAACAGGGGTTGGAAAATATTAAACTCTGGTGAAAGCTCGACACTGAATTTCTGACGAATTACGTAACTTGCTCTATACTTGGAGAAGTATAACATTGACGTAGTCTCTACACTTACGACTACCGAACTCCAGACGTAAGCTAAGAAGAATATGGCAGAAGAACTTTCCTGTGGCCTCACTCCTTGAGTGCTGCCGATATTGTGCCCAGACAACACAAACTCTAATAAAATATATACAGGGTGTCCCAGGATGGAGGTCATAAAAGTTGAGGCCGTATAGGAAATTTCATTTTTAACAAAAAAGTTCCTATAAATATAATCCCGATTCGTAGCCGTTTCAGAGATATTCAACATCTTCTATTTTTTTCACTTAGCACATTTTTTGGTCTAAAATCTCTTATGACTCCTTAACTGTAAAGTTAACAAAAATGTAATTACACCATCGTATAGAACGCTAAATTTCCTTTAAAAAGAGTTTATTACATTATTTCAATTACGAGAATTTGACAGTTTATAGGCAGCAGAAACCCGAATACTGTATTATTCTGAAGTTGTTTGGCTAACTTTTGCTCAATTTTTCCCAACAAAATATTTCTATTGGACTGGAGCAAAAGTTAGCCAAACAACTTCAGAATAATACAGCAGCCTATAAACTGTCAAATTCTTGTAATTGAAATAATGTAATAAACTCTTTTTAAAGGAAATTTAGCGTTCTTTTTTTTATGGGAAACGCTTTCAAACGGCATAAATAAATACTTGATACCATTACACATTTACCCTTGTGAAGAAATATTAATAATAATAAATTTATTTCCGTTAAACCAATACATGGTAATAGGATACGTCAAAAGAATTTGTACATTAAGGTAGCTTATAAATTAGAGTTATAACTACTTGAGTCTAACACACCTATGATTAGTATTAAAAAAAAGTAAAATGATATTAATAAAAACTGAACAAATAAATTTTTCAAAAAAAAAAAACTCTTCGGAAGTGTTTTTATCCCAACGATGTTTCGGGACGTTCTTATGTTCCATCATCAGGTCCCAATGTGGGAGATATAAAAAAGAAAAAAAACAATGTAACTATAACAATATATGAAAGATAATATATACATATTTATCTAAATAAATAAAAAATTATAAATGAATAAATAAAACAATAACGTACATTGGTGTGGAGGAACTCTGCCCAAAAAGAAAAATTAAAGCTTTGTATCAAATAATGTTTTTGGATATGAAACACGATTCTTTATTGTGATTATATTATTCTTTTCGAACAGTGAGAATAAAATTCCGTTTCCGTGTATAGTGTTTCCTCTAACATAAACATTTTTAGTTGAAATTAAAATTTTTTTATTGTATCTATTAACTTCAAGAAGTGGTTTAGTTAAAAAATAAGGTCAAAGGAAGTGACGTGTGTTATAATCCGTAAATTTTTTATTATGAATTGGGGATTCATATAGAAATACTATTAAGAAACAAACATTCTTATCGAGAATAATAAAAAGTTTTGTTTTTATCCAGTGTCAAATAAACAACAACTTTATTGTTTAAATAATTCATTTTCGAAACAGACAGTAGTGCGATCAGTAACCCACCGCTATAGGTGCTGTTTACACGTTAATGGTAGCTATTTCGAAACAGACAGTAGTGCGATCAGTAACCCACCGCTATAGGTGCTGTTTACACGTTAATGGTAGCTATTTCGAAACAGACAGTAGTGCGATCAGTAACCCACCGCTATAGGTGCTGTTTACACGTTAATGGTAGCTATTTCGAAACAGACAGTAGTGCGATCAGTAACCCACCGCTATAGGTGCTGTTTACACGTTAATGGTAGCTATTTCGAAACAGACAGTAGTGCGATCAGTAACCCACCGCTATAGGTGCTGTTTACACGTTAATGGTAGCTATTTCGAAACAGACAGTAGTGCGATCAGTAACCCACCGCTATAGGTGCTGTTTACACGTTAATGGTAGCTATTTCGAAACAGACAGTAGTGCGATCAGTAACCCACCGCTATAGGTGCTGTTTACACGTTAATGGTAGCTATTTCGAAACAGACAGTAGTGCGATCAGTAACCCACCGCTATAGGTGCTGTTTACACGTTAATGGTAGCTATTTCCAACAATTATTATGATTTTAAAATGAACTTCTGGTTTCTGCTGCCTATAAACTGTCAAATCCTCCTAATTGAAATAATGTAATAAACTCTTTTTAAAAGAAATTTAGCGTTTTATACGATGGCGTAATTACATTTTCGTTAACGTTTACAGTTAAGGAGTCATAAGAGATTTTAGAACAAAAAATGTGCTAAGTGAAAAAAAACGAAGATGTTGAATATCTCTGAAACGGCTACGAATCGGGATTATGTTTATAGGAACTTTTTTGCACAAAATTAAATATCCTATAAGGCCTCAACTTTTGTGACCTCCATCCTGGGACACCCTGTATATACATACATACATACATACATACATACATACATACATACATATATATATATAGCGACACTTTGAAACAAACTCTTTGTATTATAGTAATCTCCTTTCACTCACCCTGTATGCCAAAAAATAAAGAATTACCCGGTCGTTCCAGGCTTTGAAATTAGTTGTGAAACGATATGTCACACGATCATTTTTAGCAAACGGGGGGAGAGGTTAGGCTCTGTCTCGAAATTAGTGTTTATACGTAAGTTGTTAGTTATCTCAGTAAGTTCACGGTAGGGGGAGTCCTACTGAGGCACTTACTGAACTGAACAACTTTTGTCTCAAAAGTTGCGTATCAAAATGGCGGCACAAAGTGTTAATTATTCGGGAATTTATTGTTTTGAAAGCTATGTGAGTTGTATAAAACCTCGAAATTATTTTTGAAACTACATGTCACATGACAACTCTTTTAGCAAAATGGGGGAGGGGGCTTATCTCGAAAATTGTATATTTACATGGTTGGTCATACAGTAGTAAGTAGTGATGGAAGAAATTCTACCTGATTAATCAAACACTGATCTCTAATTCATTAGTCAACCCAATTCTCAAATAGTTTTTATTTTGGGTGTAAAAAACACTTAATACATAATAATACTGTATAATTTTTATTTTATATTTTTTTTTCAATTTGTATTTAATTTTATTTACTGGGAAAGCTTACTATAACGACAATAACAAAATATAAACATACAATTAATAACAAATATATTAACAGATTTATTATATGGATAATATATAATAAAAAAAACTGATGCTCTGGTAGTTCCAACTGATGCTCTGGTTCTTCCAACTGATGCTCTGGTAGTTCCAACTGATGCTCTGGTAGTTCCAACTGATGCTCTGGTTGTTCCAACTGATGTTCCCACTGATAACACCGATCCACGCGACCTAATCACATCAGCTCACATAGACTTCACCCCCCACCACTCTCAACCATCTTATCTCTCTTGTCTTAACACTCTTATTTTAGAAACATTAGCAGGTTACCCGCGGTTGCGTGGTTAGTAAAGTTATCTGTCCGGTTACACTTAAGGATGCTACTTGCGAAATTTTATGAAAATCTGATCAAGAGTTAAAGAGCTGGCAGTAATTTTATGATTTCAAATCCCCCCCAATCCATTCGTTTACAATATTGAGGTTCCATATACTGGGCTTATTAAGATGATACATGCATGACAAAATTGAGAAAACACCGATAACTCGTAAGGACTAGAACTCGATTCAAGTTATGGGTCCCCCCCCTGAATTCTGTACGAGCACTTAGCATGGGACATGATGATATCACTTCCCTCTATGTCAGCCATATTCACATAAATGATTCAATTCTTCAATAAAACATAACCACAAAGCCACACATTTACAATATACATACATCTTAATTTATAATAACCTCTTAAAATCATGATTATAGGTTAGGTTAGGTTTTATGACTCATGCCCGGGCTTTAACTACGAGGTCATATCGCCTACTACCAGAGCGCTCTTTCGTCACTCTGGTGGACATGAGCCCGACTCTACTGTGGGAGTCCTAAATTTTGCCTACCCTAAATTTTTATTCATCTAGGGTAGGGGTCTTTAACGAGTACCTGACATCGTACAGGCTCGGGACCATCGCTTAACGTCCTATCCGAAGGACGGCGTGCTTAAGTAAAAAAAGTTAAATTAAAAAAAACCCGACACAATAAAATTTTGGGAACGAGACGACGACACACTGAAACCTTGGTGGAAAGAGTTTTTTTGGAGGGTGGGGGCTTGGTCTTATAAACATTTGAGCTCAAACTACAAGTCTCTAGCTGTAATAGAGACCAAGATCCCCACACAGGTTCTGATGTAACCTGAAGAACTTGGAGACGGCATACCCCATTTCCACCAAACATGGCTAAGAACCATCTTGCAAATACCAGCTTTTGAAACAAAAAACCGCTTTGAAATCGGTTCAGCCTTCTTGGAGCTATGATGCCACAGACAGACACACACAGACAAAGGCTTCAAACATATAACACCACTCCTTTCGCGCCGGGAGTTAAAAAGTATACACATTGATACATATTGTTATGTACAAAACAATAAATAAAAATATCTACGTATATCTATTGGGTCGTCACACATGAAATGTCTGTTTTTGTTTTCATAAGACTTTGAAGAGAATTAAAGATTTACCTGTTGATTACCAGCAAAATATTTACACTCTACAATAAACACAAGTTAATTCTCTGTTTACTAATAATGTTTGTTTTCCTTCCAAGTAGACATTCATATTTCAGTTTTATTTTAAAAGTGATAATAGAAACACGTGATTTTCGGGTAACTTTTTTTTACGAGTTCAATCTTGGTCTTTCCGCTGCACAAGCTTCACGGAATATTAATCAGGTATTTGGTGAAGGATGTTCTAATGGAAGAACTATTCGTCGTTGGTTTGGAAACTTTTCTTCAGGAGATACGACATTTGAAAACCAACCCCGTGGACGTCCTTCAACGTCAATCGATGACGAACTTCTCAAGGAAGCTGTGGAAGAAAATCTCCATCAAACAGTCAGAGAACTTGCGGCACATCTTGACACTAGTAGAATGACAGTTTCCAGACACTTGGGATCAATGGGAAAGTTTAAAAAGTTCGATACTTGGGTTCCACGTGAGCTGAATGAACGTCAGCAGCTGAAACGTCAAATGATTTGTGTTTCTCTGCTTGCACGTCAAAAAAATGAGCCATTTCTTGGACGCATAATAACATGCGACGAAAAATGAATGAATAAAATAAAATAAACATAAAAACATAAGAAGCACTTCAACTCTAGACCCCATCCTTCCAACTTAATGGAGGCTGAGGAGGCTGCGGGGGTTGGAGTGTTCCCCCTCCCACGCCCTCTCGCCCCGCCAGTGCACTGTCCAGCATTGGAGGCAGACCAAGAAGGATAGGAGAGTTGAGGGTAAGAGGATTACATGAGGGGAGAAGCTGGTCAGCAGCAGCACTCCTTAAATATTTTTGCCAAATTACAGTAGCGGGTCTCTCGGCCATCGCCGCCTCAGTCTTCGAGGGGATTATCTGGAATGGGATGGCGCGAGTCGAACAACTTAATTGACTTGAGAGGAAAGGTTAGAGTGGAATTTGGAGAAGTGGGACTTGGAAAGGAATTTCCAAGTCATTATGGAGGGTAAGGTTGGACACATAGAAGGGAGCATCGACAATTGTTCTTAGAACTTTGGATTGGAAAGACTGGATACGCTCCATGTTAGTTGGTTTATCGAATAATTTTGTAAGTATATTTAAATTGGTCTCATGCAGACCTTGTTGGCTTTGTTTCTTGAATTGAAATTGAATCCTTTATAACAAAATTGTGATCAGACATTTCTTTATTATAAAGTTTACAGAAAAATGTTGTATGAGCCTTGTTTCGTTTATAATCTTCAACAATTTAGTTCTAAACACAAAGAAACTACCTCCAATCTAAAGCGGCCAATCCAATCTTTTTGCCAATCTAATTTTGATCGTGAAACGTTGAGCACTAATGAGTTTTCTTGTAATGTTCATGAATCTTGGTTTTTTTCAGAAATTAAAATATGTCCATTTACGACATGAGTGCACATTCACTTTATTCAGCATTAAAACAAAAATCCGGATACCCAAAATAATACTCAATCCAAAACCTAGACTTAAGCACCGGATATCCGGATTTTTCTAGCAGCTCCACTGTTCACTGCGACACAGCACAATAATTGCCGTTATTCCGCTGTCATCAGGTCAATAACCCCAATATACTTTTTTTAATTTTTTTTTTACTAGAAATGGGTACCTATTAACAATTGTATAAATAATATACCTATAGGGACTTACAAGCAAATTTGCTAAAAAAGGAAAATATGTCATTGTCTAAAAGTCAAAAGGGGAGAAATCACCCATTGGTGACACTCCCTATACACTGAGTTGCACTCATTTATAATTGGTCGTCATTGTTGATACTAAGGAGGTCTCTAGGCCAATAGTGCTAAAGGCGTCGTTGGGGAAGTATGGCAGAATGTGGGCACATTGGACATTTTTTCATTTTATACGATTTCCATAAGAAATTAGCTGATGAACACATGTAACTTCCAAATTTTACTCTTTTTCCAATTTCCAAATTTTTTATCGAACTCCAAACTAATACTCTTCCTTGTAAAAAGAAAGTTTAAAGTCTTTATGCAGAAAAATCGGACAAACTGATGAGAGAGGAAAAGGGTGGAGCTACGCTGAATTTTGTAATCTTCAGTCAGGAATAAATTATGTAGAGTGTTATCTTCAATTTGAGCTATAAAAGGTAGTTCTAGGTCCATTGGAAGTCGAGATATGTAGAGTGTTATCTTCAATTTGAGCTATAAAAGGTAGTTCTAGGTCCATTGGAAGTCGAGATATGTAGAGTGTTATCTTCAATTTGAGCTATAAAAGGTAGTTCTAGGTCCATTGGAAGCCGAGATATGTAGAGTGTTATCTTCAATTTGAGCTATAAAAGGTAGTTCTAGGTCCATTGGAAGTCGAGATATGTAGAGTGTTATCTTCAATTTGAGCTATAAAAGGTAGTTCTAGGTCCATTGGAAGTCGAGATATGTAGAGTGTTATCTTCAATTTGAGCTATAAAAGGTAGTTCTAGGTCCATTGGAAGCCGAGATATGTAGAGTGTTATCTTCAATTTGAGCTATAAAAGGTAGTTCTAGGTCCATTGGAAGCCGAGATATGTAGAGTGTTATCTTCAATTTGAGCTATAAAAGGTAGTTCTAGGTCCATTGGAAGCCGAGATATGTAGAGTGTTATCTTCAATTTGAGCTATAAAAGGTAGTTCTAGGTCCATTGGAAGTCGAGATATGTAGAGTGTTATCTTCAATTTGAGCTATAAAAGGTAGTTCTAGGTCCATTGGAAGCCGAGATATGTAGAGTGTTATCTTCAATTTGAGCTATAAAAGGTAGTTCTAGGTCCATTGGAAGCCGAGATATGACAGCCCCTTTATCATCTCTAAACAAACGAAGAGAGAGACCGGAAACATATGTGTGAGCCAGGGTATAGCCTTTAATTCAATGATCAAAAACCTCACGAAAAGCGAAAACAAAAGTTAAGGGTGCACCAAATAAAAATACTAAAGGTTTATAGGGAGAGCAGAAACTTCTGCAGAGATCGAAGGACCAACAAAAGAGCAAAAACTGAAGGTAAGGGTCCAGCAAATAAAGATTTCGAAAGTTTAGAAGGAGAGCAGAAACTTACATGTGAGTCGGAGTGTAACCTTAAATTCAGAGATCGAAGGACCAACTAAAGAGAAAAAACTGAAGGTAAGGGTCCAGCAAATAAAGATTTCGAAAGTTTAGAAGGAGAGCAGAAACTTACATGTGAGTCGGAGTGTAACCTTAAATTCAGATATCGAAGGACCAACAAAAGAGCAAAAACTGAAGGTAAGGGTCCAGCAAATAAAGATTTCGAAAGTTTAGAAGGAGAGCAGAAACTTACGTTTAAGTTTGGGTGTAGCCTCTTTAGCCTATAAAAATACAATAATGTAGCAATGTCAGTTGTGGTTTCAACCAGAAACGATGATAGTCAACCATAAGAGGAAAAGTTGTTCTGGTTGGTTCCTACCAAAACAGTCGATCAAGAAATATAGAATCTACTTAGGTTGTCCTCTTGGCACCGATTCTTCATATTTTTTGGAAAATCATTATACAGCAATGTCTATAGATAAGCATCAACCAGATACCATGATGGTCAACCATAAGTAAAAATAAAATTATATTCTGGTTGGTCTTAACCAAAATAGCGCCGTTTTTTAAATATTCTCTGCAGTTTGTTTTTTTATTAATAGGTGGAGGCTAGCTCTATTATAATTTTACTAACTGCAAATAAAACGAAGATTTTGATACAAAATTGCACCAATTGTCTGCATTGTTAGTTGTCCATGTTTATATTTTAGTAGAATATAATATTTTCTTGAAAGAGGTGCTCTGGTTCCGACCTCTACCGTCAGAAGTACGAACCAGAGAGAGGCTAACCCATCAGATCAGACATCCTTCCTACCAAATTATTGAAGCCGCGCCACTATCATTAACCCTTCCTTCCACGTTACAAATTCATGTTTCTTCCACTCACGATCTTCAACAGGGTTTCTGTTACAGTCCAGAGCTATTCTCCCGAGTAGACCGGCCGTTCTCTTCACCGGCGCCCCAATCCTAAACATCCTTTCACAATCACTTTTTCCATAGTTGAAAATGATAATTTTTATGTCGATTATTCCCACGAAGAAGTTCCACAGGTGCATGCGCAGGAACTGGATCATTTAAAACAGATCTAGAAATAATAAAATAATAATAATAATTGTTATTGTTTAAAGGGATGACTCCAATACACGATACAATGGAGTCAGTGTCCATTACTTTTACAATATTACCATAATAAAGACGCATATAAAGGAATAAAACAACAACAACACATATAAAACAATAATGACATAGGTATATAAAGGAACCTTTAACAAACTAAATATATAACATGAATAAATAAAAAAATGTATAAATAAAATAAGTAATTACAAATTAATAATACTAATGTAACATATACAGTAAATATGTAGTGGGGGTGTAGGTATTGAATATCAATATTATATGTAAGTTGAAATACATTATTCGTTAACAATGAATAATCTAAGTTTCAGAGCACTGATTAAATAATAGAAAATGTTTGAGATATCATTCTTATTATGTGCCAAGAGTAATGTATGAAAGTTGGATCGGTCTATATCCAAACTTTTAAGCGACTGAGCTACCTTACAGCTCATAAACTTTACTGTGGGCTACCCAACAAAGTAGGCTACCCAAAATGTTTTTGTTTAAATCACACAGTATATAACCTATTTATATACAATTCTATATAAATATACAATTCTAGAGTTTATATTAAATCTAATTAAATGCAATTTCTAACATTGCAATTAATAGCATAAGAATTTATATAACAAAATATTTGCATTAGAAAAAAATAGTTCAATGTGACGTCTGAAAATTCTCCGCGAGCTACCGAAAAATTCCCTGTGAGCTACCAGTAGCTACGATTTGGCGACCACTGGTCCATACTGATACTCTGAGGCAGGAAGTGGAAATAAGGATATAGAACTCGATGTGCAGAAGCCACTTCAGACTGAAGGTCATATGAACTGTGTTCGGTTCGTCTTATGTTGGAGATTAACCATTTTCCCCATTATTTCCTCTCTAGACAAGGCGACTTTTGAGCAACTAATAAAAAAAAAAATAACTGATCAGTTTTTATTTTCAGTAATTTTTAATTTCTACCCCAGCTACACTAAATATATGGGGAAATTATGTAATCGGTCAAAAATTCAATGCTTTCGTGTCGGTTTTCTAATTCCAAAATCACCGGCAGTGTTCTTCCCCAGAACGTATTAATCAATTCAGTTTTTAAGTCCGTTTGTTTATGCACACGATAACTCCCAGTGGAATGTATAATCGACACAAAATCGCAAACACCTGTTGATCTTCTGTCAAATCGTTCTTAAAGAAGGGATGGGGGGTGAACACAAAAACTTTGATAACTGCCGATGTAATGAATGTTTCGATACGAAAATTTTATATACAGACTCAAAACGCCATCTCAGCCAAATGGAAGAGGAGGGAGGGGAACAGGGGGGGAGGGGGGGGGGGGGACATTCAAATACGCCAGTAACAGCCAATGTAATGTAAGTGAGACGAGACTGGTTCAGAGAAAGAGAAAGAGCGAAAAATTAGTCGATTAATTCGCGGTGGAAAAGTACAATGGCGGTGATTTGCCAACTATTTCATTTTTTTCTTGATTTTGGAAAAGATCAAGTTGCAATTAAATCTGAACATTGCACTTACACTAAAGCTGGGGACGATGCCTTGAGACTGGAGTGACAGCCTACATTACCAGTCCTCAGATGCAGTACAAGGCGAACTGCTCCAGCCATGTTGTAATGCCCATATTCACATCGCTTCAAATCATGTTAAAACGAACAATTTTGTAACATTATACTTGTTGAAAATGATTACATTTTTGTAAAAATTAGAAGATAATATTGATCACATTTCATAACAAGCTAACTTCATTTTTTCAAATCTTTCTTTTTTATAGGATTCTGTAGGTGGAGCACCGTACACAAAACCCTAATAACGAGTGCCTGACGTCTTTCCGTCCACGCTGACATCATGCAACCTATCCAAGTTATATAACTAACATTTAAATAACAGTTAAAGTCCTTGCCAAATAACCAGTCAGTAAAATAAGAAAAGGAAAAAAAGATCTAAGAATCACCGGCAATGTATTTACCCAGAACGAATTCATCAATTAACTTTTCGCCCCCCCCCCCCCCCCCCTCCAAATCCTTACCCTAATATTCAATAGTTGACTTACATAGAGGCTCCTAAATTATCATACAATATTTTGTGTCGATAAATTCATTATATCGGCATTTATTAAGATTCTTGAGTTGTGACTCTTCCACTGAACCCCCCCCCCCCCCCCCCCTTTCTCTTCGGCCGATATCGCTGACATTTGACAAGTTATTTCCTCTGCCTTCAAATATGAAATTTCATGTGGATACGTTCATTGCATCGACAGTTATTGCAGTTTTTGAGTTGAGCCCCCTCTGAACTCCCCTTCCCTTCTGCCGATTCCGCTGAAAATTAGTAAGTGTCGCCCTTAGCTTGTTATGAACTCTCATGAAATTTTGTGCCGATACATTAATTACAACGGGAGTTTTTTTGTTAAGCCTTCCCTCCTGAACCCCCCTTCCCTTTCGTCGATTTGGTTGAAAAACAAGAGGTCAGAGGATTCTGGATTCACATATAAAATTTCGTGTCAATACATTCATTCTGTCGGGAGTTATCGTGTTCACAGACAACAGAATTTTTTTTTTTTCATATTTGGATTCTAGGCGTCGGAAAACATGAAATTCCGTTGAAAACTCCGCATCAAATTTTTGTCGATTACGTAACTTCCATATCGGTTCACAAATATATATACAAATACAGTAAATATTTAAATATCAAAAACAAACATAGATGATTTACTTAAATAAATATCGATATTAGTGATATGACATGTATCGATACGTATTCCCTTCAAGTCACCATTCTCCTGTAACAGTGGTCAAGTATTGTAGGAGAAATTATTGTGGTGGCTTCTTTTTCAAAATGCAATCCAATGCACACACCGTATGCGACAGTGTTGGACACATAAGAAAATTGAAGGTAAATTTACTTAATTTTTGTTTTGTGTTTTTCAAAATTATATTGCACAAAATGAAAGTTTTTATATTTTTATGTGACTGTCAGTTTTTATTAGATAAATAATAATATAGTCATTTCCCCCTGTATTTGTAAAACAATAAGCACATAAGACTTCACGAACATGATTAATTATATTTTCATTTAAAGTGAGTTTATAAAGTCTTCATTTCTTTAATTTTATATTTGAATTGATGTACATAATATGAACGGTATCCTATTTCAAAATGTTCTACATTACCGATATGAGTCACATGAACTGTTTGGGCTAATTATGTTGTCGGCACTGTTTCATTGTTAACGTATTCTAGGAAGGAATTCATATAGATGTATATCCGCATTTGTATTTTTTTTTGCATGATAATTCAGTTTTCCATTTTTTTTGTGTTGTGGTGAAACCAATGAAATGATTTTAAAAAATGTGAACAAAACAAGTTTTTGTCTAATTTAAATAATAAATGTATTACTAAATCAAAAGTATTTTGTAATGTTTAGTGCAGACACACAATTCTTTTGTTGCATCAATTCAGTTCTATACTGTGGAACGAAAATGTACATTTTCAGGTCTTAAAAGTATTTGCCCACCTGTAAAAAAATTGTTCGCCGAAAAATACAAAAATTTACTTTTCTTTGAATTATATTTGTAGGATTCGGTTTCAATGTTTATCAAAGTTAGTTAATTAACATCGAGGTCATATCGCCTACTACCAGAGCACTCTTCCGTCACTTTGGTGAACATGAGCCGGACTCTACTTTCGAAGTCCTACATTTTTCCTACCCAAGTTCATTCGCGATGTTCTATAACGAGTCCCTGTCATCGTACAGGCTCGCGACCATCGCTTAATGTCCCATTCGAAGGACGGCGTGCTCAAGGTTTTTTCACTTTCCAGATAAAAAACCTAAGGGCCTCGGCCGGTTATCGAATCCGCGATCTTTAGCTCAGTAAACAAGCACGCATACCTCTGTGCTACCTGCCCCTCCTTTATCAAAGCTATAGACCTATAGTGTATACATAGAAAATATTTTATATTACAAATTGTTCATAATTGAATAGTAATAGAAATTTTCATTTAATAAAATAACTAAATACCTCATTAACTATGACAAATTTATAAAATATGCGACTATAAAGAAAGTAATGTTTGTCTTTTGTCAAGTTCCAGATAAACTTTTGGTCGAGGGAAATATTCCATTTTCAAACGAGTTGGTGAAATATTTGATTTCACCGTTTAGCCTCTGGCCACCACGGCAATGTAAGATGGCGTACAGCAGTGAGTACAATACAATTTTAGTACCTACTTAAAATGTTTGTATTATTTTCTCATTTCAATTATTACTTTCTTATTTTTATTGTGTAATGAAGTGCTGTAAACGCAGAAAAGTCCAAGTTTTCAAATGGATTTCACCTTTCAAGATCCTCTGAATACGTTTTGACAATTTTCTTCATGTGTAAGTTTTGCAATTCTTTGAGCTGCCAACTCGGGAACGATTTTATTAATGGACTGGGGGGAGTGTCATCACTGCGTGATTTTTCCCCTCTTGACATGCTGATATTGAATATTTTCACTCTCAGAGCATTTGATGGTAGTATTTATTTAGCATACAGTTGTAAATATATATTTGTAAATAAAATAATATAATAAAATATGAGATGGTGTCACATATGCCAACTTGGATCTCATCGAATTTCGGCCGAAATCAAACTAAAATTGAGCCCACTTTACTTCGAGACCTAAATCATTTTACAAATTACCGCTTATTCTTATGACCCAATCAAAAATCTCTTCAAATAAAAGCTGTTGAGTATACTGAAAGGTACATTTGATAAAAAATACATTTTTTCGAAGGCCGCAGTTTGAAGATAAATACCGAAAGTTGTCTTAGAATGTCGCCTCGAACCCCATTTTCTAAAAGTTTGCTCGAAGAATTGGTTCTTACGAAATACGTTCCTTATTAAATTTCCAACCACTAAAATGCCCTCGGGTTTGAACGTAGTTATAGCGCACCAAAGAATGTACAGTCTGTTTCTCTAGGAAATAGTTCAAAGCAATGTTTAAATGTAATGCATGGCAACGGCTTTTAAAATATGTTATGTGTTTTTAATATCTTATTATTGGTTAGTTATTGTAATTCATGTCCACCAGAGTGACGAAAGATCGCTCTGGTAGTAGGTGATATGACCTTGTAGTTAAAGCCCGGCCATGAGTCATAATAAGTAATTAACTATAACTCATGCCTGGTCTTTAACTACGAGGTCATATCGCCTACTTCCAGAGCGCTCGTGCGTCGCTCTGGTATACATGAGCCCAACTCTACGATGGAAGTCATACATTTTGCCAGCCCAGGTTTATTCACCTAGGGTATGGGTCTCATCTAGTACAGGCTTGGGTCCAACGCTTAATATCCCATCCGAACGACGGCTTGTAAAAGGTTTTTTCACTTTCTAGAAAAAAAAAAAAGCTATGGGCTTCGGTCCTATCTTATTATTGATAGCTTGTAAAATAATTATAAATATATATATATATATATATTTTAAATATGGAGTTGTTCCATATTTGGAATACAATTATAGGAAACGTAAACGAACACTCTTGTCAACAAACTTTTCTTATAACGTTCTTATTTTCAATAATGCCAGCTTGAAATAAGAGAGAATTAGGGAGAGTGATATGTAAAAATGTAGTGAGTATAAGAGTATGAGTCAGTCTCTCTCTTTTTTTTTTTAAAATTATATCTATTTATTTTAATAATTATTATTCCAGAAACTCTCTGTCAAAATGGGCAATACCTCCTGACCTAAGGCGATGTACAACCTTGAGGACATCAGCTACATATAACGGAGTGTGGAGCCTACGTAATCAAGAGAGCAGGGCGGCCAGACAGCATTGGAGGGGAGGCCAGTCGGAGGAGTCTGCAAGAGCAGAGGACCAACTTAAAGAAAGGATGCCAACCTTAGCTCGCCACGACATTGTTTGTATCGAAGGTTGTAACATAGAAAGTCTTCTTCCAGCAATGGAGGTATGGCATTGCTTGTCAGATGTCCTTTCGGGTAGGGGGAGAGGACCCTCACCAAACATAACCTCTTCTCGTCTCAAGGCTATTGATGATCTTCCAGAGGTCGATGTAAGGGGGGGGGGGGGGGGGGGGGTTCATTGAGCCAGGAGTGGCATGTTATATAATATTAAACTGAAAAAATTAATACATAGCGAAGCTTTCCATCACCCCAAAGTATTTTTCAAAAAAGTCTTGATTTTCTTGAGGGAAGAGAAAGATCTCCCACTTCAGGAGTGGATATTTAATGTAGCCAGAATACAGATATCTGATATTCGGGTAAATACCTTCAATACGTTTGTCTGCAGTACCTACTCATCACTCAGTCCGCCTGAACCTTAAACTTAGTTTAAGGTGTAGTTGGTTTTACGGCCGCCTTACCCCAATAGATGTTCTCCCTTCACCACAGTCTTTGACACTCTAATATTCAAAAAACGTTTTTAGATTCATTTAGCTATTGACTTGAGAGGACTTGAGATCCCTGATGTCTCAGGGAATTTGTATAATCATCTTCCGTTGAACTCTGAGAATATTCTCGATGTGGTTGATGAGGCGAGTGGACTCGACGACCAAGCAAGTTATTAGGGGAACATCGGGTTTCTTTGAACTTGCCAAAGCATGTGTTTGATATATTGTGTCTGCCATTTTACAGGTGGAGACGAGCAGTCTTCACTGACTGTGTTCCTGACTATTTCTTATCTTTGGAGCCTCCCCACGACGAGCAAGGCAAAGAAGAAAAGATCCTGGAGACCATCCATAATAGCTGGTTCCATCACTCACATTCATCAGGCTTCTATGGAACTCCAGGAGACGATTACTCGGAGAAGCGAGAAAATGAAGGTTGTCATTGTGCTGCCGGCACTTGAGCTCTATAGGGACTATGTTTTAATAGTGAATGAAGCATTTTACTTGTTGGAGGGCATAACGACAGCCGAAGATGCCACTTTTAAAGTTATTCTTGTTCTCAACGCACAGTTTCCAATTGAATGAAACCGATGCTATTTATAGTTTCGTTTAAAAAAGTTTCTATAGTCTACAAATTCTGAAGACTAGGTAGTGTCCTCAGCTAAGAAGCAAAAAATAAACTTGAATTATTCAGTCAGGATCCCACATTTTGATCTGTAATTTAAAAAAATTAGTTCACTTTTCTGAAAATGTTTGGACATTGTTAACACTTGTCATCAGAGACTAAGTTTTGCTAAGTCACAATTTCAATGAAAAATCGTTATAACGGCTGTGCCGTCTCAAATATGAGATTAGTATATACAACCTTTTTTTTGTAGGGAACCAAATTCCGAACAAAGTTTGTGATGAACACTTTTATTTTATCTTGAACGGTTAGGAACCGTACGCTAATATGTTATTAGAATACACTCGCGGGAAAAAATAATATACCCACCCTATTCAAAGAAATTTAGTAGTCACTAAACTATTTCCACAAATTTAAATTGATTCATTATAATGGAAATATCTTTTATGAAGAGTTGTTATAACTTCTTTTAATTATACGAAACACAAATTTATTGCAAAAATTGACACTTTTATTTTAACAGTATGAATTTTAAATTATAAAAGACTAAGAATTGAATGGAGAAAGTAAAGAAAAATGTTGTTTAGATGGTAGACCTTGGCTCCGTAAATCAAACTCTGAAACATTTTTCTTCCTAAGTTAGAATTTTAAATTCTCCCTCATCGCTATTTCTCACAAAGTCTGCGACATCGTCAAATAAAAATTTACCTTCCGCATATCGACCACCCCCTGCAACATCATGGAATGATATTTTTTATAATTGAAATATGAAGAAGAGTGGTTGTGGGCATTGAGTTCTAGTATATAAATAAAACGAACTTATTTTTGAAATATTGTCTATTCCTCCACAGATATTTACAAAACTACCGGTTTCGGCCTTACACCAGATCTAGTTATGAACAATTCCGAATCGAAATAGGTAATGCAGAGATGTGAAGCTCTGCTCAGCAGCAGAACGTTGCATTGCATTCTATTTATTGTTGCTTACCTCACCAAGTGTTTTTCTTCCTGTTTTACTGCTTTCCGGTACGAGATATCCTGCGTTTTTATTTCGTCTCCGATTACCTCCAACAACAAATTTAAACTCTCCACTGACATTCTCGTGTAATTTTTGAACTTGTACTATATTTTTTTAATCCATTAAAAAAAAAATTAAAGAGTTGCTCCTTTATTTCTTTGCATTAAGAAAGGGAGAACCCAATACCGTCGATTATTAAAATTTGTGAACATAAAAAAGTATAGGCAATTGCCTCAAATACCAATTAACTACATACTTCAATTTTAATTATTATTCCAATTTTAAGTAAAATTAATATTTTGTATGCGTCCCTTTGGCTTGTATTATGGCATTAAGCCTTGTGGGTATTGGAGAAATGTATACATCGATACATTCATTACATCGGAAATTTTTGGATTGAGCCCCCCACTGTTCCCCTTCCCTTGGCCTGATTTCGTTGAAAGTTAATAGATGTTGTCCTTAAAGGGCTGAGAGTATACATATCAAATTGTAAAAAGAAGGATATTAAAAGGTAATAGATGAAATATATATGCATGAAGACTTGACATTAATCATGATCCGTCAATGTGACCTAATTATTCCCGTTCGAGGCTGCTGGAACACACAATGTATCTCTGATGAGGCGAGAGTTAGAACTTCATAAGAGAGAAATGTTGACCAAAAACAAGTTTGGGACATTGAAATGCCGTTACTAGTCGCTCCCCACAGATAAATATTAAACATTTTATCGTATACTCTAATATCGTTCAATAAAACGCAATATTTTCAGTATGCCTGTGTATAAAGCTGCCACTGGGTATATTATCGACAATAAGAAAGCGAATATGTGTTAGTATTTGAGCAGGAGACCAGGGCACGTTTCTTTGAACAGATGATCCCTGATCCAGGTCCTAAAGCTCTTTTTAACAGGTAAAGAAAACAGTCTTAATTCTGAAATATACTAAACAATCCTAAAATGAGGAGTTTGGAGCCAGAGCGGACCAACTGGTTGAAACTGAACAGGAAGAAAATGGCGATTGAAAATTGAGTACATTTTGTTTATCTCCATAAATGGGCCCCAAATATTTATTTATATTTGAAATTTTAGAATAGTATTGGATGAGTGATCCCTTTTTGTTTTTGAAGGCCGTATGATCCATTGTGACTTTGAAAATATATGCACAAAATATTTGTGGACTAAACTTAAAGTGCTGCTATCTATCACTGAAGTGAAGAAACTAAGTGATCCACACTGGTTTTGAAAAAGGGAACCTAGGCCAACATCAGGATGGTAATAACTCATTTTCCGAAAAATTGTGGGTTGGTCCGCTCTGGCTCCAAACTCCTCAAATATGGAAGCATATATGGAGGAGGCCTCTCATCCCGTGTACTGCCTTCAGACAGACACCTGTTCAAAGAGACCAAAATGTTTTACAGTGAAATGAACACACTTCTCCTTTATACCAGTTTCTGATACAGACAACTGTCGCCCAGGAGGACGCCGGTAGCTCAGTGGTATGCGAGCTTGACTTCTGAGCTCAAGATTGTGGGTTCGATACCCGACCCGAGGCCCTTAGTTTATTTATCTGAGAGGTAAAATAAACTTAAGCACGCCGTCCTTCGGATGGGACGTTAAGCGATGGCCCCGAGCCTGTACGATGTCAGGTACTCGTTGAAGACCCCTACCCTAGGTGAAAAAAAATTTAGGATAGGCAAAATTTAGGACTCCCACAGTAGAGTCGGGCTCATGTCCACCAGAGTGACGAAAGAGCTCTCTGGTAGAAGGCGATGACCTCGTAGTTAAAGCCCGGGCATGAGTCATAAAACCTAACCTAACTGTCGCCCAAGTTGTTCCCCGTACTCTTCGAATGTTCAAGTCCTTGTAACATTGAGTTTTTAGAATCTCCTTTGTAACATTACGCAAACGACAAATATAATCCGCAGCGAAACTTTCAGTGATGGAGTGTATGGTTCAGAGTTATGTGTGTAGCTCCCGACAGAATGAACGTATCGACATAAAATTTTGTTTGAGGGATCATAATCCTTTAAGGATGACAATCATTTTCAAGTCGGTACATGGGAAACAGGGGGCTTAACTCAAAACCAATCTTACTTCATCCCAAGTAATAAATATCCAGAGCTTCACAAGAACGACAATTGGTTCTTAGGCTCTTTGTGTTGAGCACCCCTCGGGTTCTGGTTACACATAGTATACAATTTCTCGTCGACGTATTCCTTCGGGAGTTATCGTGTTCACAGGCACATAGACAGACGGACAAGCTTTTTTTTTTCATCTTAGGATTCAGGCTCTTTTTGCATTTTACACCGCCTTCCATGAAACTCAGAATGTGACTAGGACCTGGAGGGGGACAGACCATATTTCCACAAACATTTTTCCAGTTTGCTTAACTTGTCTCTGAAGGGAAGGTATGTTTTTATATTCCTCAGACGGGTATCGAATCACGTTATGCTCCTCTAAAGACCTAATAATTTTGGAATCTTTGTACCGCCTATTCGCCACGAATGTTTGAGAAATCTTGAGGGAGGCTACCCTGATCTTTTAACCGAGTTCGATTAGCATTAACACATTGAAAATATAAAGAAAAACGAATGTTTTTTAAAAATATTGTCTATTTCACAAGATATATAAATTATATGGGAGTACTTTCGGTATTGCTACCATCTTCAGCCACGACTTAACAATGACTCGTTTTTCTTTATATTTTTTATTAAGTGTTTCACAATACCTCTGCGAAAAATGTCAAGTATCATTAACACATTGGTGTAGAACTTATGCTCCTCTTAATGTACAACAATCCACGAGGTGCATCTAAAGAAGTTTTGTTCAACAACTCCCGAATTTTGGAATCTTCGTATCTCTTCTGTACCCCACAAACTTTTTTAAAGAAATTTTGAGGGCTTCTTTTGATCCTGCTAGATTAAAACTGAAACATAATATAGCAGTTATGCCCACTTGAAAAAAATACAGTGTACTCATTTTTCTACTGAAAACATTGTATAGTATGCATGAAATTTTGTATCAATTTGGGCTTCGTCTAAATTTAACTGCCCCTAAGAATATATTGGATATGGTTATTACTCCTGAAGAACAAACTTACTGAAAGCCACCGATTTAGGGTGTAGAGAACCGGTGAACTGTGGCGTGGAACCCGAGCATCCGGGATGGTTTGTTTAATTCATCGTTCTTTAAAAAAACATTGGTTGAACGTTGAATGACGGGTCTCTTCTGGTAATGGCATCTAATTTATGGTAATGTTGAGATTGCTGTCTCAGGACTGGGACTGTTTGGATAAATTACATAGGAGAGAAGAGGTGAAATATTCAATTTGGGGGGCGCCCTCCCCTCCCTCGGGTCTGCCAAGTATAGATCGGCGGCTGGCCACGCATGCGCTCTGTCCCCTTGCAGAAACCAATAACATCCCCTTGAGTGGGAGACGCAGGAGACAAAAAGCGCCAAGAGGGGAGGGGGCAGATTCTTGAGGGGGCTCCCCCCCTACCTTGAGTTATTGACGGGGGGCTACTAGATGTGGGCAACCTCCCTGGCCTCTCTAACAGCCCCCTAAAAGGAGGTCGTCACCGATGCTTACGTATTGATCCAACTCCACTTGCCTTGGCTTCCCAAACCAGGCTTTCCCGTACGCTTTTCCTCTGAAACTCCGCAGTACGGAAAGGAGGGGACAATGGGGAGCCCTATCAGCGAAGAATTCACATCCCCCTCTAGAAAATTCATGTTGAGGTTATTTGTTTCATATTTACTTGGCCTCAATTTTTAAACTTAATGATCTAAATAAAAGTTAATTTCTTGTCTCCTGTAGGGACGATAATTATTTATTTTCAGCCAAATCGGAGAAAGAGAAGAAGGGGATTAAATGAGAGCGGGATTAAATGAGAGCGGGAACATAACTTACTTAATTAATGTGGTACCTCTAGGAGAATACTAAAAACTAGGTAAATCGCAGGTGGTGAGCTCCGAGCCTTTGCTCGATTTGATATGGAACGGTAGACACACCTATTGTATTACATCAGTATTTAAATTTCATATGGTTCTTTCAATCATAATTATTGTTTCAATGTTGCAGAAAGTCCTGAGGCTGTAGAGGGAGAGAGATTGTCCAGGAGTAGGAAGGTCGGGAATGCAGACTTCAGATCTAGGACTGAGGCTGTAGAGGGAAAGAGACTGTCCAGAAGCAGGAAGGTCGGGAATACAGACTTCAGATCTAGGACTGAGGCTGTAGAGGGAGACTGTCCAGGAGCAGGAACGTCGGGAATGCAGACTTCAGATCTAGGACTAAGGCTGTAGAGGGAGAGAGACTGTCCAGGAGCAGGAACGTCGGGATTGCAGACTTCAGATCTAGGACTGAGGCTGTAGAGGGAGACTGTCCAGGAGCAGGAAGGTCGGGAATGCAGACTTCAGATCTAGGACTGAGGCTGTAAGGCTGTAGAGGGAGAGAGACTGTCCAGGAGCAGGAACGTCGGGAATACAGACTTCAGATCTAGGACTGAGGCTGTAGAGGGAGACTGTCCAGGAGCAGGAAGGTCGGGAATGCAGACTTCAGATCTAGGACTGAGGCTGTAAGGCTGTAGAGGGAAAGAGACTGTCCAGGAGCAGGAAGGTCGGGAATACAGACTTCAGATCTAGGACTGAGGCTGTAGAGGGAGACTGTCCAGGAGCAGGAAGGTCGGGAATGCAGACTTCAGATCTAGGACTGAGGCTGTAAGGCTGTAGAGGGAAAGAGACTGTCCAGGAGCAGGAAGGTCGGGAATACAGACTTCAGATCTAGGACTGAGGCTGTAGAGGGAGACTGTCCAGGAGCAGGAACGTCGGGAATGCAGACTTCAGATCTAGGACTGAGGCTGTAGAGGGAGAGAGACTGTCCAGGAGCAGGAAGGTCGGGAATGCAGACTTCAGATCTAGGACTGAGCTTCATTTAGAGCTTGAAAACCCAAAACAAAACAAAGTTTTAAAAGGATATAAGAGAAAGGTTATAAAAAGAAAATAGAAAACCACCCCTCAAAAAGATTTTTAGTCAGTTCAATTTGCATTCGAGCAAGAGGAACATGAAGGGGTAAAGAGAGGTTCGAGGAGAAAAGGTGATTTAAAAATTACATGGGGTTAATAATAATAACAATAATGTAGAGTAATACATATGTATATTGTTCATTATTAATAATAAACCGGTATTTTAATATTTATATGTAAATATTATGTTATATTATATACAAGGTGTCGCAACTTTATTGGTTCAGCGGGTTATAAAATATATGCATGGTATATTTAGATGCCTTCACAAAAATGAATTGTTATTTTTGTAACTCGCATATCTTTGGAGAAAAACTGTTGATCATATGAACTTATGTGATATATACAGGATGGCTTTTTTTAGTTGGCCCGGCTGAATTTTTCTTGAACAGATAACGTTATCGAAAAAATAAAAATACGTATTTAATATTTTTCAGTCTAGTTTTAAATTATTAGCTGTTTTTCGAAATACTTTTATACTGGGTACTTCAGATTCGGTACATCTTTAAAATTTCAAATAGGACCCTATAATTTCTGTCACACCATTTTATAGCTTTTTCATGCTGAAAACAATGCCGCAATCCGATTTTAAATTCGTCAAGAAATGAAGTTATGGTACAAAATTGGGAAAACATACTTAATTTCGTTTGGTTTATTATTTTCAATAATTTGCTTCTTAATTTTAGTAGTTTATTATTTTCAATAATTTGCTTCTTAATTTTAGTAAAATGTCTGATTTTTCAATGTTTTGATATTGTTTACACAATACATTACTGGTCTCATGGGATTTGAGCAACAAGAAAGCCATTAGAGCTAATTCCAATTTATTTTTACTTCCATGAACAATTATTTATATCTTGCTTTCGATAAGATTTTATCAGTCAGTAAAAATGAGCCGAAGGGTGCATTTTCCCAGTCAAGAACGAGTTGATATGTACGAAACTTTCATTGAAAGCGGCGGCCAGTCGTGCACTCGAATTGTACTCCCAGAAATTTCCGAATCGTTCCCCATTTACCACAAATCGTTCATTAGTGTCGCTCACAATATGAGGGAGTTGGGGATCCGTTGAAGGCCCATCAAGAAACCAGCCGCGTAATTGCGATGACGAACTGTACATTTTGTTGTATGTTCGCGAAAATCTGAACTCCTCCCTTCGAAATAACAGAAGGGCTTTGGGTTTATCAAAGAACAAGGTTAGAGATGTACTCTGAACATACAACTTTAAGCCATATCGCTCTCATCTTGTCCAGGGGCTTCAGGACACTGATTATGATAGACGATTAATGATCCTTTCAGAAACGTCGATTTGGGCTACAGATGAAAACATTCTCCCATACATCCTGTGGACTGATGAATCCAAGTTCACCACAAATGGTTTTCTAAATCGGTGGAATTCTCCAACGTAGAGGAAAAAACCCCAAATAAAGTACCCATATCATCACAAAGTGGTTCATAGAATTAACGTTTGGTGTGGACTCCTCGGAAATCAATTAATTGTTCCATATCTCTATCAAAATAATTTAAATGGAGCTCAGTTTCTGGATTTTCTGAGAAAGAACCAACACTGCTTGAAGATATTCCACTGCTGGTACGCCGAAGAATGATACTCCAGCTTGACGGTTGCCTTGAACACAATTCTCTGTAGGTCAGAAATTATTTAATGTAATCGACTATCGGGATACCCCATCTGTTGGCCTCCTCGCTCACCCGATCTAACTCAGTTAGATTATTTCTTGTGGGGACATTTAAAAATCAGTGTTTATGCCGCCCACAATCTTGCAACCTTAGTTGAAGAACTTCAGTAAATGGTAGAAGTTGCATGTCCACCCGTCTCTCCGGAGTGTATCGCATTGGGCACCAGCGAGGGGTGGTTAAAGAGAGCCACATTTGTGTAATAAACATGGGCAGACAGTTGGAACAAGAACTGAAGACAACACAGGTTGGTGCCCACTCAATGAAATTGTTTTGTTATTTTATGTTTGTCAAGTGACAAAACAATGACTTATCAATAAACAAAGTAAAAAAATTTACTAAAATTAAGAAGCAAATTATTGAAAATAATAAACCAAACGAAATTGAAATTTTGTACCATAATAAAGACTTCAGCGTGAAAACGCCTTTAAAATGGTGTGTCAGAAAGTATAGGTTTCTATTAAAAATTTTAAAGTTGTACCGAATCTGAAGTACCCAGTATAAAATTATTTCGAAAACCCGCTAATAATTTAAAACTAGACTGAAAAATATTAAATATGTATTTTTGATTTTTTCGACAACGTTATCTGTTGAAGAGAAATTCAGCCGAGCCATCTAAAAGGACACCCTGTAAAAACTCCTTTCCCCCCAAAAAATAAGTAATCCCAAATTTTCATTTTCACAACTGCACTTACCCGAAGAGATTGTAAATTTTCACAAGATCTTCCATTAATAAGCTTTCAAATAGTTTATGACATTCCATGATACTTTTTTTGGTATAGGTGATTTAAAATTTCAAAAATTGTGGTCATGGACAAAGTTTTGGGAGAAGCACTACGGTAGCTACTGGACTCCATAAATTTCTTGTAGAATACCCTTTTTTTTAACTCTCTTCTTTAAAATTACCACAAGCTGCTCGAAGGGATTTCAGTTGAATGTTTGAAACTTTGCTCTTGTTGATGTAATCGAGAACAAAGTTTCAAATCCCCATGCTTACAAAGTGTTGCCCATGACCGCGATTAATGATATTTCAAACGTATATCTGTTTCGAAAAATAAAAAAAATCCTGGATTGATACTCAATATATACTACCTGAAAGCTTACCATCTCCACCGGTTAATTTTACCATTTCTACGGATGATTTCATCAACTTTTATGACCTATGAACATGCACCTCTATATTATATTATATGTATTATTATTATTAAGAATAAACTGTTATTTTTGTAGATGTTGATTAGCGACTGTAGATTCTAGTTGTAGGAATATTGAGGGTCAGTCAAAGATGGAAGAAAACACTATTCAAATGCCAACGTTTCGGTATATTTTATATCATCATCAGGGCCTACAAACATGGGGGGGGGGGGGGGGAATCAAGATTAGAATCAAATTGTTTATTTTTGATTCTAATCTTGATTTCCCCCCCATGTTTGTAGGCCCTGATGATGATATAAAATATATCGAAACGTTGGCATTTGAATAGTGTTTTCTTCCATCTTTCACTCACCCTCAATATTCCTACAATGTTATTTTTGTATTATTCTGTCTACTAATGTGGCCACAGTAGGGATCATCAAAAATCGTAAATTGGCTCACATATTCCAATGGGAACGCCTATTTATTCTTCCAGAAAATGATTCTGTAGATTTTATTATACAAGCTGTTTATCGACCATTTTTTTCCTAAGGGCAGAATTTTTTGAGTTTTTTAAATTTCTTAACTGAATTGTACATTAGACTTCAAAAATATGGGGTTCTAGTAATGTTCAATTGAATTTAAAGCAATTTTCAAGAACTTGTTGAATTTTGAAATGTTTTAATAATAATAAAGTTTTATGAAAACTTGTTGAAAAAATTTATTATAAGAAAAAAAACTGGGACAAAAAATTTGTAGTATTTTCTGTCAGAAAACATAGTGGTCCCTATTGTAAAATTAAAAGTTGATGTCGCTTTTCGCGAATCGAGCAGGGGTTTCTATTTTTTGACTTCCCTGTAGTAAATCCCGGAAAAAAATAGGGGAGATCCCCCAGGCTCCAAGAACTCTTGTGACCACAATAGTAAGGACACGGTGCATATCAACATTTTACACATAAATATTATTATATATATGAACGTTATTATTGTTATTATACTGTACATACTTCCTAACCTTGAACCTTGATAAATGATTACGATCTGTCTGACAGTCTCATGTTCATTACTTACATTCTTAGGAAATGGAACATAATGAATAATTTCATCAAACTGGCCAACTTCTACTGGGGGCTCCGACTTTCTTGTGCATAGCTTTCAAATTTGATCCTGCAAAAGCTTGTACATTCAATGAGAAATGCCTTTTTCTGTTGATGTACATTTCTCCTGTATTCCCCCAGGGGCCATCCTCACATCTACTGTATTGCTCCAATAACCACTGGAATGAAGCAATCATGTAAAACGACTGTTTCATTTGATTATGTCTCAGGCATTTTAATAGATTGTTCTGTAAGCTCGACTACTGCAAAAATCACTTATTATTCGGCCACCTGAAGCACCACTAACTCCTGCAGTCTGCAACTGAAATCAACATAGTTTTTAGAGTATAGAATCTGCATCAGGAGTCACATTATTATTCCTGGTGTAATGTGAGAAGAATATTAGAGAAATAATCACTATACAGTGTCTCAAAGAAAACGGCTAATTTTACCATAACTTCTATACCGATAAACATGTCAAATTTCTACATATTTGAGTTTGGAGCAAACGACTAAGTAGGTGTCATTAAAGTTTTAAACTTTATTTTTGTGCCTCTAAAGTTAACTTTATAGTTGTCATAAATGTATGTACAAAGAAGCCAACATTCAAATAATCCATTTAAATAACTATAAATTCTCGATAGAAAAATCTGAAATGAAAGATATTGACAATTCAAGCAGCTTTTTCTATAAAATTCATCAGCTCAACAATTTAAAATCATCCAAAGAAATGTATTGAGCTAATGTATATTTTTGAAAATGCATCATTGACCAAGTTTTGCAGACAATTAAACAAATAAATATATAATAAATTAATTACTAACGAAAATAATTTAATAATAGACTTACTTGAGAGACGAGCATATGAAATATGTTAAAGCCCAGGCGAGAGTCGCAATAACAATTTGTACCATGTAGATGGTGTGTTGTGATAGATACCATGTGCACAAACTGTAATAATTTTTTGTGTACCTAATTTTACCATTAATATCTTTTACAAGTTTTAATAAATACAAAATAACATTGCAATGTACTTAATGTTTTAATAACATTGCCTTTTGGATATACATATAATGTTTCAAAATATACCTATATATATTTTTTCATTGTATACAATAAATGATAATGTATACATAAAAGTATTTCAAGTTCATGTAGGATTGAAGAAAAAAAAACATTTCGAATACTAAGCTATTTTATAGTAACTTACAAAAATAAATGTGATGGCTTAGAGATTTTAGTTTAAAGATAGGTATTTTAGTTAAAATTCAGCACCTTACTATCAATTACCTAATGAAACGTCACAGAAATTAAGTTTAAACGAAGGAAAAAACCAAGCCTACTATTATCGCCGATTGGTAGTTAAATAATCCAATTCAATTACACAGAGGTACGTTCCTTATCAGGTGGCGTGATAACAAAGGAGCAGTCCCAACGTTCCGGTATCAGATACCAAAAGTAGCAGGTACTGGAATGTAACAGTATCAATCTGTGCCTGCTAATGTAAAATGTTTTATAAGATAAATAAATTATGTATTATAATATCCTTTACAACTATTACTTGAAAAGATTTTTGATTTGGTCATAAACATAAGCTGTATCTTGTAAAATGTAGTTAGGTGCCGGGGGAAAATGGTCTCAATTTTCGTTTCATTTCGGCCAAAATCTGATCAGACCTTAGTTAGAACATGTGACCACTTCATTCCAAATTTCAAGTTCATAGCTACAATCGTTTTTGCGGTAGACAGCTCACAACTTTTCAATCACATATACGCAGACAGACAACGTCGCGAAAATGGTCTTGAAACCTGGACCTTGAAATGTGAAAATCAGTTGAAACCTTGATCTCGGATTTTCACACGAATACAATTGTTCCTTATAAGTATAAGATAGTAAAAAATGCAATGAAAACAAGAATCACACTTTTGAGGGTCCCGGTAGCTCAGAGGTAGCGTGCTAGCCTACTGAGCTCAAGATTGTGAGTTCGAAACCCGGTCGATTTTTTATCTGGAAGGTGAAAAAACCTCGAGCACGCCGTCCTTCGGATGGGACGTTAAGCAATGGCAGGTACTCGTTAAAAAACCCTAACCTAGGTGAAAAAAAATTTTTGTATAGGCAAAATTTAAGACTCTCTCTGTAGAATCGGGGTTAATATTTATTACTAAGGTCGTAAGAAAGGGTCCCTAATCTGCTTGAGTTGCTAACGGGGCAACGCCGGGTTCCCAGCTAGTTATTATTTATGGTACCAAATATCAAACAGGAAGTGGGGCCCCTGGGATGAGGAGGGGGAGCTTTGGGCTGTTGCCCCCCCCTGTTATGTCCTGCTGCTATTTCACGGTCCCATTCCTGAGATGCCTCCAGTCCTTGTCCACCGAAATAGTCCGCTAGATCCTTTCTCCGGTCCTCTAGCAAACATCCTTCTATTACAGAGAAGTTGATGTCTTCACACATCGAAGGGATCCGTAGTGGAAAGACAAGCTACAAACCAAGCTACAGTGATTAAGGGAGCGAAATCACATTATGGTTAATATCCTCACAATAGCTCACATGCTGATTTGCAAATTTCAGTTCCCACCAAAATCATATATTTGACGCCGTTAGAAAATGTTTATGCAAGAAAGAATTACTGCGTTCCAAAACCTTAAAAATCCCACTTTAATTAAATATTAAAAACAAGGATTTTGTGTTTTTTTTTTAAATAAATTATTGTGAAAAAAAAAAATTTAATATATAGTTCTAAATTGACATATTTCCAATAATCTACTTAATCCAAAGGTATTTTTTATTTGGTTGACAAAGCAAATGAATAGAATTGAGAACAAAATATTGTGATTTTGAATTTGATTTTTTTTCTTAACCTACATAATAATCTAAAAATTTTGTCTGATACGGCTTCGTGTAGGTCACACTTGGCTAACCCATGGCCACCTCTTCAACAGGGTGACTGCCCCGGGCTGTGGCCTGGCCTCTCACAGTAAGTCACATCCTGGAGGAGTCCCCGGATATAAATAAATACTAATGAAAGTTTAAAAAGAAAAGTACCTTTTTTTTGTATGCTCTCTCAAAGTTGTCTTGAAGATCTCTCTCATCCATATCACGCCATGACTTAAACCACAATCTATTTCTTCTCTCATCTTCAACACGCCACAATATACATAAGTATATTTGATGGCTTCCTCATCCAAACAACACCAAGTCATTATTAACAATGTCTGCTTCGGCCGGCTGTTGTCTTTTCTCATGACAAAAGCGCATCTAATATTGTTTTCTTTATTTGTTATTGTTTTATTGTAAATTCTGTTTAAACTTTTAAATAAATGGTGACCGTGCTGGCTAGAGCGTAGGGCTTTGGTCCAATGGTCTGGGAGTCAGTTTTATTTTATAGATAGAACTCCCTCCCGGGGCCAAGGATGTCATAAACATGGATAATATGAATCGTAGTCCAAAAAAACAAAAAAAAAAAAAAAAAAAAAACATCTGATGCCGAGTTGAATCTATAAGGAAACAGTGTTGCCATTTCCTTCGTTAATATTGTTCCCATAAAAATATCCAACTTTTCGCCGCCTTTTTCTTTTCAAATAATTTAATTTTTACAATATTTCCTCATCTACATTCTGTGTACTTTTTGTACCTCACATACGTAACGCATCTAGGTTGGAGAGGGGGGGATCAACAATTTTCGAGAATTGCTTTACGTAATTAAAGGGCCCTTTCAAAATTGTATTAACTTATTGAATGAATCGAGTTCTCATCGGAATGCTCAAATTAGTGTCGCGGACTTAACTGAGGAGGGAGGGGAGATATTTGTTGAGGGACTGTCCACAATTCACGCTAACTGGAGATGGTTACTGAGGGATCCCAGAGAAATCAAGATCGGGCGCCATCTGCATTTCAACCTCTTTTAGCCAAAAATGATCGCCCAAAACAGTTTTTCGGCTGCTATGAATTTTTATTGGTACTTTTGTCGACAAATTACTTGAGAACAAAACTGAAAAATGCCAAATTGTTTATAAGAAATCAGTTTATTTTTTTTTTTTTTTTAAAGACTGTAGTTATAGCAATTTTTGGCAAAGACATATTCTGATGCATGGGCTAAATAGCTGCAGCCCAGGACGGAAATGATTGAGTGCGTCAGTACTCCAAGATAAAAAAATCATATGGACAAAAAATGTGTGAGTCGAGGTGTAGAATGAAATTTAGAGATAGAAGGACCCTCAAAAGAGCAAAAACAGAAGGTAAAAGGTCCATCAAAGAGAGAGATCAAATGTTTAACAGGAGAGCGGAAACTTATGAGTGAGTCGGGGTGAAGAATCATATTTGGAGATAGATGGACCCACAAGAAAAAAAACAGGAGGTAAGGAAGAGACCAACAAATAAGGAGATCAAAGATCGGAGAGAGCACCCGAATCTACAGTTTCAGACCCGGAACATTGTATCTCAGATATCCGTCCTTAAAAAACACGGTACCCGAAACTGATGAATTTCGGTTCTCGACCGACCTAATTAGTTTGAAGTCTTTCTTTAATGTATTAATGTGTTTTTCAGAACATATAAGGATTCGGTCCCCCAAGGACCATCTATAATCTATTTTTGTTCGTCAACTATTTTAGTTAGGACCAACTAAAACTTTATTTATATTCTTTACTAGCTGACCCGACAGACGTCGTTCTGTCAAAAGCTATTGGACTGGATTTTTTTTTTTATTTTTTTTTTTTACTTGGAACCACAGCAAGTTCCTACTTAAGAACACAGGGCACCTTAGATAGTATGCGCCTTGCAACTCCGTGCAACCAGCTATTAAGTTCTTAGGACCGCTGGGCAACACAGATAGTACGTAGTTAGGAACGCAGGGCACCGCAGCTAGTATGTGCCTTGCAACAGCGGATGCCCTAGGTATTTTGTGCTTAAGAACGCTGGTGAGAGCTTATTTACCGAGCAACGGTGCACCTTCCAGGTAATACATGCTTAGGAAACCCACCCTATTAAAATTAGGGCTATTTCCCATCTTTAAGAAAGCTCCATGTGAGATTCATTCTGCATTAATGCACCCCCGCCCCTCCCGTCCAAAAGGGTCACAGTCAATTTTTAAATATTGCTTTTGCTAACTACTATTTAGGTATATGCTTGCCCTCCCCCTACCCCCCTCCCGTTGACAATTTTGAGACGTCACATATCCTTTTTTTGTTTTTGTCTTTTAAGAATACTACATGTGAAATTCCATGACAATCCGACCATTCGTTAATGAGCTACAACTATTTTATGCTAAGGCCTACCCCCAAAACCCCCCTCCATTTCAAAATATTGAGATGCCACACACCCTATTTTTTAATTCGGGCTTTAAGAGTACCACATGTGAAATTCCAGGACAATCCGATCATCTGTTAATGACCTATCAGTATCTTTATATTTACGCCTACCCCCACAACTCCCCTCCCTTTTATGACGTCACACACTTTATTTTTCAATTTGACTTTCAAGAATTCGACATGTGAAATTCCATGACATACCGATCATCCGTTAAAGACCTATCACTATCTTTATATGTAGGCCTACCCCTACAACCCCCCCTCCCGTTCAAAATTTTGAGATGTCACGTACCGTATTTTTCAATTTGGCCTTTAGGAATACTACATGTCAAATTTCGTGACAATCCGACCAACCGTTAATGAGCTAGGACTATATTTATACTTAGCCCCCCCCCCCCCCCTCCTGTTCAAAATTTTGAGATGTCACGTAGCGTATTTTTCAATTTGGCCTTTAAGCATACTACATGTCAAATTCCATGACATTCCGAACATCCGTTAAAGACCTATCACTATCTTTATATGTAGGCCTACCCCCCCCCCCCCCCCCCCCTCCCGTTCAAAATTTTGAGATGTCACGTACCGTATTTTTCAATTTGGCCTTTAAGAATACTACATGTGAAATTCCATGTCAATCGGATCATCCGTTAAAGACCTATCACTATCTTTATATTAGGCCTAGCCCCCCCCCCCCCCTTTCAAATTTTGAGACTTCACACATCCTTTTTTTAAATTTGGCTTTCTAGAATACTACATGTGAAATTCCATGACAATCCGACTATTAGTTAATGAGTTACCGGTATCTTTATACTAAGGCTCCACAACCCCCCCTCCCGTGCAAAATTTAGCCAATCATTTTTATTATATAGATGTAGATATGTAAAAACTGAATAAAACGAAACAGTAAGTAAATGACAAAGATGACAACCAAAGATAAATCGAGGAACTTGCCAGAAGCGAAGATTTAAAAACTATCAAGAAAATAAAACGCACTAAAAACTGATAACACGCACTAAAAACTGAATAAAACGAAACAGTAAGGGTTGTAATTACGTTTTATTCAGCCAAGAAAATAACATGCACTAAAAACTGAATAAAACGAAATGGTAAGTAAATGATTTTAGGGTGTCTGAGATCGATTCACTTGATCGATTCATTGTTCACATCGATTATTACGACCCCAAACATCGATTCTTCGATTAATCTATCTCAGATCGCCATCCCTAGAATTAACAGCTAAGAACTCTTCATAAGAACCTTCCTCGGACTTCAACGAATATTTGAAAAAAAAAAATAGCCGAATTGGTCCAGCCGTTCTCGAGTTTTGCGCTTAGCAAAATTTAGCACTCATTTTTATTATATAGATTATTTTTATTATATTCTTTATCTTACTTATGAGTGACTATCAACGTATCTGGTTGAAGTCTATCTATCGACATTGCTGTGTTAATGAGTTTTTCAAAAAATATTAGGAATCGGTGCCAAAAGGACCATCTATATTCTATATTTGTTCTTCAACTATTTTAGTTAGGACCAACTAAAATATATTTTTATCTTTACTTATGGTTGATCATTATGGTATCATGTTATCGGCTCTCGGGTCAACAGTTCGGGTCCGGGATCCTTGTCCTCGGCTCTGGACTCGGAAATTCATGTTTGTGTCCATGTTGATACGATAACAAGCGATAGAATGAATAGGTATACTGACACGATATTGTACAGGTTGATTCATACTTTTGATGTAGGTACTTATTGGCTTTCAGTCAAATCATCCAAAAAGAAGGGGCGTATAATGCAAACTCTCAACTACCGATGAAATAAAGGTTTCGACATGAAATTTGGCAAACAAATGAAGGGGCGGATGATGCAAACTCTCAACTACCGATGAAATAAAGGTTTCGACATGAAATTTGGCAAACAAAAAGAAGGGGCGGATGATGCAAACTCTCAACTACCGATGAAATAAAGGTTTCGACATGAAATTTGGCAAACAAAAAGAAGGGTTATAGGCAGTTAAGTTGAAACAATGAATTGAAGCTGGGAACGTACATTCCCGGAGAATAACCGAGGTATTTTTTTTTTTGTCTGATTGCAATTTGGGGGAGTGAAAAGGCGCATGTGCAGCTGCAGCTATCTACGTCGGTCAACAGATGGTCGGTCGGCTGGCGTCTCTGAAGCATGATGGCTGCTTCACTTCTGTAGCAGGACAAACGGCATACCTTCTGTACAATGGCCGTGTTCATGGAGCCTCATTGGATCCAATCCAACATACAATCCTAATATACATATATATGTTATATGCCAAACATATATATGTTTGGCTAAACTGACATATTATGGGAACAGTCAGAGGAGGGGCAAGCCCTAAATATGATGTGGGCAACATGAATTTTGCGAGCCTCCCCCTCCCCCTGGGCGTTTATAGAAATGAGCAGGAAGTTAAATGGTTTGAAACTGTTTTAGGTTCGCGTCTAGTTAGTTTTCGATGACTTTTAAATCTTGAATAGGTGGCGGGAGTACCGATCTTAACTACAACTCATCAGTTATAAAAAAAAAGCGAGAAACTTTTTATAATTATATTAGAATTGTGAATCAATAATAAAAACACGGACTGGGATAAACCCCCCCACCGCGGACGTCTTCAAAACTAGGACAAATCTGGGGAAATCCGGACAGATGGCAGATCTACGTGTAAACATCTTTACTCGCGGTCTCTGCTTTTAATGGTCCTAGCTGAATATTTTTCATGAATCAAAGCTGCATGAACCTTCGGGCCGCGAATCCGCCCACGCCTCTGAGAACTGTGTGAAGAATGGAGAACACTAGCTCTGATTTGTCTGTGGAAACAGGCCTCTTTCAGCCTCACTTCATCTGGCCGTCCTCCGTTCTCATCACATAGGATACGGTTATATAGGATGTCACTCGTGTCGGAGCAACAGAGCCAACTAACAAATTTTTTTTTTTAATTTCTAATACGAAGTATAGAAGAAGTTATGTTATCAGTTAAACATTCGATGCGGAATTGTATGTGTGACCTGAACTCAATAAGGACAACACCTATCGATTTTTAGCCAAATTGGCCATAGGGAAGGAGCTCAATTCAAAAACTCTAAAACAAACGGTCGCCTGGTTTTGGAGGGAGTGCGAAAAGTTAATTGATTAATTCTGGGGAAGTACATTGCCGTTGATTCACCAACGATTGTTTTTTTGCGTAATGAGATGAGAGGAGCTGCGTAGAAAGGATGTTGTTAGTGTGGACAGAGCTACTTTGTTGGTATACCTCAACCTCACACATAATTGCGCTAATAGCGTTGTAAGCGAAAAGTAGAGAAAGCGTGGCTTGTTCCTAGAAAAAGGCTTCACTCCCGGTCTGCTGTCCTCTCAGAGATTTTTTATAAAAAAAAAAAAAAAAAAAAACTTTACTAGAAAAGGAGATGTAGGCCAGCTCATTTGTCGTTGAAATTACATTATTTAACTTGCACAGCCGGAGAGCGCCAGTAGCTCACTGGCATGCGTACGGGCTTACTGAGCTCAAGATCGTGGGTTCGAAACCCGGCCAAAGCCTTTAGTTTATTTTATCTGGGAGGGAAAATAAACTTAAGCAAGCCGTCCTTCGGATGGGACCTTAAGCCACGGTGCCGTACGATGTCAGGAACTCGTTAGAGACCATAGGTGAATAAAAATGTAGGGTAGCCAAATTTAGGACTCCCATAGTAGAGTCGGTCTCATGTCCACCAGAGTGACGAAAGAGCGCTCTGGTAGTAGGCGATATGACCTCGAAATTAAAGCCCAGAAATGAATTATAATATCTAAAATAATATTATGCAGTGAGCCTTTTTATTGATGTAACGAAATCAATGATTTTATGGTCACTGGCATGGCAATTGGTACGATACATCGATCGACAGTGACGTCTGATATTCATTAGTAATGCGAAACAAACTACATCAGTGAAAACAGTGAATCGCGGAGAGTGCAGGTTATGTTATGTTAGGTTTGGATCTGTGTACGGGATTTCATACTGCGCCAATTGTTCGTTACTATAAGCATAAAAAACAGATGTTGGCAGATTACATTCACCTCAAGTTTGCTCCAAGTGATGTTACACTACGTTAATAAATCCTAAAGTCAGCCTGAGAGTTGGGTCGTTGGGAGAGTTATAAAAAACTGGAAGCCTGTTTTTTGTATTGATCCGTTGTGGTGTTGGGACCTGCTGGCAGCCTCGAGCTATCTCTGAGAGGCATGTTTACGATGTAGCTTTGTATCGCCGATAGATGGTGGGTGGCCTGAGACGAGCTGGGTCCATCTACGATCGTACCGCTGTAATTAGAGGCGGTGAAGGTACATAATGAGCCGCGTTGGTGGACCCAGAGCCAGGCGCCCAGGAGCCGGTAGGAGCTCCACCGACTCCTGGTTCCCCCGCCATTACATTCTTCACCGCCCTCCAATAGCCAGCCTCCCTCACTCTCCCCCTTCATCACCGCTCCCAGCTCAGCATCACAAATTTCCATTTTTACATCCGCAGTTATATGAAGTATAAGGGAAGTTCTGTAATCGGTAAGAAATTCGATGTCCAGTTTTCACCAGACTTTCATGTTTTCCGATCCTCGTAGTTGGTTGAACACCGGCAATCTACTGGCTTCAACGAGAAATAATCACCTACGTTTTACCAATCAACATATTTTGCTACAATCGATTGGTGTCTTACTAAGGGCTTCTAGATCCTCATTCAAAATTCAATATACATTCATTACATCGGCAGTTATTATGATTTTTGAGCTAGACTTTGACCGCTTAGCCTGTGATCAGTAGGGGTCGTCTGGGTACACTTATAAAATTTCGTGACGAAGACAACTATTGATTTTCAGGTAAATCGGTAAATTTGTATCAGATGGAGCGCGAAAACTTATTTTTTTCACAGTTCCGATCTTCGATGACCATAGACGGAACCTCTCTAGGGTTAACCAATGTCTATCGCCTGGAGACATCTTGGAAGAAACTATTCTGATGAGTTTTTTTGAGCGACATCTGACCTACAATATACATCCATTTTGCAATATATTAGGTAATTTTGTTCCCGAACCATTCCTAAATACCGAGATCCAAATTGTCAAATAAAATCTCGGGATTAATAATTTGAAAAGATTTCACATGTAGTGTAATTCTTATAAGCCCGATTACAGTAGTAATTGGGCAGATAATGTTACTAAACTGCTTAAAGTTAGTAATTGGGCAGATAATTTTACTAAACTAAAAGACGTAAAGTTAGTTCCGAACCGGGCAATGCCTGGTAACCGGATAGTTTTTAAAATTGAATTTTTCTACTTTTTCCGTTTGGTTCTATGATTTTATTGATTACAATGTTTTGTTCAAAAGCAAAATGAAGAAATAGAGGTTCTAGCTAGCCTGGATCTGCCGTTTTTCTCTGTGATAAGTCGTAAAGAACTTGACATTGAATGTTAGGACAATTTGTTAATCACGTTGCCAGGGGGATGACGCAGGCCCAATTATGTTCCCATCTAACGTGATCCATAACATATCATGTAAATAATTTGTTACCGTATAGAATTATTTGAAGAATTTTTTGAGGGCGCCGGTAGCTCAGTGGTATGCGTGCTTGCCTTCTGAGCTCAAGGTCGTGGGTTCGTAGCCCGACCGAGGCCCTTAGTTTATTTTATCTGGGAGGTAAAATAAACTTAAGCACGCCGTCCTTCGGATGGGACGTTAAGCAATGGTCCCGAGCCTGTACGATGTCAGGTACTCGTTAAAGACCCCTACCCTAGATGAATAAAAAATTTAGTGTAGGCAAAATTTAGGACTCCCACAGTAGAGTCGGGCTCATGTCCACCAGAGTGACGAAAGAGCGCTCTGGTAGTAGGCGATATGACCTCGTAGTTAAAGCCTGGACATGAGTCATAAAACCTAACCTAACCTATAGAATTATTACTATTAATAATTAATTACAAATCTGTATCTTTTGATTGCCTTCTGATTTAAAGAAATGTCCGTAATTTTTTCTTTAGCTTTATTTAAAGGCTTTAGAAGAAAGAAAAAGGTTAAAATTGTTAGCTATTGTAATATGTCCGCGCTTTAACTACAAGGTCATATCGCCTACTACCAGAGCGCTCTTTCATCGCTTTGGTGGACATGTGCACGACATTACTGTGGAAGCCCTAAATTTTGTCTCACCTAGGATAGAGGTCTTTAAGAGTACCTAACATCATTAAGGCTCAGGACAATCACTTAACAACAACCCATGTGAACGACGGCGTACGGTTTTTTCACTTTTTTGCAATCTTGAGCTCAGTAAGCAAGCAGGCTATCTCGCAGCTACCATCCTGGGTTTGTGTTTCTTTCATTCACGATAACTTCTGAAAAAAACGCATCAATTTGAAATATTCTTTTTACAGAATGTTTGTCACAATGAGGACTCAACACTCATTGAGTTTGGTGCCAGTCGGATCAGCTGTTTTGGAATTATTCGCAATTTAGCACATCTTGTCCCTATAAAAATGTGGTCCAAGTATCGTCTAAGTACTTTTTGGCAAACTCCACTAAAAAAATTCAAAAATACCTTATATTTTAATTAAATTTAAGATCTGAGAGAAATATTTCTCATTCCGTAATTTCTACCTATTACTCATTTTTCATAACAACAATTATGGAATATAATTTTGGAAAATATACAAATAAGTATGATTTTTCATACCAATATTTATATTGTATAAAACTCCTTTCCCTAATTATTGCATTTATGATTATCGCAACTGATGATCATATTTATCTAAGTTTCAACCATTATGTCAATAAAGTACTCTTCCGTAGCTCAGAGAAGCCAAAGAAACTAACCTTAGATATAACAGCTTACCTGATTGATGGATATTCTCCGATAAAGTTGGTGACAGCCGACTCATTCAATCCAAGAATTAGAGGGCGTCCATACATTAAGTTAGCGTGGGTGGAGGGGGGGGGGGGGGGGGGGGGGTAGGAAATACACTTAATAACGTAGCGCAATTTTCGAAAATTGTTGATTGTTGACTAAGTTGAAAGCCCTCCCTAGATGAGTTAGGTTTATGGCCATCCCCCAATGCATCTAAAGAAGAGACAGGGGAAGGGTCCAACTCAGAGACAGTTTGTCACAAAGATGAGTATTGTAATATTATTACATAAATTAGAATTAATGTAAATATGTTTTTCATAGAAAACATGTTATTACATTACATATTATTTTCTCAGTGTGTACCTGAAAATATCGTTTCTCTCTACTTTGTTGATGTAATCCTGAAAATGTAGTGAGAGAATTTTCGAACCCATAGACTGCTACGTTTCGGGGGTCAGAAGTGTCACATTTTGGGGGTTCAGAAATGATCGCAAATTACGTTGCGTAATTTAAGGACAGCCCCTCAAGGCTGGGGTTCCGCAGTACTGAGTTGTGACTCCAATGATGAAGGTTTTTCTTTGAGAAACTAAAGAGGGCATTGGATCCCAAAACGTTTTTCTCACAGGAGGTTTCGCCTCACCCGAGGCATTTTCAAAGTTCTATTTTAAACAAAAATTCCATTAAATGAGAAAATATTAATTCTACTTGCGACTTAATAAATTATCCACTACGGTGGTTATAGTACACGCCTAATGAGCCAGCCAGTCCAGAAGAAGATTTGTAGAAAGGTAATTGTGGGGAGAAAACACCCAACTACATATATAAGTATACACTGATATCATATACATAGGTATACCCACTTATGTAACTAATGAAAATCACTCTAATCCAAAGGGAACATAATTACTCTATTTAAAAAGTTAATTCGCAAACAAAAAATTGTAAAACTGGCCCAAATAAACACAGAAGACAACTATTTACATATTAATATGAAGATGGATGATGTACTGAGAAATGATTATTTCACAGGTTGTAGAATAAAATGTAGTCTGACCTCTCACAAATTTTATTAATTTTTGCTAGCCGGCTTTCGAGGTTGCCCTCATCATCAGGCAGTCTGATAAAATAATTTTGAAAGTAACATGACAAAAATTAAAATAAACGTAAATAAAAAAAAACAATTGTAAATTTCATGGATTTCGTAGAGGTACCTCCTCAACTGTACCTCCCTCCTTACCTTCTCGGGATCCTTTTGTAATCCAATCTTTCGATATAATACATCCGAAATATTTTATTTATTTTTCGATTCTTCGACAACGCCTCGTTCATGCGTGTGTTGAAGTTCCTTAATTTTTCTTGATTAAGCTTGAATAAGTCTCTCTTTACATTCTCTTCTAATTATACCATGAATCATGACTATGTCATCGAAGTAAGCCACACAGCCTTCTAGATTTTGCAATGTAGGGTCTAAAACAGAATGAAATAAGCTTGGAGCAGTTTTCAGCCCAAAAAAAAATCTATTAGCTGCATAAGTAATCCTATCTAGTTTAATATGTAAGTATGCCTTTAAGATGCCTAGAACACAGAAATAAGCAGTTTTTCATTTTAGAAAATAAATCATTAACACGAGGAATCGGGTAATGAGAGTCGATCAATTTATAGTTTATGGTGACTTCATAGTCAGCACATATACGAACTCCCCATCAGCTTTTAGAACAAACACTAATGGCGTTCTCCATTGACAATAATCAGTTTTAGTGATTATGTTCAGTTTTTGTAGTTCGTCTAATTCATGATTTACTTTTTTAACAGAAAATGGAACTGGTCTTGGTTTTATAAAGATATAATTGGCATCATCCTTTAATTTTGATGATGTAGATACATCTTGAATTTTACCAACAAACTTGCTAAATACAGTAGGATACATTTTTACAAAATCCTTTACAGGTTCAATATTGCTTAGCCTGTTCTTTTGGTCTTCTTCAAGATCTTCTTCAATAACGTCCCTATTAATAATATTTAATTTTCTCATCCACACTTCCAAGTTTCTGAAACAATATATAAAGTTTCAATTGAGTCAGTTCCACGATATGATCTAGGTGTTTGTAGATATGCTTCGATTTAATTATTGTCTTATTATAAGCACGAAAACGTACATTTGAACAGTGAACTATTTGTCCTTTGATTTTCAGTTTGTTATCAAAATCGCCCTTTGACTTGATAGTCACAGGGCTAACCTGAGTCTAGCTCAAATTTATTTTTAATAATATTTTCTTCTCTAACATGGTTTGAACAGTAAATTTTGTTTCAATTTGTGATGCACTATAATCTTTAATGTCTGCAGACAATGCTAACACACAAACTCTTGCTAGGTCAGCGACCAGTCTTTTTACATCTTGAGCACTTTAATCGTGCGATAGATCGGCAATCTTTTCTCTCAAGGCACAACAAGCTAAGCTAATATTTATTAATCCCAATTTGTTAAGCTTTTCATACGAAAACAAAGTTACCTTTTTATTGTTACGGTTCGATGATTTTTGAAAATGAATTTTTGAGTTTGCCTAGACTTTGGCTTTGAGTATTTCTCTTTTCCTGTTTTTGAGAATTGTTTCTGTTCTGTATATATTTTCACAATAGAAGCTGGATCCTCATTAGGTTTGTATTCTTCAGTTTTCCTTTCGAGCAGCTTCAATAGCTAAACCTTATAATGCTAAGCATAACAATTGTGCTAACACATTAACGGATAATGGGAATATAATAGAATTTAACATGTAGTATTCTTAAAAGCCAAATACAAATAAAAAAGGGTGTGTGACGTCTCAAAATTCTTAACGGGAGGGGGGCCGTGAGTGGAAGTTGCGCATAAAAATAGTTCAACCTCATCAACGGATTATCTGATTGTCATGAAATTTTACATGTAGTAGTTTTAAAAGCAAAATTTAAAAAATAGGCTATGTGACCTATGCGCATCCGCATATCAATTAAAAATCTATGTATAGATTAAATTCAAAATGAATAAATAATTATGTACTGAATAAAATGCCTACTTTTGTGATATTATTATTAATGATATCAAATGCTGTTGTTTGTTTGCCGCGTGGACCTCAAGGGCCGCACTTTGTTACAAATGCCACCTTTGTACAGTCATAATACACTGCCCAGTAAATGTCCTCTGATTTAGGATGCAAAGAGGCGAAACACACACATCCGAGAACCTGCTTGTTTTGCAGTTATTTTTAAAGCAGTAATTAAAATATGTAGAAAGATTTTCATCATCTCTTTGCACCCTTGATAAGATGCCTCTCAGAATGAATAATGAAGCTAATAGCTGGAACTGACCTGTATTGAGAGAGTTAATGAGAATTTGAACTTTTGCAGATCCCACTCGTGCACTGTCATCTACTAATTGTCTCAACTGGAAAATATTTTCCAACCTTTCCTTGAACATATGGAAATCTTCAATTTGCGGATCGTGCTTATCGAAAATAATATTTTGTTGAAGTAATTCATTAGATATGCTTACCGGCTGTTGAGGCTGCTAACATACTCTGCATTACATTCCTCTGCGGGGCTAGTGCTACGATAAGCGCTCGTGTTTCTTCAACCATAATAGTTAAAGCTTATCTAAATAATAAAGATAGAAAATAATAAACAACCTTATAGTTAACTTATCGAGACATAACCTTCGCAATGTTTACTCACTATTATCACATTAATCTATCCTCGACGCCACTTTTGTTCTGTATTTATATAAATACTAGATAGGTGATATACATATACAAGTGTTAAATAGCACAATATAAGTCCATTGAAAGGGTCATTAGTTTTAAAAGAAACTTGATAGTTCATTAAATACAAAACTATAGACCTATGTGAGGGCGCCGGTAGCTCAGTGGTATGCGTGCTTGACTTCTGAGCTCAAGGTTGTGGGTTCGTAGCCCGACCGAGGCCCTTAGTTTATTTTATCTGGGAGGTAAAATAAACTTAAGCACGCCGTCCTTCGGATGGGACGTTAAGCGATGGTCCCGAGCCTGTACGATGTCAGGTACTCGTTAAAGACCCCTACCCTAGATGAATAAAAATTTAGGGTAGGCAAAATTTAGGACTCCCACAGTAGAGTCGGGCTCATGTCCACCAGAGTGACGAAAGAGCGCTCTGGTAGTAGGCGATATGACCTCGTAGTTAAAGCCCGGGCATGAGTCATAAAACCTAACCTAACCTATAGACCTATGTGTGTTACAGTGTACTCAGCGCCGAATGAGAAGAATCAGTGTTACCAATTTTATAATATGCATAAAAATATACAACAGTTCGTATCTTTATCATTCTGGATTCTGAAAAGTCAGGGTCTTGTCAATGTTTGATCTTTTTTAAGCCTCATATTAATAAAAATATCTTGATCGTTTTCTTCCAGTGAAAGTTAAGGATACCAATTTTTTATTGGAACGCAGAATAATAATATTTTATTCTTTATTGGAATTCTTGTTTAAGATAGAACTTTGAAAATTCCTCAGCTGAAACGAAATGTCATTTGGCTGATGTGAGAAAATGAGAAAAATGAAGTTTTTGAGGATCGATGCCCTGTCTAGTTTGTAGGAAACAACCTCCATTTTACACCTCTCATCTCTTGTGTATATATTAGATATACTTATGAACTATTTAGCTCCAACCTTATCTGAAGGAGTTAGTAAAGAAAAGGAACCAGCTCACATTAGAAACATCTTTCATGTTGTTTGTTACATTTTATATACATAGACTTAATATTGATGGTGTTTCAATGAAGCAGCTCTACTTGAGTGAATTTCTTCCATTAAGTACCGAATCAGGAGTTCTAAAAATACGGTGATACACTAGTTAGAAAGTTATTGTGAATCAAGCCAGCTTCAACTATTAAGTCATATCGCCTACTACCAGAGCGCACTTACGTCATACATGAGCCAGACTCTACTTTGGTAGTCCTAAATTTTCCCTACCTTGGTTTATCCACATTACCATTTCAGGAAAAAAAAAAACACTCTACTCAAAATAATATGCGTTGATCAATGCATATTTACATAAAAAATAAAGTAAGACGTGTGTTTTTTTAAATATTATATACTTCACAAAATATAGATAAAATATGGGAATACTTTCGGTATTGCTATATCTTCAGCCATGACTTAACAAATACTGAATTTTTACCCTTAGTATTTGTTAAGTCGTGGCTAAAGTGTATCTCTCTCTCTCTCTCGCTCTCTCTCTCTCTCTCTATATATATATATATATATACATACATAGATATCTTTCTTATACTTTATTTGTTATTGTGCTTCACACAATAATTGTTACCTAGAGGGTTTTAACCAAACAATGCTACTTCTAAGGTTTTAACAATCATCGATCAAGTAAATTGTTTTTAAAAAAAAGTAACTTATAAAGAATTATTTTTTTTAATGCCCTTCTCCATTTCTTCGTTTGGAATGTGAACTGGTTGAACTTCCATTTAGTATTTGTTGTCGTGGCTGAAAATGGTAGCAATACCGAAAGTATTCCCACATATTTTATATATCTTGTGAAATAGACAATATTTTTTAAAACTTTCTTTACATATTTTTTTAAGTGTTTCATATTATCTCTGTGAAAATGTTAAGAATTATTTTATTATTTATTTACTCATCTGTTTTGTTTCTATTAGTTTAGTTTATTTTTATTATATATTTTTTCTTTCTATCTTTTCTATGTTCTCTACATGGTAACCTGATGACAAGAAGTAAGAACGTCTCGAAACCTCGTCGTGATAGAAGGCTTTTGTAAGAATTATAAATATTTGTCATAATGTAGAATATAATTAAAAACGGAGTCTATAGTATTTATTAGTAGGTATTTTTTTTTTCATTTATGTATTCATTTTTTATTATTTAGGTACCTACTACTATTGTATTATTATCAGAGTCTAAGATCTAACAACTGTTTATGTATCTAATTTATAAGATATCTTGATATATACCAAAAAGTGCATCTAGTGATTAGTGACCCCTAACCCAACGATATATTATTTTGGAGAGAGCGTATTTTCATGGAGCAGCCGAAGAAATACTAGACCGTATATGAAAGTAAGATGTTGAACGAGATTTTCAGAGAAAGGAAAGACGTTGTCTCTCTCCCCTCTGTTTTATTTCCAACCAGAACCAGTTTTTATTTCCAACGCAACCACGTCATCGTCAGTGGCACATCCAACCTGCACAGAATGGAGTCTAATGAAACACAATTGTTCCATTCTTTGCGGGTGGGATGTGCCACTGATTATGAAGCAGTTGCGTTGAAATCTGGTTCTGGTTGGAAATAAAACCGTGGGAAGACATCGTTTTTTATTTCTCTGAGAAATACTCGGCCAGTTTCACATCTGGGAGCGATTAAAGAAGCTCCCCCCCATGCAGCCTGACGTTGCATCCTTATGCATTTGTTTTCTGTCTCTTACTAAATCAACTTATCGATGATCTAATTCTAACACTGACTTTGCAAAAAGTCAATTTAACTCTTTTTGTACACTAAATATAAGGAATAAAAATTCGATGTTGAAAAAAAAGTATTACATCTGTCAGTTCTTCCTGACGATTTTTTATGTAGATCCGAAACACCATAAGAACAAAACCTATCAATTTTCAGCCAAATCGCTTTAAATGAGGGGGTTGTATTTAAAAAATCTATGATTCTTAACCAATTTGATAGATTGGTTTCGGAGGGAGAGCGAAACTTAGTTGAATAATTCACGGTAGGGAAGTACTTTATTAAATTCTTTATATTTTAAACGACATTTTGCACAAATTGCACGCTTCACTTATTGTTATATTCAAATCTAGAAACCACGTCCTATCACTGCAAGAAGTTGTTGAAGATTTATTTATACCAAATATTGTAATAATAAATGCGGCAATTTGGCAAACAACAACAACAAGAGTTTAATTATATCGCAAACAACAAAATATATTATGTAAGTTCTGATAAAAGCTTTGAAATGACAATGGAGGCACGTCCACGAATGGTCTTTATTTTACGGAGGAAAGGGTTCAAATAGAAACGACAATTTACAAACAAATAACTTTAATATATAATAAAATTGCACCTACAGGTTGATACCACAAAAAAAAAAAAAAAAATACATACATAACAACTTATAAATAATAATATTCTTTGAAATCAAAAATTTTCAAATAAAATATAATTATAATAATAAAAGGAGCTCTGTCAAATATTATATTAATTATTACATTTTTTCAAATAAAATTCATCTAATATATTCTATATATTTATATTTTTTTATTTATATTATTTTCTTTTTATTATTAAGATATTTGTACAATTTCATTAGAATAACTAACTATACATAGGTAATGAATGTGAGAGAATTTTAGTTCAAAATTAAATTTTCCCAGGAACTTTTTGGATGGGAGTTGAATATACCTGAAACATACAAGTACATATTTATAGTATGTGAGGTGAAGCTACTACTAGCCACTCTCAAAACATTGGCCGCGGTATCACGCAAGAAGATGGCTCATGGTTTCGGAACAGATGTAACCATCCCCTCATCTCGAACCTTCGCCAATGCATGTTTCACCTCACAGACCGTGTTAGTTTACAAAACAACAACAGAAAATGGGTAGATTAAAAAATAAACAAATGAAAAAAATCAATAAATACATAATGTACAATCTAGGAACAAATTTTATTTTTGAGATCCAACAGACGAACACAAAACAAAACAAAAACAACAGAAACAAAAACTAGAAGAAAACTGAATCATTATCAATATAATATGGAATGCCGAAGATAATGTATTAATATACATAATATGCGAATTATACTCAGGCAGGAAGATTTAAATATATACAATAATGAAAAGTATATTTGAAATAATTTAAACAATAATTAAAGTAATAATAATTATTACTTTTTATATCATAACGATGCACCTTGCTCCACAGAACAGTTTAGTTATCGATACAATATGATTTTTAGCTGAATTGTTTAGACAAAATTTATGTTTCGATCAGCGAAAAAAATTTCAAGGAACGCAAGCGAAATTTTTGAAGGTTGTATGAGAGTCCAACTCTAATAATTACATCTGGAAATAATAGTACACATGCATGAGTACGCCATTATAAAACCTTAATAAAATCTCGAATCTCTGTATTTACAGAAATACTTATCTCTTTATTTGGTTGTAATTAGTAAATAAGTCAGATCCACCAAATAATTTGTCGAGATATAAGTACATAGAATAACTTATTTATATACATTTGTACAAATGTTACGTAATTGCAAGTTGTGCTCTGGGCAGAGTTGGTTTGTACTATGTATCGTTTAGACTAGTTTATAGGAAGGGGTAAGAAGTGGTCTAGAGACCATGGAGTTGAAGGAGTGGAGCGGTGGGGGAGAGCCCGACTGTCATCTCTCTATGAAAGGTTGGGGAGTCCTGTCCCAATCCAAGTCCGCTGATGGAAGGAAGAGTTCTTGCAACTCCCTCAACTCCTGACCTCTACTATAGCCCCGTAAGATGTAGGCCCCTTCATAGTGGTCTTCTTGATCATGCTCCCAACCGTGTGAGATGGTAGTGACCTAGAGACCTCCTACTTGGCGACGTAGCCTGCAGCTGCTTTCACTGTCAGCCCTGCAGCTACCTTCTCGATGGTCTTCTTGGTCATCGTCTCCATCTGCCGAAGAGAAGAGAGAGGCACTGCGGGCGGGGGCAGTGGCCGCCCGTTGAGGATCTGGTGCTGCCGGTAGAACAGTGCCGAGGGATTGGGGATCTGGCGGACGGTCTGGTTGGGCTTGCATGGCCGGGGCATGTAGGGCGCCGCCCCCTTGGCCAACCCCGGTGTTGGGATCTTGAGGGTGGGTCCTGCCTCCGGCACCCCGGCAGACTCAGGTGACTTTCTCGACGACTTACCGGACAGGTCCAGCGCCTCATCGGGGGCTGGCCGCACGGCCCGGAGTGGTGGAGGGGAACTTTTGCCCAGCGGACCCCCTACTCCCTTTGTCAGCCTGGACAGCGGAATGGAGGGCGGAGTTGGTCTCATGACTTTCTTCACCTCGGGTTTCAACTCAGTCTCTGCCTTCTTCGGTGCATTCACCAACATGATCTCCAGGGAAGGTCTTTTTGAGTCCACCCCATTGCTGCTACTTCTATTCATCAGCAGTTTTTGTTGCTCCATTTGTCTTTTCTCTTCCGCTGTTATTTTACTTACCGTGATGGACGAAGGAGGCATTTTCATAGGTTCCTGCTTCAATATTCCGTTATGTTTTGGCATATTTTTTCTTATTGCTCTCATTTGAATAAGCTTCTCTTTGTTATTCTCCGTTCTTCTCGTGAATTCTATATTGCTTCCGTTGTTATTATTATTATTATTGTTGTTGTTGTTATTATTATTATTATTATTGTTGTTGTTATTATTGTTGTTGTTATTGCAACTTGTGACTTCTGGTTTTTTCGTCTCTTCTTCTTTAGACTTTTGCTTCTCTACTTTCTCAGATGATTTATCCGATTTAGGTGAGTGTCCATTCTCTTTGACTTCCCGCTTCTCTTCGTGAACTGGCTCTCTCTCGACGACGCTATATGTTTTGACAGTGTTGTTAGCAGACTTGATAGCAGTCAGTTTGACTTTCAGCTTCATGATATCGTTTTCTGGGGAGTGAAGGATGGTGGCTGCCGGTGGCGGGGTCTCGCATCTCTTCCTGTCGTGGTGCCTGTGGTGATGATGATGCTTCGCCTTCTTGTTTTTCTTCCTTTCTTTCCGCCGTTCCTCCGATCGTGATTTCTCTTCAACGACCACCGGTTCCACTGGATCTGGGCTCTTCTCTTCTTCAGAAGCAGATATTCGAAGACGATCTTCATCTGTATCTTCCTCAATCATATCTTCCAAATATTTCTTTTCATCATGTCTGAACCTGATCCTCTCAATCCTCGGCGGTGTAGGACTCCTCTTGCGTTTCTTCAGCTCCGGCTGGGGAAGTTCTGCTTCCAGACTAGGAGGACGCTTGATCCCGTTGAATCGGTCTTCCTTGGAGGAATTCTCATCGATCTCCTGTCTCGGGGAGAGCTCGGGAGGCAGGGATTCTTCTTCCGCCTCGTCCTCTTCTTGCTCCATGGCAATATTCTCTTCAATCCTCTGATCGTCTTCTTCATCCTCAGCTTCCTCTTCTTCTTCTTCATCTTTATGCTCTGGAGTTTCCATTGGTTCTTCTATGACAGCAGCTTCTTCTTGTTTCGGCGCAGTCTGTTGAACCGTTTGCTTTTGAAAGAGGCGAAATTTAAATCGCATTGGTGTCGTCTGTGAAATGAATAATTAAGAGTTAATACCCTCGAAATAATAATTTCCTCAGATAAAAATTGAAATATTTAAATTTTAAAATAACTGATATACCTTATTCCAAGAAAAAATATACGCAACGTCCATTAACGAAAATTCTTCAGAAAGTGTTTCTCCAGCATAAATAATTTCAACCTAAGAAATAGAACAAATCAAACTTAAGTTAAATTATTATAGAATAAAAAATTATTCTAAGATATTTTAATATTGCAAAAATTACATTATGGTCATGCGCAAGGCCATATTTCATTCTGAGGAACTTCTTCAGGTGAGACATGGTCACGGCAGCTGGGCACTGGAGATACCTCCGATGATGGATACCCTACAAAATAAAATACAGAACTAAAACATTATGTCATTGTGTAAATTGGTCTTAAAATAAAATAAAAAGTATGTTTTACGGTTGAATGCATGCTAAGACTGTTACAGACAGGAGCTTTTAAAGAAGGAATCACCTGTTTTTCACAAAACCCTTCTTGATCACTTTCAGTTCCGGAATTTGAGTCTTCATTTTCTTTAGCACTGGGAAAAAAAAATATAAAATGAATTATTAATGATAATATAAATAAATAGAGCTTTAATAACCTTTTCCGATTAATTCGGTGTATCTATTTAATGACTCCTCACCCCAACCTATTATCACACTTTCAAAATATATGATCGCACGACCTGACATTGCATCCTACGTTTTCAAGTGTTAAAAGAATATTTTATCTATACATCATTGCAAACATATATTTTTGAAAAATAAATTAAACATTTTTTAAAATTATTATTATTATTAGTCTGGTTCCATGTTACGATCATTCTATATCATATCCGCCATTACGAATTCGTTCGATTTCAGGCTACTGCTTCAGTCACAATGATGAAGAAGTAACGTGAAATAAACCCAAAACCAGCCCAAGATTTGCCGAAAATATAGAGACAGGAAAATAAGGACACTAATATTCCTACTTTTTCTTACATTGCGATACTAAATAATTCGTAGTAGAAATTCCAATGAATTCTGAATGAGGCGGAAATGATAGAGAATGATTTCATCCCGGGAAGAATATAGAACATCAACAATCCCTGAGAAGCCTAAAAAGCACACATTAGTGCTTGGAAAACTCTTTATAAATTTTTGAAGTTCGCTTTTTGTGTTTGTGCGGAAATTGCAAGGGGTTTTCAGTTTTGCCAAGAATTGAAACGATATCTTGCTAATACGAAAGATTTAATTGACATATTCCTTAGCAATAAATTAAATATACGATTGTCTCCTGGTAACTTTAGTAGTTGTATCTCATTAATACAACGTCGTGAGTCAGTTCGTATTTCGTTTGGAGTTCTTCTATTGGGATGTCTTGTCTTGAATAACGTATGATGTCTCAATATATTATGCAAATCTAGTCACCTAGCCAAAACCGGCTGGATACACAAAAAAATAGCATTTTGTTTTTATTCTATGGATCAGAAGAAGTGGAGGGTTAGCTGTAAAACGTACTTATGTACCTCTGTCTGCTTAAATTGTATCATTATGAATATACTTTGTTAAGATTGGTAACACCTTTTAAGACCGATAACATTTAATTAATATCCAATAACATTCAAGCTACTTTAAACTTTTCTATTTTTTTTTATTACTTAACCGAAATGTGTTATATAATAATTACATACTAGCTAGGGGACCCACCGTTACATGACATATGGATACTCGCTGTGATGCCAGGCGTTGCTCCTCAGCGCTGAGTTACGCAGCGATCCTTACTTACTCTTCGCATTTATACCGAAATATATCTTCAATACATATACTCCGATTTTTTTTATTTAGCCTCAGACTATATATCATTTATTTTAAAATACGCCCCTTTTAGGGGTCCTAAAGAAAAAATAAACTTGAGGTGCAAACCCGGCTAGTTGTAAATTTTCATAATATAAAAAAAACCGGCTCTGCATCACAGTATTGTAGCCTAACAACAGACGGAGGAAGCTAGATATACGCACGCGCGTGTTTTAGAGAAGGTATGGTGTTGGTACCTCTCGGTATTTTTGTGTGTATACAAGATTGGAGAGGGTGCCGATAGCTGAAAGGTAGCGTCCTAGTATACTGAGCTCAAGATCGCGGGTTCGAAACCCGGACGAGGCCCTTTGTTTTTTTATCTGGGAAGTGAAAAAACCTTCTGCACGCCGTCCTTCGGATGAGGTGTTCGGATGGTCCTACGAGTAGACGAGGTAATGAGGACGAGGATGGTCCCCCATACCCTCCCCGGATCTGCCGAGCCTCTGACTAGCAGTGGAGGCAGACCGAGAGAGACAGAAGATCTGGACAGAGGTAACAGTGAGGGGAGACAAGGTAGTAGCAGGTCGCTCGGCCAGTACCGCTTCAGTATTCGGGGAGGGTTTTCTGAATGGGGACGAGAAGACAGATTACAAGCAATAAAATTGTTGGGGAAGGAAAGACTGGAATGGAACTTCCTTCCTTTTTCGTTGAGATCGGTGACAAATGGAACATTGAGATAATTGTGGAGAGTAAGGCTGGAAACATGATAGGGAGAATCAAGAATGGAAGCAAAGAACACTTTGGATAGAAAGGACTGATGTTGGATGTCCCAAAGAAAAATATAAAATATATTCTGGGGACACTCCATACATTGGGCCATTCGACACCTACTCAAAGGCACTCCATACATTGTGCCATTCCGACACCTACTCAAAGGCACTCCATACATTGGGCCATTCCGACACCTACTCAAAGGCACTCCATACATTGTGCCATTCCGATACCTACTCAAAGGCACTCCATACATTGGGCCATTCCGACACCTACTCAAAGGCACTCCATACATTGGGCCATTCCGACACCTACTCAAAGGCACTCCATACATTGGGCCATTCCGACACCTACTCAAAGGCACTCCATACATTGTGCCATTCCGACACCTACTCAAAGGCACTCCATACATTGGGCCATTCCGACACCTACTCAAAGGCACTCCATACATTGTGCCATTCCGACACCTACTCAAAGGCACTCCATACATTGGGCCATTCCGACACCTACTCAAAGGCACTCCATACATTGGGCCATTCCGACACCTACTCAAAGGCACTCCATACATTGGGCCATTCCGACACCTACTCAAAGGCACTCCATACATTGGGCCATTCCGACACCTACTCAAAGGCACTCCATACATTGGGCCATTCCGACACCTACTCAAAGGCACTCCATACATTGGGCCATTCCGACACCTACTCAAAGGCACTCCATACATTGGGCCATTCCGACACCTACTCAAAGGCACTCCATACATTGTGCCATTCCGACACCTACTCAAAGGCACTCCATACATTGGGCCATTCCGACACCTACTCAAAGGCACTCCATACATTGTGCCATTCCGACACCTACTCAAAGGCACTCCATACATTGGGCCATTCCGACACCTACTCAAAGGCACTCCATACATTGGGCCATTCCGACACCTACTCAAAGGCACTCCATACATTGGGCCATTCCGACACCTACTCAAAGGCACTCCATACATTGGGCCATTCCGACACCTACTCAAAGGCACTCCATACATTGGGCCATTCCGACACCTACTCAAAGGCACTCCATACATTGGGCCATTCCGACACCTACTCAAAGGCACTCCATACATTGGGCCATTCCGACACCTACTCAAAGGCACTCCATACATTGGGCCATTCCGACACCTACTCAAAGGCACTCCATACATTGGGCCATTCCGACACCTACTCAAAGGCACTCCATACATTGGGCCATTCCGACACCTACTCAAAGGCACTCCATACATTGGGCCATTCCGACACCTACTCAAAGGCACTCCATACATTGGGCCATTCCGACACCTACTCAAAGGCACTCCATACATTGGGCCATTCCGACACCTACTCAAAAAATGTTCTGAATCGGGATCTTCAGGAGTAATTTTCGAGATATTTGAAGAGGGGTATTCAGGTTCAAAAATGTTTAAATAAAATAATGTAATAAACTACTCACTCAAAATTGATAAATTCCAAGGAGAGACTGATGGAGTCAGCCGGTGAGAAGTAGGCATCACCAATGGGATACTCCACGTTGTCAGGATCTGAACAGGGACCGCCCAACTCTGAGTAGTACCTCCGTCGTCGGGCCATCTCCTTGGCGTACAGACCAGGAACTAGCTTATAGACCAGCTGTTGGAGTACGGGGTCACACCTAGGGGCAGAAGGACTGGCATTAATGGGGCACAATAGTGCTGTCAAATCAATAGGTGTCTTACTTAGCAACTTCTGAATCCTCAAACTAACTTTCGTGTTGATATACGAGTATTTGTTGCATCAACAGTTATTAGGGTTCTTGAGTTGAGCGCCCATATGCTTCGTATTGCAAACATTGAGAAACTGATTCGGGAAATACGTCCGTCCAGCCCGCCCCCCCCCCCCCCCCCACCCCTCGCAGCCACAAAAGCATAAGGAATACAAACGAGCAGGTTTCTATAAGTATGGTAACGCGATTGAACATTTTGCCGAAAGTTGGTACTAAATAGGCGAAATGAAAGTAAGAAGAAAGATGGATAATGACGTAAGTAAAGTTATCGATTAGTGTCAATGTTTCACACAAGATAATTACCTTTCTGAATTAACAGTAAACAGGAAATCTTCTATGTTCTGTTGAAAATGTTAACACTTTATAGTAAATTTTATCCTGATTACATATATTTTATTAAATTTATGATTTAAAACGAAAATGAACTGACATTTTTTTTTTTTTTAAACCAATCGTCCAGATGGTTGACGTGCTTCTAATTCTTTTAATTTAAATTTTGTAATTAATATTTTACAAGGACCTCTAAAATCAGGTGACAGTAGAAACCTTTTCCATTAAGAAAGTTCCATCCATACAAAGTTAAATTCTAATTTTCAAATAGCTTTATTTCCATTATCTAAAATACTGAAAATCAGAAAGAATTGAAATTTACATTGCATTAGGAGTGTCGGCCATGCTGACGTCGATAGTGAATTGACTTAAACAAAAATATATGATAATTTTGTTTTTTCATTTATTATGATCAAGGCAGAAATTCAAAATAAGTAGTCTTTATTTTTCAGATAAGATATTGTACTTGTAATGTAATAACTTGGACAAACATTTAAAGCAAATGAATTGATAACTTACATCGATACCTCCAGAGAGGTTATATTCGAAAAGTAATCTTCATATGCAATATATAACCTTTATTTAATGTTATAACAAAATATAAAAAATTCCACACATCATAAAGAAGGATATCATTTCCAACAAAAATTACATTAACATTAACATTTCGTAGATAGAACTCCCTCCCGGGTCCATGGATGTCTTAAATAATTATATATAACATATTGACATGGCTAATATGCACCGTACATAAAGCCAAAAGAAAAAAAAAAAAAAAAAAAAAAAAAAAAAAACATTAGCTCCAGGTTGTTTTTTTTTAGTTTCTCTCTTATACTGAATCAATATTTGAAACTTCGTCACATGCAATAAACGTCCTAATAGTTATGTTTTTAATAACTAAAGAACTCTTAAACAAAATTATCGGGGGCCATGGTGGCCGTGCGGGCTAGAGCGTAGGGCTTTGGTCGCATGGTCTCACCATGGTTTGTGGGTTCGAATCCCGTCCGGGAGTGAGTTTTATTTCGTAGATAAAACTCCCTCCCGGGGCCATGGATGTCTTAAATAATTATATATAACACATTGACATGGCTAATATGCACCGTACATAAAGCCAAAAAAAAAAAAAAAAAAAAAAAAAAAAAAAAAAAAAAAAAAAAAAAAAAAATTATCGATAAAAAAAAATATTGACACCTATTATTTTATTTCACAAAGTAGTTGATTGGTTCTGGTTTGGTCGACTCCTAACTCGAAACCTAAGATGCACTGAGCTCTCCTAAGATTATTTTTCGAACATACCTCTCTGGAGGTATCAATATTTGTTATGATTACATTTGCTTTATGTGATCGTCCAAGTTATTTGTTCGTTATATTTCAGTATTGTATTCACTTGTGTTTTTTAATTTTGTGATGTTTAGAGTAGGAAAATGTGCTACAGCCATTCTTGAATCATAATATGATAACCACGGCCTCGTTCTCAGCTGGCATGTATCATGGCATCTTTGAAATATTGGTGGATTTTGAATTTTTGAGTAAGAAGATAAACCAAATAAATTTGCCAAACCAATTCAAAATTTTCAGCATCCAGGTACTTTTCAAAATGATTCAATGTACTTCGTCACTCTTATTAATCGAAATGGCCATTTCATGACGTGGATGCCCCAATATTATTGTATGATTGATTATGTGTTTGTATGTTCCCCAACGCTTATTGTATATATTTATACATCAATTTATAATAAATAATTATAAATTCTTATCAATATTCAAATTTGTGTTCTTTTAATCTTGATTCGGTTGCATGCACACAATTTTACGTGTACATCCGGAACCCCCTAATGGACGACACCTACCTATTGATTAACTGTCAATATAATGAATGTATCAGCACATAATTTGGCATGAGGATTCAATACCCTTTTTACAATGTTCTAGAAGACCTGTTACTCCAAGGTGGCGGCCAAAGCTCAAGTTCTGTAGGCTGATGTATTTCGGTTGATTATTCAACATGGTTCTATAACTGACTTTTTGATTGGAGTAGGTACTCAAGACTCAAAATATTTTCTTGTATTTATGTAAGTATAGTGTGGTCGTCAATGGTAACGCCACATGAACATTAGATTTTTTTTGTTTAAACGTCAGATGTTATAATGTTCACATGGCGTTACCATAGACACCACAGAAATATTTAAAAACAACAAAAATGGTAAATAACAGAAAAGTGAAGGCCCACCTGACGCTCATTAGAGGGTTGTTTTTGTGCAGCTGCACGTCACATTTCGGACAGAATTTGTTGTTCTCCAAGTACTTGATAAGACAAGACCTACAAACTGTAAAACAAAAATCAAATACATTTAAAACAAGTATATATGTTAATACTCTCCAGATGAAAATTAGATACTGTATGAAATTTCAACCGACCAACTGTTTCTTACACCTGCATCTTTAGAAATAAAATTATAAGTCTGTTTGTACGTTGGGTATTTTTGAAAAATATTTGGGTGTTTTCCGATTCAGGTAAAAGCAGGACAATGTGAGCGGTTAGTTGGTGTTACTCATGCTGCCGGGCTTTAACTGCTAGGTCATATCGCCTATTACCAGAGTGCTCTTTCATCGTTCTGGTGGACATGCGCCCGAGGGAGTCCTAATGTTTTCCTACCCTAGATTTCGTTTGTAAGGGATCTTCATCGAGTACCTGACATCACACAGGCTTGGGACCATCGCTTAACGTCCATCCGAAAGACGACGTGCGCAAAGATTTTTCACCTCCCAGATAAAAAACCTATGGACCTCGGGTGGGTTTCGAATCCGGGATCTTGAGCTCAGCTGGCTAAGAGTTACTATTGAAAAATGTACTCAAAATCAGTTCCTACTTTCGGAAAATATTTTTATGTCAAACATTTTTGTTCTCTTCATTTTTTCCCGCCAAAGTTAGAAAAAGGAGATAGATAGCAATTTTAGAGAGAATAAAGTTGTTACTTTGACTGTATATCGCACGTAAACAGCTTCAGTTAAAGTAATATTAAGCTAAATTAATCCCGAGGAAAACCCTGGGGTAACCTACCAGATTACAAGTGGATAATTTTCAAAGGTAGTATTAAAAGAAATAGACCAGAAAATGTCTGATTTTCTTTTCTTTTATAGCGCGCCTTCTGAAGGTGTAGTCAATGTAGTCAAGCATTGAAGGAATGGGACGTTAGCCTGGTTGAGGTGAGAGGAGCCGCACAGACACTGTTGTTGCCAGGCATCCTGAGACCCAGCCTCCTTCCAATTACTAACTTAGGGTATTTTTAGTATCTAAGTATTCTTCCAATTGTTCCCTTCCCCGCAGTTATCAATATAATCATTTTCAGCGGAATTTTATATCTTCCGACCTAAATACAAATTTTGCAATCTGTGAACACGTTTTCAATCAACTTGGGAGGGGGCTTAACTCCAAAACCCGTAGTAACTGCCAGAGTTACTGAATGTACAGAAATGCCGAAGATGTGAAGACGGGAGAGCAAACAGCAAAGTACAGATAATTGGAGGTTGGGAAGTAGCCTGCCGGAAAGGACGTTTTGGAGGTGGGGACGTATACTGCCGGAAAGGACGTTTTCACTTTGATGACTGGCCCGAGCTTGGAGCTTGGGTTATGAGAGAGGATAGGTTGGAGGGCTGCGTACTACCCTAAAAGGGACTGGGCTTTAGAGACTGGGTCGATACCCAGGACCAGGGTTATTCAACAGGGTAAAGGTAGCCCGCTCCCCCGGACGTAAAAAGGGAATACCCTTCATAAGGGCCCTAATAAAGGTGTCAACTGTATAAATGGAAATTAGGGGAACTTAGCAACCTGTATATCGAGGGTGTCAAGACCACAGCTCGTGTCTAAAAAAATATAATTTTTTCTGAATTAACGAGATAATAATGTCCACTCCAGGAACCGATGTTTTAAGTTTTGACTGATTCTCTTCCTGACTGACCACTTTTTTTTTTACTTAGCAAGCTAGGTATACGGAGTATAGAGAAAGTTAAGTAATCCCTCAAAAATTCGAGTTTTCAACGGAATTTCATGTTTTCCAAACCCCTCATTCCATAAATAAAAATAAATGTCTGTCTGTGTCTGTGAACACGATAACTCCCGACAGAATGAATGTACCGATACTAAATTTAGTATAAGGATTTAGAAGCCATATGCAAGTCAACTATTGATTTTTAGCCTGAACGATCGAATGGTTTTGGAGAGAGAGCGATAACTTAATTGATTAATTCGTGCTTGTTCAAAAAATATTGTTTCTTTTTTGTTACTCAGGCCCATGCTTCAACTACGAGGTCATATCGTCTACTACCAGAAGGCTCCTTCGTCACTTTGGTTCTGATGGACTTTAACAAGTATCTTTTTTTTTTTTTTTTTTTTTTCCGCAGGGCGGTGGGAATACTTTCAACGAAGGGAAGCACGTGCTTCCCAACAGTGTGGTGTACCTCGTCAAGGGCTAGTTCCACTAAAACCACCCCCCTGTGCTCTTGGGTTTAACAAGTATCTGACAGCACCTTCCGTACCATTTTTCTACAATTCCTAAACTCTTTTAGTTACAATGTAAATAAATAACATCTTTGAAAAAATCAGCCCAACCAATATATATATACATTTATCCTATAGGATTCCTTACAGAAATGAATGTATACTTACAGGAATGAAGGCACTCTACGATGGTGGTGGCCTCTATGAAGTAGCCGTTGCAGAGAACACAGACAAGGTGAGGATTCACTTCCCGAACTAGCGTCTTCTTCAACGGAGACATACTGAAACAGAAGACAATACTGTTAAAATGGCGCAACATTTTTATATAGTTTAAATAATGTAGCATCTTTGCAATGTACTGTGATGTATAAAAATAATACAAACATTGAAAATATTAAACTATATACATTAAACAATTAATTATATTTATTTTTTTATAAAGCAAATTTGTTTTTAAAACAAATGATTAAAAAAACAAAACACGGCCATCAGCTGTTTTAATTAGAGTTGTATAGTGTGAAGAAGTCGAGGCCTAGCTATGGCGGCGGTCTGAGTGTATGGACAGAGTGGTGTTTTAGGTTTATGTTGTGATGAGCTAAATAGAGGTGTATTGACGGTAAAACTGATCCAAAAAGAAGGTACTTTTATTTGTTTTTATGTACAGAAAATATGCCCATATATATATATAACTTGATTTTAGAGAATGGTCCAAAATAGAAAACAAAAAGAATGAATTCGTTTTTAAGATTTTTCCTTTGATTTTTTGTTTGTTTTAATGTTTATTTTTTTTTATTTTATAATGTAGTTGATAAGAAAATAAACCCAATATTTGTTCTCGAAAATTCTGTTCTATTCATTTTCCCTGTAGACCCAGTAATATTATTTGAAAACCTTTGGATTAGATTTAATATTATTTAAAATTATTAAAATGGACATTTCTTTAGAAATCCAAGTGAAAAGTTTGTAAATTGCATTTTTTTTTATACGTGCACTTTCTTAAAAATTGCACATCTTGAACTATTGATATTTTTTTTAGGGCCCTTTTCGAAAAACTACTGTAGAAATCAAAATTTAAATAAAGAAAAGAGATGAAATTTCTACAGGAAATGTGGTGATTTTTATTGTTTATTTAATTATTATTATTAACTATATAATATTTTTATTTATTTAAGATTAACATTTAGTTCTCTTTTTTTAATTACCACAGTACATAAAAACAATTAGGTTCCAACATTAAATAGTGTATATGAGTCGTCCACTTCCAATGACCACTATGTCCGCAACCCCTAGTTTTGAGATATTTGCAAAAAACTGTTAAGGCCCTTGGTATGAAGTTTTGAAATCCATTTTTTTTTCCAGTTATTCTAACAAAGTTCTCCAGTTGATTAGGAGCATACTGGGAAATCTAGAGTTTCTAGTTTTTTTAGAAACTCAGTAAATAGGTTGGACTAAGTGGGTTTTGGAACAGTACTTTGGACTAAGTGAGTTTTGAAAAAATAATTTCAGCAACTTACTCTATTTTTAAAAAGAAAATAATTTATTCAAGAAAATCTTGCCAGCTGAGTAAAAATCACAAAATACGTTTCATTTATTTACATATTTGTTGAGGCGACATAAAGGTGGTAAGAGGTAAAAAACAATTCAAATGTCCAAAATCCCTAAAACTAAAAAGGAAAAAGTGATAAACTTTTTAACAGTTCTTGAACTCTTCAGCTTCTTCTATAATAGCATGAGCATCCTCAATGGAATCAACAACTACTTCATCGTCGTGTACGAGCAGAATTTCATCGCCTGCTTCTTTATCTTCATCTTCATCTTCATCAGTGACAGCATCAGCAGAAGGCCCATTATTATTTTCAGTATCCAAATCAGCATCAGAAGTAGTTAGTAGCAGTGCAGGTAGCAGCAAGTTTTTGTAGTACTTAAATCTCTCGTCATTCACCCATCCTTCACAAAAGTGTTCATTCAACAGGTTCTTCACATCATTGTTTTTTTTTTTGGATTAATAGATTTTCCTATAGGAATTGTCTCCAAGCTCATGTTTAGCTTAAAACCCTGCCCTCTCTTCAAAACCGATTTTCCAGTCCCGAAGTCTGACTGGTAAGCAACTACCTCTCAACAGAGGAACTTTGCTCTTATGAGACAAAGTTAAAAACATTCGTTTGCTTGCATTAAACTTGAAATGCCAGTCAGTCAATGTTTTATTTGGAAAAAATTAGTAGCTTTTTCCTTAAAATGGTTCACTTGACATGCTTTCCCCATTTCCACAACAGTGGCCTGTTTAGCAATTATTTCTATGTATTCTTCAGCATTAAGAATCTCATTTCTTTTTCTGAACTCTTTTTCAAGAACACAAAACACACGGTCAGGTGGCACGATGAGTGGCCTGCGACAGGGTACACTATTTCCAACATTTTGAGATGAGGAGGAGCAACATTTTTCACCCAATAGCACAGCATAAAAATGAGTGACGAGTTTTTATTTTGCCCGCCACATCCATCTGCAAAGAAACGAATGGTATTTATGCAGTCTACATTTTTTGTATTCATCAATCGGTCAAAAACGGCAGATGCTATTTGGTTTGATGCTTTATCTTATTCATTCTCTAACCAAATGTAAGCAAACGTTTATTTACCACATACATATTACTTTCTATCAGTGTTGACAAGGATATGGCATCAGGACCCATATTATTTAAAAAAAACAGAATATTTCTCTATAAAATTATTTAATAATAAAGTGAGAACGAATATGGGACATAGTGTGTTTTGAAAACCTTGATCGGACGGAATTGAGTCAATATGGAGGACAAAGTGGGTTTTTGTTGAAGGAAGAATGAGGTGGACTAGGTGGGTTTTGGAACAGAAACAACGTTGGACATAGTGGCTTTTGGAACTGGAGCTATCTTTCAGACTCTATTTTGACCAGGTTTAAATGGGTTTTGGAAGAAACTGAGTTCACCATCGGATTACTCACCCCCGATTTTGTTAAAATCGATATCTAACTCAATGTTTTCAAAAATGGACTAAGTGGCCTTTGGAAGTGGATTACTCATATATTAGTGATGAACTGTTTATGGAATTTTGTAGGTTCACTTGTGATCCTCCAAAGTATTCATTTTTCATTTATCTTTACATGTATTGGTATTTTGAATACATTTTGCGAGTGTGTTCATTAACAAGTAAGATGTGGTCTGCGTTTGTACGTCATTTTGAATACGTTATACGATATACAGTATCGAGTTTGTAGGTCGTTTTGAATACATTGTAAAAAGAGGTTTTAGTCTTGATTATATGTTATTTTGTATACACAGTACCGTATGTTGAACTTTTGAGTTCATGTGTCTTGAAACAAATTGTAACAGTGGTTGTAGGCGGTTTAAATGTAGTTTTGCTTTTTGGGGTTGTGTGAGAAGATACCCAGATAATATAGTAATATTTTATTCAGCTCCCAATTGATTCCAAGTCTATGGACTTAGGATATATCAACGATGAACATTTAGGGAGTCACCTCCCATCCTAAATATCGATTTCATCAACACACTAAAAATCCAAAATCATCAAAAATATATATTTATTTACGAGTCGACATATAGGAAATGATCAGAACAGAATTTTCCAATATGTCGTTAATCAAGAAATATGATCAATTTATCGTTATAAGTCCATTGAATAGAAATAAGTCATGAATGCTTAAAAAAATATTACTATATAAAAGCACTTTTCATACATTATAACATACATATAATGTACTTCATATGTCATTTCAAATACATTGTAATGAGGGCTGTACTATATAAAAGCACTTTTCATACATTATAACATACATATATTGTACTTCATATGTCATTTCAAATACATTGTAATGAGGGCTGTACTATATAAAAGCACTTTTCATACATTATAACATACATATATTGTACTTCATATGTCATTTCAAATACATTGTAATGAGGGCTGTACTATATAAAAGCACTTTTCATACATTATAACATACATATATTGTACTTCATATGTCATTTCAAATACATTGTAATGAGGGCTGTACTATATAAAAGCACTTTTCATACATTATAACATACATATATTGTACTTCATATGTCATTTCAAATACATTGTAATGAGGGCTGTACTATATAAAAGCACTTTTCATACATTATAACATACATATATTGTACTTCATATGTCATTTCAAATACATTGTAATGAGGGCTGTACTATGGGTTTGTAAGTCATTTTGAATGCATTGTAATGGAGGTTGTAATATAAGTATAAGTAATGAAAGTTGTGCTGAGCGTTTATTTGCAATACATTGTAATGAGGGCTGTACTATGGGTTTGTAAGTCGTTTTGAATGCATTGTAATGGAGGTTGTAATATAAGTATAAGTAATGGAAGTTGTGCTGAGCGTTTATTTGCAATACATTGTAATGAAAGTTGTATGAATTGATTATACATTGTAATGGAGGCTGTAGTCTCCGCTTTGATATATGTCAGATTATATTGATACGCCATTTTAAATATGGACATACAGATACAACAAGGACGTCATACTGGCAGAGGTATTTGTTGACAGAGATTAAACTCCATTTTAAATGCGGTGTAATGGAGGTTGAATTAATGTCACACTTTAAAGCTTAATCTAAGTCCTCTCACCAATTTTAGTAGTTATTGCCCATTAGAACCTCGACAACTAAACAAAATGACTCACTGTATTTGCATAGAGATCTTCCATAGACTAATAATATAAATCGTATTCGATTAGCATCATCTCCCATCATTATCCTATTATATACAACTTGGTTTCATTATAATTATCAAGATGTAGACATCGTACATACACATGCAGTTACCTTATTTCATAACACGTTTTACTTTTTTCCATCTGAGAAACATGCAAAATAATATTTGGGTGGAGAGTTAGATGATACATGCAACAACACAAGTAGAAATACCTTGAGAAAGTGTAGCGAGGAAGGAGTGAGACTGTCGGCGGGGAACAGACGCGGTGTGCCTACGGCGGCGGCTGCATGATAACTGGAGTCGGCACGGAGGACTAAGCAGAGTTAGGAGCAAGAGGGGAGGGGATGAGGATGGAACGTGATTTGTAGAGAGGAAGGGTGGGGGAGAGGGCATTCCGAGAGGCTTAGGGACTGGGGGCCCTCTGTGAGCATGATGCCAGGGCCCAAGGAGCGTAAGGTGGCACTGGGGGGTCTCTGTGAACATTATGCCAGGGCCCAAGGAGAGTTAGGTGGCACTGGGGGGCTTCTGTGAGCATGATGCCAGGGTCCAAGGAGAGTTAGGTGGCACTGGGGGGCTTTTGTGAGTATGATGCCAGGGTCCAAGGAGAGTTAGGTGGCACTGGGGGGCTTCTGTGAGCATGATGCCAGGGCCCAAGGAGAGTTAGGTGGCACTGGGGGGCTTCTGTGAGCATAATGCCAGGGCCCAAAGAGCGTTAGGTGACACTGGGGGCCCTCTGTGAGCATGATGCCAGGGCCCAAGGAGAGTTAGGTGGCACTGGGGGGCTTCTGTGAGCATAATGCCAGGGCCCAAGGAGAGTTAGGTGGCACTGGGGGGCTTCTGTGAGCATGATGCCAGGGCCCAAGGAGAGTTAGGTGGCACTGGGGGGCTTCTGTGAGCATGATGCCAGGGCCCAAGGAGAGTTAGGTGGCACTGGGGGGCCTCTGTAGGCATGATGCCAGGGCCAAAGGAGCGTTAGGTGTCACTGAGGGACCCTCTGTGAGCATGATGCCAGGGCCCAAGGAGCGTTAGGTGGCACTGAGGGGCCCTCTGTGAGCATGATGCAAGGGCCCAAAGAGCGTTAGGTGACACTGGGGGCCCTCTGTGAGCATGATGTCCGTTCAGTTCCTTCTCCTTGGGCCCTGGCATCATGCTGGCAGAGGACCCCCAGTTCCACGGGAGGTTGCTGGCAGAGGCCCCTCAGTGCCACCTAACTCTCCTTGGGCCCTGGCATCTTATTGGTAGAGGACCCCCAGTTCCACGGGAGCTTGCTAGCAGAGGCCCCTCAGTGCCACCTAACTCTCCTTGGGCCCTGGCATCTTGCTGGCAGAGGACCCCCCCAGTTCCACGGGAGCTTGCTAGCAGAGGCTGCTCAGTGCCACCTAACTCTCCTTGGGCCCTGGCATCTTGCTGGCAGAGGACCCCCAGTTCCACGGGAGCTTGCTGGCAGAGGCGCGTCAATGATTATTATAAAGGTTTTGATCAGGACATGAACGGAGCAAACAGTTTTTTTCCTGATTTTATTTCTCATGGTAAGTTATTGAAAAGAGTTGCTGTAATAAATGGTGTCTGGTCGTCCAAGTGATGTGTGGTCTGTTTACAGTAGTAATGGTACAATGAGGAGTTCGTGTTTGGAATCGGTTAGGGACGGAAAATAGAATGGATGGAGCATGCAGGAAGAGCTGTCTGAGGAGGTTTTTAAGGTAGGTATACATGCCGGATAGGGAGAACGGAAAAAACAGAGAAACAATCAGGGTCAATCGTTGTTTCAAAGTGCCGTTTCCTTGTCAGAGCTCTAACAAAGTTCCAATCACATACATACGTTAGCAGAGATCGGTCCTAGCAACATCACAGCCACTTCCCAGTACTCGTTTATGAAAGGAGGGGGAGCTCAACTCAAGAACTCTAATAATTGTCGATGTGATGAATGTATCGACACAGAATTTTACATGAAGCTTCACAAGTCTGAGTAATACATCTATAGAATGTTAGCCAAATCGAACTGGTTTAAGAGGGAACGAAATCTTAGTTTATTAATTCGCGCTAATACTCTGCCGGTGGTTCACCGACCACTTTTTTCACGGTTAAATATTTTATTAATCAGATAATTCATCTTCACCTAATAGATCGTAACATTTTTTCAGAAAGTTTTTCAATTAGATGTAAAAAGGGATGTTGGGAACAAAAAAATATAAAAACCAGAGAAGTGTTGTGGAGTAGAAAGTTGAAGGGTTGGGGAGGAAATTAAATCTAAGTTCTAGGGGGGGGAGGAGTCTCCGGCATTAACTGGAGCAATTAGTGAAGTTAACAGGAGGCCTCATTATGGGGAGTAGCGACCTAACCTAGAGAGGCGGCGTAACTTGCATCCATGGGTCCCGGATTAACTGTGGAACACGGGTCCGGATCAACTGTGGAACACGGGTCCGGTGGAACACACCTCCATTTTCAAATGACTTAATCATCAAGCTCAAAACAGAGAGAGAGAGAGAGATTCTAACGAAGATGCCCCTAGAACTTAGATCTGTGAATATATATTTAAGATCATTTTCTGTCGTCATTGGATGATGAAGATATTGTCACTTCATTAGACAGAAGATCGTGTGAGCTGACCATTATGATTAATATGACCTTGAAGTTTTCGCTTTCCATGTAACACAAATCGACCATTTATATCAATAGTTGACTTTTACGGGGACTTCCGAATTCTCATACTAAATTTCGTGTCTATACATTTATTACATAGCCAGTTATTAGCATTTTTGTGTATAGCGGCTATACTATAGCCCTTCTCGAATTCTTTCCTTTTCTTTGCCCAAATCGACGGAAGACCAACCGGTTGTTCTTATGGGGTTCTGTATAGTTCAGAAAAGAAAAGATTGTAGCATAGAACTAGAAATTAGAGATGATGTCTAATGAAGTAACTTATCTCTGATTCCATTTTGGACGAAGACCAGCAGTTAAATGTAATAGTTGTTTAGTAAAGAATCATTTATTTTTAGAATTATTTCCCAAAATTACTTTTTTTCGGCATAGACGAAGCATATTCGAAAAAATATTTTTAACCCTCGAGGAGTGGCGCTCAAACCTTTCCGCTAAAGGTGGCGGTCGGAGCAAAATGACACTTAATTGTTTCGTAGCACTAAATGATATAAACGCTATCAATATGTTTTGTTTGGGTTCTTAGGATGAGTATAAAATGTAAGCTGACTGGAAGGTATACATTTTATTTGAAAATTGTAAAGAAAAATTTCGTCGTTATAGGTTCTGGATTCACGTATAAAATTTCGTCTTGATTCTATCGGGAGTTATCGTGTTGGGGGCACTGACGCACAGACAGACATTTTGGAAACTAGATGGAAAACATGAAATTTCGTTGAAAACGCTGCATCGGATTTTTGTCCGATTACATAACTTCCCCTATACTTAGTGTAGCTAGGGAATGTAAAACAACTTTTCTTTACGTTTTGAGGTTAGGACAACTAAAATCTGACCTAATCTCCGGTAAAATGATAAGTGCCGAGTTTCACGCAATGCAAATAGATAAATTAAGGTGTAATTATGAGAGGGAAGCTGACAGGTCATTAATAGTAGTCTATAAAGGTGAGCTCTGTGGTAATTAGAGGTGTTCCCCCACTCCACCCCTCCACCACAGGTCCCGCCCGCGGGAAAACTACACTCCTGTCTGAAAACATCCCTCCAGGTCACGTGCCCTCTACGTTAGCCGCTTCGTTAGTAACTCTTCTCTTTATCTCTACCAATAATTTCTCTCTTTCTTTTCTTTATTTATTCCTTCCTCTATCTTTTATTTTCCATTCTTCTTTCTCGTTCTGCCTCTTCTTCCAGGCGAGCCGGCCGTCACATTTCCTCATTGACTTCTTTATTAATACACTCAGTTTTTAAACAGGTTTTCTTCAAGGACTGAAAATAAACTTTTTTATTAATTTCTGGGTAGATTATTAACGTTGTTTTTTTCAGGGTCTTACAGATAAAAGACAAAAATGAAAAAAAAAAAAATATATGATTTGTGTCGTATGTTTGTTTGTCTGTGAGCAGCCTCCAACTCCCACACGAAAAATCGAAGCCACATAAAACATGGAATGTATTTGTGTCTTATTGGCAGCATAGTGACCAGTTCCAGAAAACGCCTCGCGCCGCGCGACCCTAAAATCGCTTTCGTGAAAACCAAAGTATTTTTTTACATAGTCGAGTGACATATCAAATTGAAGGGTTCTGAGAGTATATGACGAGAATATTTTTTTAAACTAGATTTTACAATCAATAAACCGCTTTTTCGGAAAAACCCTTGTAACTGATGTAATGACGTATCGATACAAACTTTTATATTTTGATACAGGACCCAATAAGGACGACGCCTACTGATTTTCAACCAAATTGGTAAATTGGTTTCAAAGGGAGAGCGGTAACTCTAGTTAGAAAAGCACGTTATCGATGATTCACCAAAGACTTTTTTTAATAGAAGTATTTTGTTCATGCATATCTTAGTGTTTAATTTATTTTTTTGATATGTAGCTCGCGCTTGAGTATAATGTTTGGTGACCGGCCTTTGGAAGTCGAGGGCTCAATGCGTCCCGAATTTGGAAGCGAGGGCTTAATGAGGCCCGCATTTGGAAGCCGAGGGCTCAATGAGGGCCGCATTTGGAAGTGAAGGCTTAATGAGGCCCGCATTTGAAAGCGAATGCTTAATGAGGCCCGCATTTGGTTGCCGAGGGCTTAATGAGGCCCGCATTTGGTTGCCGAGGGCTTAATGAGGCCCGCATTTGGTTGCCGAGGGCTCAATGAGGCCCGCAAGTGGGAAACTCTATGTAACTTATTGGTGACCAAGGAAAACAACAGTTGTTCGTTAATGAAGTAGTGGGTTCCATTTCAGCTGACTTTCAATTGTATTTGTATCTATTTGTGACTAAATTTAGTTCTCTTGTTCAGGGCCTGAGAAATTTGACATGGTGTAACTGAAATGATGATGAACTGAATGAACATATTTCGGCACTGGCCATAACCAGAATTTCTGAGTGCTCTTTTAGTGAATTTCTATAAGAAATATATAAGTTTGTGGGTTCAAAACCCGGGCCAATACCCTTAGGTTCTTCCATCTGAGAGGTGAAAAAACGTAGAGCACGCCGTCCTTCGGATGACGCATTGAGGGATGGTCCCGAGCCTGTGCGATGTCAGTTACTCAGAAGACTTGTATCTCAGGTAACTAAACCTGGGTAGTCAAAATTGATAGGACTCCCACTGTAGATCCGGGCTCATGTCCACCAGAACAACGAAAGAGCGCTCCGGTAGTAGGCGATATGACCTGCTAATAAAACAACGAGCATGAACCACAATAACGAACTAACTATAAGTCAGCGGATGTGCTCGCTCAGCCGGAACACGGTCTCAACACGACTTGGGGAGTCGTTCAAATACTTGATATACGAATATATATACATAAATATATGTGTTTACAAAAATAAATATAACGTAATATCATTAGACTACGACTGGGTCTCACCTACGTAAATAATTTTTAGGCAGCGATATAACTAATGACGTGCTGGGTGCTGCCCCGGTGGCTAGAGAGGAGGAGGGATGTTCTTAGATAGGCTAGAAGACAGCCCTCCTTAGGATACGCCGCTCCTATATCGTGTGTGAAGGGTGAGGGGCTGTGACATATCGACTAGAGGGGAGGCATGTTTTCATAATGGCTAGTAGCATGATCCCCTCTCATTAAGAAGGGAGGGTGCCATCCCCCCCACCATTGCGTCCCCCACCCTTCTGCTGTATCTGTAATTATATTGTATATCATGGACAGCTGTCATCCACCCTCTTGAATTCTGCAATGAATGTAATGGAGGTGCATGATTACACCCCTCTCTGCCTTCTCAAAAAGCAGTTTTTGTGCACACATTTCTACAGCCTGTTTGCGCATAAAGTTACTACCAAAGCATGATTGCATCAAAGAATTATGTGCGATTTCAGGGAGAAATGCAATGAAAATGCATTTCAGTTATTGACCTAAGTCTCCATTCATGTATTCGGGCAGCAGAGAACGAAGTATAGGGGAAGTTATATTATCGGTAGGAAATTCCATTGATTTTTTTCCCAGAATTTCTTGTATTTGAGCCCATGATTTCAAAAACGAGAAAAAAATAATTCTATCTGTATGTAATGACGTAATACACGATAACTCCCGATAGAATGACATAAAATGAAAATATCATAAGTGCATCCAGAACCCTATGACGAATCCTATTGCTTTTCAACCAAATTGATATATTGATTTCGGAAGAAGAGTGAAATTTGCAGTGATGATTCTTCTTATATGACTACACCAAGATGAAATCCGCAGTTTGAGTAAGGAGAAATTTGCGCTGCGAAAATAATACAGACTGATGGACACCCTGATACATTCATTCTAACGGGAGTTATGGTGTCCACAGACAAATACAGACAGACCTTTTTTTTTTATCTTTGTAATGGAAAACATGAAATTCCGTTGAAAACTCCGCATGCATCGAATTTTTGACCTGTCACCCTGATTCCATCCAGTCTATGACGATACAGTAAAACGTCACCCTGGTTCCATCCAGTCTATGACGATACAGTAAAACGTCACCCTGCTTCCATCCAGTCTATGACGATACAGTAAAACGTCACCCTGGCTCTATCCAGTCTGCCCTCTGTCCTCTGCCAAGTTTTACCTGTCTTGTCTTTAGCACATTCACTTAGTATTTTTGAATTGTACCCCCCTCGTTTCCCCTGGCTACTTACAAAGAGTTGCCAGTCTACAATGAGGAGGTTACCTTGGAGCCCCTTGCTAACTGTCCCGCCTAATTTACCTGTCTTGTCTTTAGCACATTCACTTAGTATTTTTGAATTGTACCCCCCTCGTTTCCCCTGGCTACTTACAAAGAGTTGCCAGTCTACAATGAGGAGGTTACCTTGGAGCCCCTTGCTAACTGTCCCGCCTAATTTACCTGTCTTGTCTTTAGCACATTCACTTAGTATTTTTGAATTGTACCCCCCTCGTTTCCCCTGGCTACTTACAAAGAGTTGCCAGTCTACAATGAGGAGGTTACCTTGGAGCCCCTTGCTAACTGTCCCGCCTAATTTACCTGTCTTGTCTTTAGCACATTCACTTAGTATTTTTGAATTGTACCCCCCTCGTTTCCCCTGGCTACTTACAAAGAGTTGCCAGTCTACAATGAGGAGGTTACCTTGGAGCCCCTTGCTAACTGTCCCGCCTAATTTACCTGTCTTGTCTTTAGCACATTCACTTAGTATTTTTGAATTGTACCCCCCTCGTTTCCCCTGGCTACTTACAAAGAGTTGCCAGTCTACAATGAGGAGGTTACCTTGGAGCCCCTTGCTAACTGTCCCGCCTAATTTACCTGTCTTGTCTTTAGCACATTCACTTAGTATTTTTGAATTGTACCCCCCTCGTTTCCCCTGGCTACTTACAAAGAGTTGCCAGTCTACAATGAGGAGGTTACCTTGGAGCCCCTTGCTAACTGTCCCGCCTAATCTTCACGCTGACCACGTCGGCCTCTCCTCTGTTTCTTTATCTGGTCTCTCTTTAAGATTCCCCACCAGTCTTCCAATAAGGCACTCCTTTACACATCTCTATCTCTTCTCTTCAACAAATTTTATAGGAAAACCTTAATTCTCAAACCTTTAATGAATGCGTGCTCATACAGAAGCTCAACTTGCTATTCTGAGGGGGTGCAGGATTAGAGAGATACGAACCCCTCCCCTCCGCTTATTCACTCTCTCTAAACTCTATTTCTTTTCAGCTGATTTGGCTAAAAAAAATTGATGTATTACTCAAGGACCTCTCAATGCTAATATAAAATTTCGAGTCAATGCTAATATAAAACTTCATTACGTCATTATGTGCAGATGAAGCAGAGAGTGCAGTCATACATGCATTTCTTTTGACGTGACAACGTCTTATAATTTGGTAGGCCGGGCCCTCATGCACGAAAACGATGTCCCGTAACGAAAGTCACGCGGAACGCGGAACACACGTATCGCGCATGCGCCGAGAGAGAGAGAGAGAGTGAGTGACACAAAAGTTATTGTTGTTTGTGAAGTGATCAAGTGCATCGTTTAATAATGTTTCATCGCACTTCTTGAGAAAAATTACAGTTAGTCAGGTAATACTTTAATAGTGTGACACTAAATATGGAGACATTTGTTCTTTCTTATGTTTATCAAAATTTACTCATTCCCTGTGATACTTTGAGGTTATGAGGTTTGTTTCCATAAATTGTTTTACCTAACTTACACATTTCCAAACATGTAAAAAATTTTGTTTGTAAAAACAAATAAGCAACTGTCAATAACCAGGGTTTCGTAGCATTTTACAGAGAATGAGTTAAAATATTAGCCTCAAATTTAATTTCTGTTCGTAATCGTATGCATTTTCGTCTCGCCAATGCTAGTGCATCGGTTGCAACATCGACTCGTTTAATTACAAATAAAATCAAGTTCTCATTGAAAAAATATTATTTCAAAACAAAACGAAATGAGTACGTATTTATAAATTGTATTGAAACAGTAAACTGTGTGATGACGTCTTATAATTTAGTAGGCCGGCACCCCATGTTCGAAAACTGCGTTATGTTACTTTCGGTAACACGTAACACACGTATCGCGCATGCACCGAGAGAGAGATAGCTGTTACTACTAGTACAGAATATAATATATACAGAAAGTAACAGCTGTACTATAATAGGTTAGGTTAGGTTTTATGACTCATGCCCGGGCTTTAACTACGAGGTCATATCGCCTACTACCAGAGCGCTCTTTCGTCACTCTGGTGGACATGAGCCCGACTCTACTGTGGGAGTCCTAAATTTTGCCTACCCTAAATTTTTATTCATCTAGGGTAGGGGTCTTTAACGAGTACCTGACATCGTACAGGCTCGGGACCATCGCTTAACGTCCCATCCGATGGACGGCGTGCTTAAGTTTATTTTACCTCCCAGATAAAATAAACTAAGGGCCTCGGTCGGGTTACGAACCCACGACCTTGAGCTCAGAAGTCAAGCACGCTTACCACTGAGCTACCGGCGCCCTCTCTGTACTATAATATAATATAATATATATTCCCCAGTCCAATTAATCACTCTTACGCTTGAACCCATCTACCGATTTGATTGAAAATTGACAGGTGTCGTCCTCATTGAGCCCTGGATCCACATATAACATAACAACGATTTTCTAACCGATTATTTTACTTCCTCAGAATAGCTGGAGAAAAATAAAAATAAAACTCTTGGAGCTGGAGGCAGCGTCTGGAGAATACCGAGCTCCTGGACTCACTAGGAATCTGATCAATGGAAACAAACTGTTGGAGAGGTAAGGAAGCCACCAGGATGGTAAATAAACAAATGGAAAAAAAAAAATCCAGTAAAAAGAACGTTGTGAGTTACATTTGAATTGGTAATGGGCGGAGGACTGAGCTAACGTAAACATAGTCAGGAAGGTGACGTTTACCATCTCGTTAGCGCTTCTCTCTGTGGACACAGGTATAGACTTCGGGGGCTCCGGAGTCAAGTCCGGAGCATCTGGAGCAGGAGATCTTACGAGACCATCATGGGGTCAGAGTCAGTACACGGAATATCCAGAGAGACGTACCGAACCCGGATAAATAAGTGGACTAGAGACCTTTTGGGGAAGTCATGGAGAGCCAACATCCCTTTGGTTCTGAAAAATAACCACAGGCCGACAGTCGAAGATGTTTCTTGGGGAAGTTTCCAATTCCGTCAACTAACAGGGATCCTCACAGAACACGGTCCCTGAAGAAGATGAGACGCTAGCTCACTTCCTGGGTAAGTGCCGAAATTCCACATTAGTGACATGACCAGAGGATTAGGGATTAACGGCAGAACTTTTAGATTTGCTAAAGAAACTCAGAGACTAAGAAGTCCTTCATGACTAGGTAACTAGGTAAGGAAGAGAGAGATTAACATTGGATCCTTAGGTCCCTAGATGCTTGCACTAGCCCACCCAGTATTTGAAGAGGATAGCGACATGCAGATTGCCCGAGCAGCACAAGAGGGGACACTGATGGCTGTACTGCTACCGTTCTCTCTGGAAGCCAACCTTTATACCTCTTCTAATTTATAGAACGGCTATTAATACTTTACCTTATATAAATAAGCTTAAGCTCTCCTTTTTATCTTCTTGAGACTAGTTGAGAATACCTTAACGGGTGAAACCGGTTGTAAAGAGTCTATTAATACCGAGAGGAGGCCTTTCTTGGAGGCTTATCAGTCCTTCAGCCATCAGCCAGAAGTGAATAGGCTTCCACTATCCCACTGCCGAAAGAACTAGAGGAAGGACAGTTCTGGGGAATACTTAAGAAAATAAGTCAGTTTTCTTCTCGATTCGACCAGCAGAGAAGAAACACATCTTTTTATCCCCACCTAAATAAATTATGCGGAAAGTTATGTAATCGGACAGAAACTCGACGTTCAGTTTCACCGAAATTTCTGAAAACTATCCAAACTCCTGTTCATATAATAACTGCACGTTTTTACTGAAACTACACAATTTTCACATTTTTCCAGAGAACAGAGTTTCTAGGATCCGCCACCACTTTCTACATCGCTACTTCATTTCAATCTCCTTTCTTCTTCTTCTTCTTCGATATATCGTTTGTTCCCTCTTCTGAATTTTAGACTGAAGCAATGAATTATTTCTTCATCATTTAAATTTTTTAATGTTTGTTATACGAGAGTCAATGTGTCACTTATCCATTGATAAAGTGGTGTTGACAGCACCATCTGTCATCTCAATAATTTTCTTTTTCCCCTTCCAAAGCAATTTGTATTGTAAAAACTTTTTTTATATATTTACGCAAAATGTGTCTAAAAAATGTATACATCACAACATAAAAAAAGATTGGAGTTGTTATGGCGCCTCATGACTAAAACCAACGGATCACTCCATATCAGTATAAAAATGTGATGTGGCCATTGCAGGACTTTCTTATACCAACCACGCCTACAGATCATTCTCTTTCCCCCTTCTCAAAATTATTTCATACTGGCATTACTGGGTATAAGAATGTCAACTCTCAAGATAACGATGTACAATGAGGCAAAATGAAATGATTTTGAGAAGGGGAGGGGGAGAGAGAGTGTGATCTGTGAGCGTTGTTGGTATAAGAAAGTCCTGTATTGGCCACGTCACATAAATTTTTCTTAATTTTTATAATTTTTCAAATTTTTTTTTTTTTTTCAGCTCTGGAGCTTGGTGTGAAATAAGTGTTCTAACCTTTCCCTTCTAAAAAAACTTTCTATTAATTGTAAAAGTTTATTATTTATTATTTATTTTGGAGTATCTTTACAAAATTATTAAGTTCTTATTGATTTCTTTCGTTTCTCACTGTTTACCTGAGTGGTGGTCTTCCCCTTGATGCTTGTGGACGTGTTGTGGCTCTCCTGACAATTAAGATAAGAGTTTCCTGTTTTTATTTAACTTCAAGTAGGCTAGTTTTCTAGCCATGAGTTCTGATAGCGGGGGCCCTGGGCCCCCCGTTGCTGTTAATTGTCACGACAACATAGGCCCAAATTTCATCCATGACTTAGCACCTCAACAAAATATGTTACCTATCTCAGCAGAAACCAAAGGTAGTGTTACCCACCCAGAAGTAACCAATACCGCAAGTTTAAAAAGAATTAGCTCCGAACAATTACAATCCACCTCTAAGGTTTTTGTTTCTAATCTCTCACATGATATTCTCATTAATAAAGATCAACAGAAAAAAGAATTTAGAGACAGGCTAGCGAGAAACATTTTTAGCCCCAACGACAAAGGTCCGTTCTTCATTTTTGTGGAAGGTTCAGATGGAAATGCTGGAAAAATACACCCGATGTTTTTCGGCAGACAGCTGATTCGTGAGGGTGGTATTATAATTGATAATATTGTCGATATTCGGGTAACTGGTAAAAACCGGATAAAAATTGAAACGAGAACTTCAGAACAAGCCAACAATTTACTTAACTGTGAAATGTTCAAAATGTACAACTTATTTGCATATATTCCTGAGTTTTTGACGAGACGTACGGGTGTGATCCGGGGGGTGGATCCTGATCTTTCCGATGAGGATATCCTCCGGGGGATCCGATCTCCCATTCCTCCCGTCTCGGTGAGGAGGCTCTCCTACACCAAGGTAGACAACGGCACCACTAAAGTGTTCCCTTTACAGACTTGTTTCCTGACATTCCAGGGGCAGAGTCTCCCCGAATATGTGAACATCTACGGAGCCCGATGTAGGGTGGCCCCCTACATCCCTCCCGTCCGACAGTGCCTCAACTGTCTCCGGCTGGGACACTCGGCCGCCCAGTGTCGGGGCAAACAGCGGTGCCGCCACTGCGCCAATGACACCCATGTATTCGACAACTGTCCTTACCTTACTGACGACCCAACCTGTGTTAACTGTAAAGGTAAACACCTTTCCAATGACAAAAAGTGCCCTATATTCACGCAAAAAGAGCAGCAAAATTCCACTAAATATACAGCTCCATCTTACGCCACTGTTATAAAAAACAACTATCCCACATTAGGACAAGTTACGAACAACTTGTCTGGCGGAGCTCCCGCCTGCCAGGATGATTTCCCTTCGTTAGTTAACAATGATACAAATACTAGAAGTTACAAGAAAACTGTACTTAAACAACGCCGTTTCACCCCTTACACGACGAGTAACTCCATCTTAGAGAGGCAGACAACACACGAACAACTTCCCCTCCAACCGATCACTAACAACCCCTTCAAAACAACTCAGATTGAAGTCATACTTACAGACCTTCTAAAATCCATCCAGTCTCACAACAATCTCAGCCAAGTTGAAATTGTAGACAGAATCGGCAGTACATTCTATCAACTTGTCAATCAGAATAAACTTATAATGGAAACTATACAAAAAAAATACGAAGACGAAATGGAAACTACGGAACTTCTCCCCGAACGATAATTTTTACTTTTGTGGTCATTTGTACTATATATTTTTTTCATCAGATACTAGTATGGCTGTTAACAACAAGAATAACGTTACTTATCCTCCAGCTACGGTTCCTCTTCTAACTCGTGTCCTTCAGTGGAACATTAGATCTTTGCCTGCTAACCGGGATAGTTTAGAGATCCTTCTGGCCAGAGATAAGATAGGTGTCTGTCTTCTATCCGAGACGTGGCTCAGACTGGGCCACCCTCCTCCCAACTTTAGAGATTATCTGTTCCTCCATGAGGACAGACCTGACGGCTACGGCGGGGCCGGGATCCTGGTACATCGCAGTCTATCCTGCACCCCTCTCTCTTTCAACCACAATCTCAACAATATTTTACAGATTGTAGGAGCCAAGGTAAGAATTGGTAAGTTGATAATCGCCTTTATATCCATTTACGCCAAGCCCCAGCACAAACTCAGTAGTGCTGATTGGGATAATTTATTCCAGCAATTTCCTACTCCACTTTTCATAGGCGGGGATTTTAACGCCCACCACACCGCTTTTGGCTCTTCCTTCAACGATGGCTCGGGATCAACCCTACTTGATGTTTTTCACAATCTGAACCTGTGCTTTTTAAATGACGGATCTCCGACCCTGATCAGAAAACCTACCGACAAACCATCTTCTCCGGATTTGACAATCGTGTCCCCAGAGCTCGTCCCTTTCTCTGACTGGACAGTTCTGGCAGAGGCTCTGGGCTCCGATCATCTCCCCATCCACATCGACTGCATCTGGGATGAGTCTCCCCACCCCTTCAATCCTCCTCTCCAACCAAATATTCATTGGAGAACTTCGAAAGCCGATTGGGACTTATTCAGGACCGAACTCGCTAGAAGAATTGATCATAATCCTCCCAACAATTATGACAATTTTATGGTACTTCTAAATTTAGCCGCTTCCCATTCCATTCCATTTTATTTTAGTCACCCCAAGTCTCACAGCAAGAATCACTTTCGATTTCCTAAAATTTGGTGGGATGAAGAATGTAGAGCTGCATGCGACGAGAATAAGAAGATCTATTCAACTTACAGGAAAAGCCCGTCTCTTAGTCACTACATAGAAGTTAAAAGATCTACTGCCGCCACCAGAAGACTGTACAAAACGAAGAAAAGACAGAGCTGGATTACCTTTTGTGAATCTCTCAATCGAGATGTACCTCTATCCTCGATTTGGACGAGTATTAGACGTTTAAAGTATGGTCTAAATCCCCAGATTAGGGCGCCCTGCGGCAGGGTGGGACCTTGGATTGCGGAGTTCCTTGATTCTGTTGCTCCACCATACGTCCCCGAAAACGTAGATGTTAGTGGTATACCTGTTGATAGTAATGATCTGAATGGCCCTTTCACACTCAGAGAACTAAAGGCTGCTATCAAATCAGGAACAAATACTGCGCCTGGGGTTGACCGCATCCACAACATCATGATGAAGGAGCTTCCCACGATTGGCATGGAAACGCTGCTACACTTCTTTAATGAAATCTGGCTGGGCCGGGGAGACATTCCTCGAGACTGGACTGTCCAACTAATACGGCCAATACTGAAACCACACAAACCACCTGAAGACTCCCAATCCTATCGTCCTATAGCTCTCTCCTCATGCATCGTAAAAACTTACGAGCGTATGATTAAATACCGACTAGAATGGTGGCTTGAGAAGAATAACATACTCCCCCCTTTCCAACATGGGTTTCGTAGAGGTCATAGTACTCTTGACTGTCTTTCTTGCTTCGTCTCAGATGTCCAAATCAATTTCTCCAACTGTAAACATATGATAGCTCTTTATTTAGATCTGACTAACGCCTTTAGTAATGTCAACATCAATATTCTTAAAACTACCATGATTCGTCTCAAAATTCCTTCTAGATTTATTATAGCCGCTATAAATCTCCTGAAAAGCATACACATTTTCATCCAGCTAGACGACAGACACCTAGGTCCTCTAACTGTCTCTGATGGCCTGCCACAGGGGGCGGTACTGAGCCCTTTACTTTTTAACTTATACACCTGTTCCTTGGGCACAATTTTTTCGCCACATATTCAAATCCTACAGTTCGCAGACGACATTACTATTTACCTCAGTGAAACCACTCAAGAAGAAGCTAAAAATAAAATGTCCATTGCGATGGAGAATTTACGCGATTGGAATCTATCCCACGGCTTTCAGATCTCCGAGGCTAAGAGTGCGGTAATGGTGTTTTCCCGAAGACGACTGGCTGGCGTTATAGAAAATATACAAATTGGCCCTTTTCAGTTTAAAGTTGTCAAAGAGTTCAAGCTGCTTGGCATTGTGGTGGATACTAAACTCCTATGGAGGGAACACATCCGTCTAGTCCTCGATGTCGCGGAGAGAGCTTTAAACATCATCAGAAGCGTCAGTCGAATAAGGTATGGATCCCATCCCGCTATTTCACTTCTCTTATATCGAGCCCTTATATTATCTAGAATGGACTACGGCTGCATGCTCTTCGGAGATGCTGCCAAAACCCATCTTATGAAACTAGATCGGCTACAATATAAATCTTTGAGAATTTGTCTTGGTGCAATGATCTCTACACCCACCAATGTTCTGCAAGCTGAGGCCAGAGAAATTCCTCTCCGTCTAAGGAGAAACATGCTGACCGGTAGGTTCCTTTCTTCTAGAATCCTCATCCAGGACCATCCTGTCGTAGAACGACTAGCTGCTTTAACTCCATCAGTGCGGCTGGATAAATTTTGGCAAACGAAAAGAGAGCCATTACTTGTCAAAAATTATTCCCCATTGGTAGAACTAACCTTTAATGTTGTTAAGCACAGAACCCATCCAAGATACGAACATGATTGGCGACTCCCATTCAGTGACACCAGCAACATCATCTCCGACCCAGATCTTATCACTGACTGGTCTTGTTATCCTATACATCTAGAGGCTGGTTGGCGAAAAGGATATTGCTCTCAAGCGATGTCTCTGTATACTGACGGGTCTAAAAACGAGCGCGGTGTCGGTGCAGCCTTCTTGGACCCTAATAACGACCATGCTGAGCAATTCAAACTGCAACACATATCTTCCATCTTCACCGCTGAAGGTATAGCCATATTAGAAGCGCTGAAATATGTTGAACATCTCGCCACCAATGCTGTAATCTACTCTGATAGCCAGAGTGTCCTCAAGTCACTAAAGCACATGGATTCCAGATGTAACGATCCACTTCTACTGGATATTTCTCACCGACTAACTGAGCTACATCGGCACCAGATACATGTCTTTCTTATTTGGATCAAAGGTCACAGCAACATAAAATATAATGAGGCGGTGGACAGGCTGGCCAAGGAGGCCTCAACCTCGGGCCGATCTCTCATGAACCTCCTCAGTCACGAAGATATTGCAGCCCATATCAAGAAGTTCAACCTTCGTCACTGGCAGAGGGATTATACTCGTTCTTTGTTAAATAAAGGGGCATTCTATGGAGCAATTCAGCCCCAGATACCCACTAAACCCTGGTTCACTCACCTCTCCAAACCGCGATCCTACTTCACAACTCTATGCAGACTTAGATTTAACCATACCAGACTTCCTTCCCATCTGTTTAAAATCCATCTCCTGGAATCACCAAGTTGTACCTGTGATCCCCAATATACAGCTGATTCCAATCATGTCATCCTCGCTTGCCCTCTCACCAACAGTTTCCGTGACCCCCTTTTCGAAATTATTCTTACCAATAATTTACCCTTACCCATTGGTTTGCAACAAATTTTAAGTTATTCTAAAATCCCTCGCATATTTGATGTCTTATACAAATTTATTAATAGTAACAATATTTTAATATAGTTTTACATTTTCCTGCCCACTTCTCGGCCCCTCGGTTCCTCCCAGATCCCATATGATACCCTCATCACCTCCATTGAGTGCCCCTTCATTTAACAACCTTTTCTTAAAATTGGAGTCATGGCTGATATGCTTCGTTCATGAGGCCATTCAAAATAAAAATAAAAAAAAAAAAATAATTTTTCAAAAAAAAAATAGCAATACATAAACCATATTTTAAGGTTCGTTGCTATGAGTTACGTTTCAAAAATTATTTATATTCCTTACAGACATTCAGTTTACGTTCTTCGGGGCTCTGTAACTTTTCTCGTATTGAACCTACCTCAAATCTGAGAACTTATTAGCGATTGGAAATAAGTAAGATAAGAGTCATTTTTTCGATATGACTAACCGTTTTCGGATAAATCAAGGAAACGTCTAAAAATATGTGTTTTTCAAAACTACATTTCAAGATGGTTTTCGGCATGTATCTCGAAAACCGGACGACCTGTAAAAAATCATATTTCATATAAATTATTTATTTCAAAATTTTCTACAACTGTTACTTGAAAAGTTTTGATTAGGTCATAAACATAAGCTGTATCTTGTAAAATGTAGTTAGGTCCCGGGGGAAAGTCATCTCAATTTTCATTCGATTTCGGCCAAAATCTAATGAGACCTTAGTTAGAACATGTGACCCCCCTTCATTCTAAATTTCAAGTTCATAGCTACAATCGATTTTGCGGTAGAGAGCTCACAACTTCCCAATTACACACACACGCACACAGATATAATCGCGAAAATGATCAAAACGTATTCAGGGTACTTTGAAACGTGAAAATAAGTTGAAACATGGATCTCGAATTTTCGCACGATTACCATACTTTATAAGAAAGTAGATGTGGCCATTACAACACTTTCTTATACCAATCGCTTGTGTACAAATTATTATTCCCATTTGGGAAAAATCGTATTTCATATGAAATATATATTACAGTTTTATTTACAACTTTTGTTTACTTGACATGATTTTTGATTAGGTCAAAAACATATAAAATCTACTTAGGCCCCGAAGTAGAGTGGTCTCAATTTCCACCCAATTTCACCCAAAATCTAATCAGATCTAAATTAGCACTTGTGAGCTATTCATTCCAAATTTCATGTTCATAGCTAACTCGATCTCGGATTTTCGCACGATTACAATACTATACGTATAAATAAAAAGGTATGGCCTCTGTGAGAAATACGAATATAGTGTCGTTAAACCAACCGTGTGGCGAAACTAAGACACCGTTACGGGGACAAACATCTTTAGTAAATAATCAAGTTTGCAAGTTAACCCAAAGTGAAAATAATTTGAAAGAATAAAAAATGATATTTTTATATGATTTTTCTTACTTTTTAGTCTTATACGTACAATTTTAAGAGAATTAAATCGAATCGTTCGATTAAACTGTTTTGAATTGAGTATCACACATTTTTTTGTTACATAATTACCCTTTTTTTCTTCCAAGAATAGAACAACTCCCATAGCGAGCTACATTCTACCTTTCTTTGGTGTAGGAGGGGGTAGAGGGTAGGGGGTAGGGGGGTAAAAAAGTTTTTTGGGCATCATAAAAATACACTCTTTTCAATACAAGGTCAAACAACAAGAAATGCCATCATCACTCCTGAAATATGATAGATGTGGCTCTACTTGGAAAAGAAAACTTCATTTATCCACTGTACGTTGTCGACCAAAAGGCGGGGGGTGGGCGAAACCAAAGTCTTATTCCATTTTTGGCTACGCCACAGGATAAGACTAAAGTTGAGTGCTGGTCGAAAAGTGTCTGAGAGTTGGGGGCCATCTAACTGTGATAGAACGGGGTACCGTTAGCAAGCCCGCTAGCCGGCTTTCCACGGGGAAACCTCCAGCAAGAGAAAAACAGGGACTTCTCAGTTCGTCCAAGTCTCAGTCTGTCCCAAGTGTCCAATGACAAGCCCGCTAGCCGGCTTCCTACAGGGAAACATCCAGCAAGAGGAAAACAGGGACCTCTCAGTTCGTCCCAAGTCTCAGTTTGTCACAAGGGTTCAATAGCAAACTCGTTAGCCAGCTTTCCATGGGGAATCCTCCAGCAAGGGGAAAACAGGGATTCTCAGTTTGTCCCAAGTCTCAGTTTGTCCCAAGGGTTCAATAGCAAACTCGTTAGCCAGCTTTCCATGGGGAATCCTCCAGCAAGGGGAAAACAGGGACTTCTCAGTTTGTCCCGTCTCAGATTGTCTCAAGGGTCCCATGGCAGCTAGCCGGCTTTCCACGGAGATACATCCATCTCTATATCAAGGGAAAAACCAGGGACTTCCCAGTTCGTCCCAAGTGTCAGTTTGTTCCATGGGTTCAATAGCAGGCCCGCTAGGCGGCTTTCCATGGGGAATCCTCCATCTCTATATCAAGGGGAAAACCAGGGACTTCCCAGTTCGTCCCAAGTGTCAGTTTGTCCCATGGGTTCAATAGCAGGCCCGCTAGGCGGCTTTCCATGGGGAATCCTCCATCTCTATATCAAGGGGAAAACCAGGGACTTCCCAGTTCGTCCCAAGTGTCAGTCTGTTTCACAAACAAACAAACTATACAAATCAAATTTCCCGAAATGTTATATTATATCGCCTGTCTCTGCTGTTAACTACATCTGCTGAGCAATGATGTTGTTGCAGCAGATAAGATAATATTTATGAAAGTTAAAATTAACTGCGTAGAGATAAATATAAAGACACCTTTATCTGAGCTCTAAGAAAAACTTTGACAAGTTGCCAAGAGTCGAGGGTGGGGGTATAGGAAGGATAGACGGGGAATGCAGCGGCATGCACTCGATGGGAATGTGCAGCAGGATGCAGTTTGTACTGCAACTTCAGCTATAAAGATCAAAGCTTCGCTCCTTCACCTGAACACCCTAGAAGCTGCATTATTAATGTCCCCTCGGATTATTCATATTAAAGCAAGTGTAATATTCTCCATTTGACTGAAATTCGGTTGTCATGTTTAGGGGCTTCTGTAAAATGCCGGGTGTAAAATGCACATGTAAAATGGAGGGCGAGGTAGCTCAGTGGTATGCGTGCTTGACTTCTGAGCTCAAGGTCGTGGGTTCGTAACCCGACCGAGGCCCTTAGTTTATTTTATCTGGGAGGTAAAATAAACTTAAACACGCCGTCCTTCGGATGGGACGTTAAGCGATGGTCCCGAGCCTGTATGATGTCAGGTACTCGTTAAAGACCCCTACCCTAGATGAATAAAAATTTAGGGTAGGCAAAATTTAGGACTCCCACAGTAGAGTCGGGCTCATGTCCACCAGAGTGACGAAAGAGCGCTCTGGTAGTAGGCGGCCCGGGCATGAGTCATAAAACCTAACCTAACCTAACCACATGTAAAATGTCGGGTACATACATGCAATACATGAGCCGTTATTAGGGTTTTGGACTTTACACGCTCACTTGATCTCCCCATTTTTTCATCAGGCAGATTTGGTTGTAAATCGATAGAGATTGTCCTTATGAACTTCTGATCCACATATACATTTCCCTGACGATTCATATCGGGAGGGGTACCTTGTTTCTACGGATAAAAGTGAAGTTTTACCTCCGGAGCATATGAAATATATGTAGTCGGTTGGAAATTCGATGTTGGGTTTTTACATAAATTCCAAGTTTCCCGACTCCCTGAACCCAAAATTTTTAAAAAGGAATTCTATGTATGTGCGTTTACCAAGAAAACGTTTAAAAAATCGGGTTTCAAAACGACATCTGAGATTGCTTTTCGGCATGCATCTTGCAAACCGGGCGGACCTTCGAAAAAATGTATTTCATATAAATGGTGTCTTTCAGTTTTCTCTACAAGTTTTATTTGATGAGATTTTTGTTTAAGTGCTGCACTTTGTAAAATACAATGGTACTTAGGGCCCGAAGTTTTTCGTTTTTTCGGCCCTAATCTAGTTAGCATTAGCACATGTTACCTCTTCATTTCAAAGAAGTTCATTGCTATAATGGTTTGTGAATTGGAGAGCACTAAGTTCCAATCTTATAGACTCACACATCTTAGCGAAAATTGGAGAGCACTAAGTTCCAATCTTATAGACTCACACATCTTAGCGAAAATTGGAGAGCACTAAGTTCCAATCTTATAGACTCACACATCTTAGCGAAAATTGGAGAGCACTAAGTTCCAATCTTATACACTCACACACCTTAGCGAAAACATGTTCAGGAGACCTTGAAACGTTAAATTCCATTGAAAATTTAATCTCGGATGTTTGCCCGATTACAATACTTTCTAATATTAATGGTATAAGAAAGTAAAATGTCAACGGTGGATAACCAGCATTGTACTGCCCAAGTTTTCGCTCTCCCCTATACATATATTGATTTGGTTGAAAATGTCCTCTGAATAAAGGAGCCTCTGGAGAGGAATGCCGGACGGCGTCCTCCCTAGATGAGCTGTAGCAAGCAAGAAGCCTCCACAGAAGCCCGCGGTGGGCGTCTCGTGTGGGCGGGCGTCACTTCTTTTATTTTCCATTCAGCCTGCCTTCCTCGGCCCACCCATCCTATTGTATCTTCGTTCTTTTTCTTTGTCTCCTTCGGGCTTCCTTTCATATCGGCCGTCACTATGAATAACCTATTAACAAATATCATAAAAAGGTATCATACATACTTGCATTGATCCTTTATTCATTGGCAGATTTCAATCAACTTGTTGAGTTATTCAGTATTTACCAGAAAGTTCAAATCAGAACATAAAAGAAACAAACGCAGTTAAAATTAAATGCCATTCGCAGTACTTGCCCAAAAATTTAGAATATTGTCGACTCTGAACTTTAGGGTATCAAGTTGGAACCCAAATGGGAATATAGAATTCCATAAATAATTAAATTGAATAAAATAAATAAAAGACGCTCTCTTTCAGGTCAATTCTCCTTTAACCGCTACGCTGTGTGGTATATACCACTGATGATGACGCTGCTGCGTTGAAAACCGGTTCTGGTCAAAAATAAAACAGTGGGAAGACAACGTCTATTGGGGGGCGAAAGGCTGATAAGTCCCCAGTGGGCCTAGTAGATGCTGATATACTAGGGCCAACAAATACTGGGGCCTGGTCTCTTATACAGCTCTGCCAGCAAATTCCTACTCCTCGCGTCCCCCGGGCAATGCATTCGGAAGAATGTAGCAGAGAGGAGAGGTGTGAGGAGCGAGTTCCCAGCGCTCATGAAATAACTGGGACTCTCAGCTAAGGGAGTAAACCCCGACAGAAAATCACAGGTCCCCCAAGGTCAACGGGGGTTTGTCGCAGGGCTAACAACTCTACACTGTAAAAAGGACTTTTGTTACGAAACCTAACACTAGCCTCGGAATACTGGACGGATCTAAACGGAAAATGACTAAAGCGCGAACTGGACTGAATATTGGATCTTGGAATGTACTAAGTTTATGGCGACCAGGAGCTTCGAAAACAGTGGTAGAGGAGCTGAAGCGATACCAGATGGACGTGACAGCCCTGCAGGAGGTGAGATGACCGGACAGCGAGGGGTACTCCATATTCTATAGCGGAGGTAGCGGCCCACATCATGTAGCAGGCACCGGTTTCGCGGTGAGTCCAAGGGTGAGACAGGCAGTCCTGGCCTTCACCCCCATCGACCAGAGGCTCTGTGTGCTGCGGCTGCGGTGGCGATGGTTCAACATCAGCATAGTGAATGTCTATGCGCCCACTGAAGACAAGGAGGACACCGAGAAGGATGCTTTCTATGACAAGCTGGACCAAGTGCCAAGGTACGATGTGAAAATCGTGACAGAGGACCTAAACGCCAAAATCGGGCGTGAGACGGGGTTCTGTCCAACGATTGGGAAACATAGCCTGAATGACGTCAGCAATGACAACGGCATAAGATGCGTATCTATGGCCGCATCGAAAGGGATGGTAGTCTGCAGCACAATGTTTCCTCACAAGAGAATCCACAAGGCCACCTGGAAGTCTTGGGATGGTAAGACAGCAAACCAAATTAATCATGTTCTCATCGACCAAAGACATAGGAGCAGCATCAGGGATGTGAGGAGTTGTCGGGGAGCTGATTGCGACTCGGACCACTTCCGAGTGAAGATTAAATACAACGTCCGGCTGAAAGTACTCGAAAACACCCTCAGAACAGCCAATAAAGCCCGGTATGAAGTAGAAAACCTCCGAGGCGGTGATGTCACAGCCATTTTTCAAATGGAGCTGAAAAACCGTTTCGAGTCGTTATGCCCGGAAGATCTATCAGTAGATACTGGGCCACCATTGAAGAAGGCGTAAGAGAGGTCGCAGGGAGCACTGTGGGTATCAGAAAGAAGAAGGTCAAGAAGTGGTTCACGCCTGAGTGCCAAGTGTCCGTGGAAAAAAGGAGGGCACTGAGGATTCGATATCTACAGAAGCCGTCTGACCCCATTCTCAAAGAGCAACATGCCATTGCAAGGAAAGAAGCGCAAAGAACCCTAAGGAGAGCCAAAAGGGAGTACAGGGTGGGTCAGTTGGAGGCCATACAAAACGCATGGGAACATGGGGCGACGAAAGAATTCTACCGGGACATCAGGAGTGAGAAACGAGGGTTTCAACCGAGGATGTTCCAGATGAAGGATAAGTCAGGACAAATGGTGGCAGTAAGAAGTGAAATCTTGTCAGTCTGGAAGGAGTACTTTCAAGAACTGCTCAACCGCCAGGAACCGCGTCACCCAATCCCAAAGTGCACTTCACCCACTCCCGAGGTAGAAATAGAGGTGCCTGACCTTCTAGACGTAGAACTTGCCATCAGCAAGATGAAGAATGGGAAGGCTCCAGGAATGGATAACTTGCCAGCCGAATTATTTAAGAAGGGAGGAAAAAATCTGGCAGAGGTTCTTTACCAACTCATTATAAAGATATGGAGAGAGGAAAGAATACCCGAAGCTTGGAACACGAGCCTGATATGTCCCTTACTGAAAAAAGGAAGTAGGACCGAATGCTGCAACTACCGGGGCATATCGTTATTTTCAGTCGCATATAAGGTCCTCTCAAGAATTCTCCTAACGAAGCTGACCGCCTACTCTGAAAGCATCCTTGGAGAGTACCAAGCGGGCTTCCGACGTGGAAGAGGCACTTTGGACCAGATATTTGTTCTCAGACAAATTCTGGAGAAGCAATGGGAGATGCAACAGGATACCCATGCACTATTCATAGACTTCCGAGCTGCTTATGACTCGATACATCGGGAACGTCTGTGGGGCTATGATGAGACGTTTGAAAATAAAGTGCTGAGGAAAATAGCAGGTCCGGTCAAGAATAGAGAAACCCAAGAGTGGAGGATCAGAACCAACAGGGAGCTGAGAGACATCTTCTGGCAACACCCGACCGTAGATGCAGATATGAAATCACGGCGCTTAAGATGGGCTGGACACGTGGTGAGAAGCGGACAGCAGACAGCCATAGGACGCATCATGGACGTTTAGGTCCAAGGGGCCAGATCACGGGGAAGACCACGGCTGAGGTGGACTGACCTGGTGAAGAAGGATGCTGTGGAACACCACGTGGTGAACTGGCGACCGGTGGCGCACGACAAGGCTAGTGTGGGCGGCTAAGGATCTTCAGGGTACGTCGCCAACGGAGTAAGGAGTAAGTAAGACAACGTCTTTTATTTCTATGAGAAATCTCATCCCATAACATCTTACTAACACATATAAATTTACTTAAATTCAGAATGGTAGATTTCATAAAACATCAAGACAATCACGAGTTTATTTTCGCTCGATTCGGCTTATACACGAAACCCACCAAGATATTTCGACCTTAAATCCAAGAAACGAGTTTTGTACTCAAAGTTCCGCTTCCCAGAAGCCTACAGTTCTATCTCTTCAACAAAGATCTACCACAGACAGGTTTTCTAAATTTTCTTTTATCAGTTCATCAGAAATTGAAAAACGCCTAAAGGGATTGTCGATCGGAGATGAGACAAAACTTCACACTCACTCAGGATGTGTATCCCTGTGGATCCTCCTTCATCACTTCACACTCTCTCAAGATGTGAATCCTTGTGGATCTTCCTTCATCAAGTAAGAACACAACAGGCGACAGAAGAACGTTCAGATATTGAAGAGAAAGGTATCTGTCGTAGGTGTGTGGAGTCTCCATTCTCAATTGATGACTTCTACCAAGAAAGACAAAGAGAAATAAAAGTGCGCGCGCATGTCTTGTTCTTCTATTAATCACATTTGGGGAGGGGGGAATAAAATGTTTCCCAATGTGCTCCCATCCCTTATAGCTGGCGCCTGAGCTCCTCTGCAAAGGAGAAGAATGGTGTGTCCTTTGCTCATCGTTTCACCATGTTTTCAGTGTCACAGTCTGTAAGACAACCACTCTCCATAATGTCTAAACACTGAGAAATTAGTGGATATTACATTTTAAAGCTTTTAATATTATTGTGGTTTGTCTCAAATTGTGTTATTTTTATTATTTAGTCCAAGTAGAACTTGGATCCCTTAGACCTTCCTCCACATCGTCGAACCATCCCTTTCGGAGTGTTCCCATAGAAACACCGTGTTCAGCCCTCCCCGCGTCAAACTGTCCATCTTCGGATACTGGAAAGAAACTCCGTTTCAAAACACGATGGGCCATGAACCAGAAATATACACTAGATAGAGACTATTGTTACGTGTGGATGGCGTATAATAAAGTTTATATGGGTGTGGCCAGATGGAGGAAGGGTAACGGGCGATCCAGATTAGGACGATATCTCCTTCAGAAATCATTAAACCCACAGAGACAGGCTGGGGCAATTTATCATAATGATGTGAGGAGAGGGGAGATTGGGGTGGGGAGCTATATTAAATTCCAGGGGGGCTGCCTCGATAACACCGGCAATAAAGAGACAGGGCAGGGGTCGGAGGCAGAGATTGCCAGGGAGGGGCAATGTTGCCTGGCAGGGCCCTGTGTGGTCTTTGTTCCGCTCGGTTGAAGGCAGCACAGAGGCAGGTCTGGCAACACCGCCCCACCCACCAACCCTCCCCCACCCCTGGGGGGGGGGGGGGGAGGTGTAAGGGGAGCATATATTGGGGGGGTGGCCCCCGCCCGGGGGGTCCCTGGTTACGCCACCAGCCCCCCCCCCCTCCCTTCTGCCGCCTCAAGGTCACTCAGGACGATCACCTCGGCTAGACCATCCCGGAACATTTTCTACAGAGAATCACGCCTCCCCATTAGAGGCCCCTCATCCAAGACTAATAGGCTATCTCCCCCATAAGTTCCCTTCACTAACTTAAATTACTTTTCTGTGTTGTCCCAATACGTTAAGTTCATGAAAAGATTGTCTGCTGCTAAAACGAAAACCACAATATTTAAAAAAGATACTCTTTACTGACAAGTCCATTTCGGTTTGTTGTTTTCAAGTGGCTTCACACGATTGTTTTTATTATTGAAAACTGTCATTTAATAATGAGTGCTCCGCTGTCGATGTTTCATCATAGATTCCCGAGACATGAGGAAGAGACACGATACGGACGCTTTTATTAAAATATAGAGTAAAGTATTAAATATACTTTTTGCCGGAAACAGAAGACATCTCCTGGAAAATTGCAGTTCCAGCACGAAACTTTCAAAATGGAAAATATAATTAAAGAGACAATTCGACTTTCCCTTCCTGCTGGAGCTGATCCAGCGATGAGTTGCTCGCTAACAAAGACGAGAGGCAAACAGTTCCTGGTTAACCAATGTTGCTTCTCTGAAACGAGGGCGCCCGACTACCGCAATTTGAGCCGGTATTGAATTGCGCCAAATCGTAAACCTCCACATAATCCTTGTATTGAACTGCGCTCATTTGAAAATAGGTATGCATGCATGATAAACATTGTACACTGCCAAAACATATTAACACTGCCTACGTACATAATATGTACGTAGGCAGTGTTAATCGATAATATTATTATCGATTGCCTTACAAAGTGACAACGATTGTATAAATTACAAGAATGTATTTAGGGTATCACTACAAAATTGTGGCACAGAAAACCATTTGCTCTTTGTATATCCAGTTGATGTTTCCTAAGAAATAAAATGTTGACCCTCCCATCGGTCGTTTTATTGAAACAGTCCAGGTTCTCCTGATATAGAGAAACATAAGTTCATAAAAAAATGTATTTCTCAAAATATTTGTGAAAGCTGGATTTTTATCAGGTAACTGCGGGTTTCATAATCAAGGTATTATATTCCAATTGACAGCTGCCAAAACCCCGCGAAAATCTTTAAAAAATTTAATTTTTTTGTCTAAGTTTTGTTAACGGATTTTTACAACTTAAATGAATGTTTTTTGGGTCGCTGATTACGAATTCAATATTTATTTTAGCCAAAAGTGGTCCTAATGTTGTCATTTTGGCCTAAAGTCGTCCAAATTCAATATATTGGCTATTTTTGCCACTTTTGGTGGTTTTAATGGATTCATTGATTGGGAAATCCGCAGTTTCCTGACAAAAAGCGAGCTTTCAAAAATATTTTGCACCTAGTTTCACCCAAATTGATCAAAAATTGAGCGAGGGCTCGAATTTTGAAAATCAAAACTCATAAATTTCACACTGTGTGCCGTCTCCTGCTAGTTCACTTTTCTGACAGGTACCCGTTCGTGACAATGAGCTCCAAGTTCATCGTCTGGCCTGAATACTGTAGAGAGAATCAGGTGAAGTATGTAGGTGATTGTGAAGGCGAGCTTACACAAAGAGTTAGGTGTGTGTGCGAAACAAAAAGGAGCAAGAAGGTTGGGAGCATCACAATGAGAGAGGCTCGGCTCGGTCCGAGTCGCTGTGCTGGAGTAGGAACAGTGTAATGAGGCCTTTTGTCTACGTCATGGTTGGGGGCTTCTAAGGGCCGCAGAGCACAGCCATCAAGGACAGGCTCACACATGAGGCACTTCTTAAAGTTCTCCTACCTAATGCTCCACAGTCAGAGTTCTGGCGGAATTTCACTCCCGAAAGTCCCAGGATTTAGGGATTAATCATTATTAAATTATAATAACCAGAGAATCCGTAGTTCAGTGGCGTCGCATTCAGGGTGACTTCAGGGTGGTTCATACGTTTTCAACAGTATATAAATTCTGCGCCTGTAATCTATCTTCTCTGTTTCATCATTATAACTAAGGAGTTGGATATTGAAGGCCGACTCTAAAAACTTTGGCCGAAAAAGAGCAACATATGAACATCTCACACTTCTGTTGGTCTGTTCTATGTTAGTAGTACTCGAAGCAATGCCGTGGAAAAAAAAGTGCGCCTCATTTCGTCAAAAATAAAAGTTGCCTGTGAATCCCCGACTGACTTACATAGGGGCTCCTAAATCATACAAAATTTTGTGTCGATAAATCCATTATATCGGCAGTTATTAGGGTTTTCAAGTTAAGTCTCTCCCTAATCCGCCAATCCCTTTGATCGATTTAGCTGGAAATCGAGGTTCTGGATTCATACATAAAATTTCGTGATGATACATTGATTCTATAAGGAGTTAATCGTGTTCACAGAGACACAGAGAGAGGGCAGTTTTTTTCATACTTGGAATCTGGAATTTGGAAGACATGAAGTTCCGTTGAATACTTCATCGAATTTTTGACCGACCCCCCCTCCCATACTTCGTATTTATATAGCTGGGAAAGTAAAAAATAAAATAAAAAAAGCACTTGAAAACCAAAGTAACTGTAACCTGGATGAAATGATAACCTTCTCTATCTCTGAGCAGGAACCTGCCAAACAAGTTAACAACTACCTAACAGAAAACATTGTTTGTCCTAATTATGTATTAAAATACACTTTGTTCTGATGAAGAGAACTTCAACTTAATTTTATGATAAATGATTTGATTTCAGTTGATCCCTATTTTTAAGGCTAATAGAGAGAAAAATATTGTTGAACTTGAATGAAATAAAACTCGTTTATTTGTGGTATTGTCTAATTTCACAGAATATATATCTGTACCATTTGGGAAAAACTAGGCAAGTCCAAAATCACAGGTTTTCAGGGTAGCGCTTTGAAGTTTTCTGTTTTCAGTGTAAATCGAATTGTTTTGATAAATTATTTTTCCAACCGCCATTATTCAACAATTTCTCCATATTTTATTATGGAATGCACATATATTTAATTTTGAATTTTATCATACATTTTTAGGACTTATCTAAAATTGCACCCCCACTTATCTAGTTAATCACCCGAAATCAAAAGAATTGTCTTATTCATAGTTATTCACGTACTTATCTACTTTCCACCGCATCTGGGCAAATGTTTGTATAAGCAAGATATATACGTTTAACCAATTTTAGGGCACGAACGCGGTTTTGATAAAAATAGATAAATGCAATTGTATAAATCCATAAGTAAATTTCCGAGTTTTCTAAAAATGCCCAATGCGTTTTCAAGAATACCATTGACGGAATAGATAATTAAAATACACAATTTCTTTGTCAAACTTCACTATATATTCTCAATGGAGTGTATCAATTGGAATGCCCAGAATGTAATGCCAAATACGCGGGACAGACAGGGAGATCCTTTAAGATTAGATACAGGGAACACACAAGAAATACAAACTCCAACACTTCCTCATTTCACCAACATCTCACAGAAACAGGACATCCCATAGACACACAACACAAACCAACTAACTATAATACATATCTGCCAAAAAGGTCCACTTTTGAATTTACTGGAAGCGGTAGAAATAAATAAACTGAACAAAAATAACGATATCGTGATGCTAAATGAACAAATAGAACTGAACCATTCCCCCCTTCTTAATTTAAATATCAAGTAGCTAAGAGTCTGATGATTGTAGAAATGTTTTGCCAACTGACATTCAGAGAATACTATATTTTCATTTGATGTTTTAATTTGTCTTTAAATTCTATGTATTTGTTTTTATTCACTTTAATATTTATTATATTTTACATTTATATAATTCCTGAGTCATACCTATATAAATACCAACACTTTACTGTTAGATTCGCTTTATTACATTTTATATATATATATTTTATTTTTTATTTTATATTTATTATTATCTTGTAAATATCTTCTAAGTTGAGGAACGCGGACATATTGTGGAAACTTGTAATAAATGAATAAAACAAACTTATTTTTTGAAATATTGTCTATTCCACTAAAGATATATATACATATAACTACCGGTTTCGGCTTTATACCATCGTCAGGTCTAGTTATGAACTCATAACTAGACCTGACGATGGTATAAAGCCGAAACCGGTAGTTATATGTATATATATCTTTAGTGGAATAGACAATATTTCAAAAAATAAGTTTGTTTATTCATTTGTAAATATCTGTTTATTGGAATGTATAGAGTAACAAAAACAAGGGATTCCCCGTCATTACCTAAAAAAAACCCTCCATAACTGTACCTTCTACCCTGTCAACCAATTCTGTCAGTTTGTAAGTGACTCTTGATAATGCCTTAACACGGCGAAACTAGTTGAGTATTTGAGAATATATAGTGAAGTTTGACAAAGAAATTGTGTATTTTAATTATCTATTCCTAGAATGGAGCTTCACAAAGTAAATCTGGAAACCATAAATTATTTGAATACCATTAACATTACGACTTGCATACTTTTACACGATGTGTAGGACACCAATATGGGTTGCCCAGAGTATTTATCTCATTTTGGACACAAATCGACTTATCTACTTTTTCCCAAATGGTACAGATATATATATATGGGAGTACTTTCGGTATTTCTACGATCCTCAGTCAAAAGTATAAGACTGAGTCTTATCTCTTATGCTTTTGGCTGAGGATGGTAGAAATACCGAAAGTACTCCCATGTATAAACATAATATATATATATTATGTGAAATTAGACAATACCACTAATAAACTAGTTTTATTTCATTCAAGAACATTTGAATTATTTCACAATATCTCTGCAATAATGTCAGTTTTCAAAAATATTGTTGTTCTTCATTATTAATAAATGTTGTTATGATAAATGATTTGATTTCCGTTGATCCCTATGTATGTAAGCCGGCTGCGGTTTGTCCCGCTGTGGCCCTGGCTGGACGCTAGACGCTACGCGCTAGACCCTAGATGGGATCCTTGCTAGCCCCTTCATTGTCCTCTCATCCAAGTCAACCGCCAACCAACCGTAGGCAATATCCGTGAAATCCTAATAGCCTCCCTGTAGCCTCACTTTGTCCTTCCTTCACGTTTCTTAACTTCCATATCCTCTCATTGTTCATCTGTAATCATGTAGGTATATGGTAGGGATGCATATAGAAGAGAAAATATCGATATTTTGTATCAAGAAAATATTGATATTTTGCGATAATATCGATAGGTGTGTCAATACATTAAAAATGTAATATCGATAAAAGCTATAAACATTTAATTAAGTGAATACAATTTAAAGTAAAACATTGAAATATAAAATAATATTTATTTACCTAGATAGATAGATAGTTAGTTATTGTGACTCACGTCTGAGCTTTAACTAAGAGGTCACATCGCCTACTACCAGAGAGAACATGAGCCCGACTCTACAGCGAGTCTACATTTTGCCTACCCTAAATTTTTATTCATCCAGGGTAGAGGTCTTTAACGGTGTACCTGACATCCTACAGGCTGAGGATCATTGTTTAACGTCCCATTCGAAGGACGGAGTGATCAAGGTTTTTTCACCTCCTAGATACAAAAAACCTCAGTCGATTTCCGAACTCGAGATGTTGAGCTCAGTAGGCAAGCGCGCTACAACGGAGCTACCGGCGCCCTTTGTCTTATTTATTTTATGAATATAACGTTTTTTATGCAAACATGCAAATATAAAAAACAGAAAGGATACAAAGATCATGAGAAATTATTATTGGCACAAATCGTCATGGTTACTGGTAAACTGGTTAGGTAGGTTTGGTAAAGTGGGGAATGGAAAATACACTAGTTCAGTATTCCATCTCTAGCGATATCGAACTTGGAACTCGTGGCTTGAGGATGGAGTTAAGACTGGTGTGAGGTGTGAGTAACACCAGTTGGCAGTGAGGAGATAATAGATTTAAAAGAAGCATTTGTCAAGAAAAGAATGATTTTCTTCTTCAAACGAAACAGGGATTATAGAGGAGACCAAACAAGATCCCAGTTATATAAGCGGCGACTTATGATGCTGATTGGTCCAGCCAGCTGGAGATTAACACGGCCATTAAGGGATTCAACATAACCTGTGATGAGGGTCTAGGATAGAAGAGTGGAGAGGGGGGGGGGGCTCTGGCTAATGAAGAGCCTACCGACTCCAGTAGACTGTAATTGATGGCCACTGGAGGAGGCTGGAGAGCCGGACCCAGCGATATCGACCTGTCCACACCAGGGCGGCCCTCAGTCACTGGTCAACCACCTCTATGCAAGGACCCGTTGTAAACAATTCTGCTTCCATAAAGCTACTGATAGCCAATCCTGCATCCATTCGATAAGCGAATTGAAATGTTTCCATAAATATATCTGCAAATTTGCTGCGCACTGTGCTGAGGAGATACACCTGGAGTAACTGTTAACCAACCCTTCATCCATGGGGTAATTGATAACTAATCCTCCATCCATTGAGTCATTGACAGTCAGCCGTGCATTATTGATAACTAATCCTGCATCCATGGAATCAATGATAAATAACCCAGCATCCATGGAGTCAGGGATAACCAGTCGTGTATCTATTCCCCATCCCAGGAGCCATGTTTGGTGGAAAGATGTAATCATATTTCCATGATGCCTATGGAGCTCTCTGTGAAATACAATGCAATATAGTGGTTCTTATAGAGACCCTTGGCTAGATGTTGAGTGCGGTGGTATGTTCCCCTGGTAGTCCCATCTGTCTGACAGCTCCATTAGTTGTGAGCTTGTGCAGACCTCTCCAGGCTATTTGAGTCAGTTCGCTGCTGCAGCTCTTTGCTTCCTTTGTCCTTTCCTTTATCACTTCCACATATCAACGTATAATACATTGATATTTGATAGAACATCATATCATATGTCACATTCGTTATACATAAACAATCTAAGCTCATAAATAAGAATGTCATTTGGTAGTCTCCCCCTCCATTTCGTTAGCTGTAAGAGTTATAGGAGAAGTTATGAAATCGGCATGAAACTCGTTGTTTATTTCACCGAAATTTCATGTTTTCCTGAAACAAAAAAAAACTTTCCTGTTTCTGTGGAACAAGACACCTACTTATAGAATAATTGTTGAATAATGCGCACAGTAATCGCAGTATCATTAAATTCGCGCGAAAATATGAGATCGTGTTTCACGGATTTTCACGTTACAAGGTCCCCTGGAATACGTACTGATCATTTTCGCGATGATGTCTGTCAGTGAACATGTGATTGGAATATTGTGAGCACTTTAACTAAAAAACGATTATAGCAATGAGCTTGAAATTTGAAATGAAGATTTCTCATGTGCTAACTTAGATTTGATTAGATTTTGGAAATCTGACCAAAATTAAAACAACTTTACTTAAAATAAAAGTTGTAGGTTACAAAAAGCACATTTTAATAAAATTTGATTTTTGTAAAGCCGCCCGTACAAACAATGTATGATACATTTCCATGGAAAATATTTCTAAGTAATGTTTAAATATTAACGCAAGAATACTATAATATTTTTTTATTATTGATAGTTTTTTATTAAAAAGGATAAAAAAAATAAGATCACTCTCCCTGCCAGGAGGGCAGAAAGCTGACAGAACAACGAAAATGCTTCCACATGCAGCAATAATTAGCCGACAAGCCTCAGAATTCATTGCACGAGAAGTTGCAACACTATGTCCCCTCACGCAATCATCTGGAATCACTTGAGATATTAAACAGGACATCATATCATATGTCACATTCGCATATATATCTTCCTCAGATATACGATGTATAGGGTAAGTTATGTAATTGGTCAACAATTCAATGCGGAAATTGTCGGCTAAAGGAAAGGGGGAGAGGCTTAACTCAAAAACTCTAATAACTGTGTAATGAATGTATTCACACGAAATTTCATTTGTAAATTCAAAACCTATAAGGACGACACCTCGGCCCTAATAACTGCCGATGTAATGAATGTATCGACACAAAATTTAGTATGAGCATTCAGAAATCACTATGTGAGTCAAATATTGAGTTTTGGTCGATTGGCGTTGAAGAGAGTGAAAACGTAATCGATTAATTCGTGCTGGTGAAGTACATAGCCGGTGATTCACCGACCACTTTCATAAAAGTGTTTCGGTGCTCGTATTTTCCTTTAGTTATTAATTGTTGCTCTTTGAAAAGTGTTTTTTTATCACAGTTGCTACTATAGTTGTGATTCAAAGTTGCTACTATAGTTGTGATTCACAGTTGCTACTATAGTTGTGATTCACAGTTGCGCTGTGAGCAGATGGCTGAAGAGAAGAGAAGAATGGAGTTAGTTCTTCCCCTTCGCTAAGAAGACACAAACTTCCTCGAGGACAGATCTAATAAATGTTGTATGATTCCGTTACATATTTCACTGTTCTCCTTCCTCTCCATTCCATTCCATTCTCGTCTTGTTCAGTCTCCACTTTGTCATCACTCAGCCGCTTCCTCCACAAAACTGTAAAGAACCTTTGCAAGACAGCTTTGTTTTACAGTTCCGTCCCTAATCTCTTCTAACGCCACCCTCCAGCCCCCTTTGTCTTCAGATTAGCCTCCTATTCACCTGCTTCCCCTCCTAATGCTCATCATTAATCCTGGGGAGGATTTTCTTCATGATGTCCGTTATTGTTTATCTGTTTAGTACACGTCTGGTCGTACTGCTTCTACGCCGAGAGCTAAGCGTTCGGAAACTTATCCGCTCTCTATTCGGGGTACTTTTCCAGATAGGTTCGGCTTCTCTTTCTTCCAACTTTGCAGGGCCATGCAGCCAGACCCGTGTCTTCCCAAGTGAGCAGAGGTACCTACAAGGTTCATACATACAAGGGGGTACAACAAGTAGACCTTCTACTTTCTAGACCCGCGTTACGCCACTCCTCCGATATGCTGGACACATTTTCGCACTTCGTAGCAAGCTCTTAACTATCTAAATCTTTATGCTGTTTGGTAAGTGGTCAAACATACCACGTGACCAAACAGCTGTTCCATGTATTGCTGCCAGTTGGGAACTTGATCGTTTGCTTGTAAGAGTTCTTGGCATAAGAACCGTGATAACTAGATAGAGATTTGCCATCTCTCAGGGCTAGACCAAGTATAGGGCAGGTTATATGATCTATGAAAAATTCGATATAGAGTTATCAACAGATTTTCATGTTTTCCGATCCCTTGTTTCCAAAAAGGGGGTAAAAAAATACAGTCTGTGAACATCCGATAGTGTGTGATAGATGACGCCTATTTATTTCTTATAAATCGGTCAATGATAAGAGAGAGACTAGAGGAGTTTACTCAAAAACACTACCAGTTGTGCATGTAATGTGTCAACACGAAATTTAGTTAGATGGTTCAGCAGAAGTCCCTGAGTAAGACTGTTGATTCTCAACCAAATAGGTTGATTATTTTCAGAGGGCGAGTGAAAATTAGTTGATTAATCCGCGCTGGGGAAGTACATTGTCGGTGACTCATCGACGATTTCTTGCTTTGTTGAGGTGTGTTTCGACGTCATCGTTGCGTAAAAAAAGGAGGGGTTGGTTGCAAAGTGGAGGGTGGTCTGTCAAATGCCCGCCCATGCCAGGAACTCGGCGCCGGGATGAATGATTTGGTTTTGAAAAGGAGGGTTATGATGAGAGTTGGTGGGGCTGTAATCGTGTTTACAGAGGACTGAAGGGGGCCGTAGTACAATTAGTTGAGGGGGGGACCTTTAATCAGAGCTTCATTATAATATAGTGCTGCTGCTGAGGAGGGGGGGAGGGAGGCGCACCCCAGGGTGATTCTTTTTGTGGACAGGCTGGCATCAGGTGTGCTACAGCTCTCGTTATGACCATCATTAGAAGATTTGCGCAGCAATCAAGATGATTTGAAAACCTCGCTAACCCAGTGTTCGATCAGTGCACTTCGCTTTGAGAGGAAGTTGCAGGAAGAACATGGAATTAATTAAATAAAACAAACTTCTTTTCTGAAATATTATTCATTTATTAACATTGCAAGTGTCCACAATACGTGAAGTTGACAAGTCTACTTATGGGAGCGGATTCCAGATCAACTTTGGGAAAATTTGTGTTATCTGAAGAAACAAACTTTATTTATTACAAGTTTCCACAATATGTCCTCAACTTAGAAGTTGTTATCTGAAGAATACTTAGAAATAATACTCAGACAATATTTTCACAACATTGGACAAAATTTACACGACTATAGTTTCTCTTCTCTTATAACATTATCTACTGTACTGGACAAAATTGATCTGAACTAAATAGGAGGCTTCAGAAATATGGTCACAGCTCTGGGGAAGCAGCCAACTAAGCCGACAGAAGTGGCAGTAACTAATGATTCATTTTCCGAAGTCTGAAGACCAAAAGACAAATCACAGATTGTTATTATTTGATGCAAAACAGTGATTTTCTTCTAGTTTCACGATTAGTATCCGCCAATAGAACCTGTGCCGATTGGCATAGGTAATAAAAACGACAACGCGTTCGTGCACGAAATATTAAACCTGTTTACGCAAAACAGCTGTTGGTTAGTCTGAACAGTCACTATTTAAAATTAATAAAATATACCTGATAATGAAGGTGGTCCAGTAATAATTTCTTTGTGTTTGTACAAAGCTATGAATTTTAAAAAATAACAATCATTTGAAACGAAAAATCATCCTTTCCATAGATCATTTTACTTCCTGAGATGACGGTCATTACATCCCCATGTTTACCTATCGTATCATATTGTATGTTAATGTCAATAGCTTTATAAACACCAAGTTTTTGCTGCCTCTTGTTTAGTTCAGAAGAGTTTTGTTCTGTCCACTAGATAAAGCTGTAAGAGGAGAAACTCTAGTCGTGTACATTTTGACCAAAATAGTGAAAATATTGACCACTAGTTGTGTGTGTCTTTTAATCCTTTTAGGATATCCTTCTGAGTAATCCCTTGTTCATGTTTAGCGTTGTTCCGCTCCTGGCCGCACTGCCTTCAGCACACTGAACAATGATCGCAACGCAGGTAACAAATATCCGTAAAAATCACAGATTTTATTGCCTAACATCCACCCCATTTCCGAGTTGCAATCATTTTTTAGTCATTTTATAGATTATTATAGATTTTATAGTCAAATAATTTCGCTAAGCAAACAGTAATCTAGTGGTAAGCTCAGATTAGCAGTTAGCTGGGGCGACAGATTGCCTAGTAAGCCGGCTGATCCATTCCACCACTTCATGTTTTAAAAGTATAACCCATACATCATCGCATCCTTAAATATGAATATTAATATCAATTATCCGGACAGGGAACAGTAGCGATGTCATTGCTATTATCCACGGTGCCGGGTTCAACTAGGTGTACTGGAGTGTAGTGTAGTGAAGGAACTTCCTGCAGTCCATTGTATGTGTGTGTGTTCATTGATAAGAGTGGGAATGTGGTTGCGTGTGTGAACCGTGGGAGCCCGGTCGACAAATAGTTCTGGTGTCAGGCGTAGCACATCGGACCAAGAACGTGGATCGCATTCGGCACCAATCGATATGATGGAATGGTGTGACCTGACCGGGCGATCTCAATCGATGTAGTCTCTAGCGGCTGTCGTTCGTTCCTTGTTTGTCAATTAGACTCATCAGTTAATCACCGCCATCTCCCCCCTCCATCTGCTTCATCTCCAGCATTCGTCGTTCACTCAGACCAGTGGCGCAGCTACACGCACGTAATGTGGGGGGGGGGGGGGGGGGGGGGGGGTGGATCTCATGATTGTTAGCTGCGTACTAAAAAGCGAAAAGAGCGCTAAAGAGTAAGAGGCGTCAGTGAACCATCGGCAGTCCTTCTCCAGCCCGAATTATTTCGAATAAGCTAAGTTTCCGCTCACCCTTTACCTCATTTCGGTGAAAGTCATTACCTAGCTTCTCTCATATGAACTTTCGAATTCCCATACAAAATTTCATATCCTAATGATCTTTACATCTACATCGAGAGTTATTTAGTTTTTGAACTTGAGCACCCTTCTACCCCCCCCCCCCCCCCCCCCCCCCCCCCCCCCCCCCCCCCCCCTCTTTGGCCAATTTATTACTGAAAACCAATAGGTGTTGTTCTTTAAAGTTTCTGGAATCATAAAACAAATTTTCGAGTCAATATATTCATCCTGACGGGATTCTTTCGTGACTCACACACACAGACAGAAAAATAAATAAATACAGTAGACTCTCCGTTATCCGGCGTTGCCGGGACCGACGTAACGCCGGATAACGGAAATCATCAATTAATGAGAAAAAATATATCAATTAAAGCATAAAAAAAAGTGTTTTTAGGTGAGCTGAGGAATAAAACATCTATGTATTTTGCTGATAACATTTATTAAATTGACAAATATATACATACTGAACATTGATTTATTATATGTACGTACATAATATGTTCATATTATGTTCATATATTTATCCATGCATTAAAAAGATATTTTGAAATCTGCGTTTAATTAAGTGACATAATAAAATATTGTATTAGCGTTTCCTTTATTATAAATACAATGTACATATGTATGTATGTAGAATAAAAATACATAAAAGATTCGTGAGTTACGGAATTATTATGTGCTCGTAAATACAAGTGATAATCTAATAATTGAATGTTAATTTTAGTTTAACAAATATGTGTTATTTTGCGAGTGCCGGATAAGGGAGCGCCCGGTTAACAGAACGCCGGATAAGGGAGAGTCTACTGTAAATTCGAATCTAATATCTGGGTCTGTTCTTACAATATTGTTTTATTTGATGAACCTCAAATAAAACCATAGAATGTACCAAGTTATAAAAAAGCGACGTCTGCCCGAGATATTTATTTGAGGGTTGGTTGAGGACTGAATATATTGGTGCTGGATACACCCAAAAAAAGACAGGCCAGGTTGGGGATCTACTACCCGCCCTGAAAACATCCCCCTTCCGTCCCTGATTTAGCCCCGATAAACATATTTTTTATGGCCACCCCTATTTTTCAACCCCTCCTTTTTTCTCTCGTTCTGTGGCTTCCTGTGGCACCACACTCTTCCTCCTGTGTACACTTCTACCCTCCGTTTTTTTTTTTACTTCCCTGCAATACGAAGTATAGGAAGAGTTATGTAATCAGTTTTCACCTGACGGTATGTGCGTATGTCAACTGCCAATGTAGTAAATATATCGACACAACATTTCATAAGTGAATCTACTGGTCCGAGGTGGTGAAAACTCCCATAAATAAGTATGTAACCAATAATTTAGGTGTGATTGAGTGGTTAGTTGGTTAGTTGCGAGTTATTATTAGAAAATATAACGGTTATCCGAGTGTTGGACTCTGTCAGTTTCTCAACTGAGTGCCAACCTACTTTCTCTTGAAGCGAATGTGTACAGCTAGGTACCTCCTTGTACAGCTTGGTACCTCCTTGTACAGCTTGGTACCTCCTTGTACAACTTGGTACCTCCTTGTACAGCTTGGTACCTCCTTGTACAGCTTGGTACCTCCTTGTACAGCTTGATAGCTCCTTGTACAGCTTGGTACCTCCTTGTACAACTTGGTACCTCCTTGTACAGCTTGGTACCTCCTTGTACAGCTTGGTACCTCCTTGTACAGCTAGGTACCTCCTTGTACAGCTTGGTACCTCCGCTGCCAGACCCAACACTAATTTTCAAATACAATATTGCCAGGATTCTTTTTTACTTCCCAATATGTTTTGAATTATTATATACCCTACCCTAATTAAACCTGGGGAAGAGAAGTTTAGGACTCCAACAGTAGAGTCGGGACTCATGCCCACTAGAGCGGCCAAAGAGCACTCTGGTAGTAGGCGATATGAACTTGTAGGAGAAGGCCGTGGGTAGGGCTCCTTCGACATCTTTCTTCCTCCTTTACTTATGGGAGCCTCTTCTACCCTGAGATGTAGAGGATTGACATAGCGGTATTTACGCGGTCCTATCCTGACAGGTTAGAGGTTCCTTCGGAGGTAGTTCGTACTACGACTTTTCTCAATGCCGGAGGTTATCGGGAGATAGTGTAATACCATTTGACGGCTGGCTGCAAGGAACTAGAACTCCTCCAAAAAAAAGAGATAAGCAATGACAATCTAAAAGCAATGGAGATGTGGTTGGGAGGAGGGAGGGGGGGGGGGGGGGGAAGACAGAAGCAGAGATAATGGTATTAGCCTTGAGGTCGTGTTTGACATGGTGAGGGACACGTGCCACCCCACGTGCCAGCGTCACTAGCGCTCTCTGTCAACAAACACAATCACTTAGACCAGAGCAACCTTTCAAAAAGCATTAGATTCAGATTGACTTCTAAAAAAATATATGTATCTTCATTAATAAATACAATAGGTTGGTCAATGGACTTTTTCCAGGATATGAGCGTTCATACTTCGCCAGAGTAAGGCGTAGGAACACGAAGAAGACCTCCGAAATACCTTGTTACTTCCAAACTATAATTTTTACAAGAAAACTGGCATCATTTTGTCGCCAGAGGTGTAATTATCTAAACTAAATTTGGTCGCCATTTTTCTATTAGCTCAATTTGGGTCGTTGAGACTTTTGGTATAATATATAGAATGCTCTCGATAAAATATGTTTGTTTATTAAAGCAACAGGAAGTGTGAGCGAGTGCCAGAAAGGAGTGTTAGCGAGTGCCAGAAAGGAGTTTTAGTGAGTGCCAGGAAGGAGTGTTAGCGAGTGCCAGGAAGGAGTGTTAGCGAGTGCCAGGAAGGAGTGTGAGCGAGTGCCAGGATGGAGTGTTAGCGAATGCCAGCAGTGAGTGTGAGCGAGTGCCAGGATGGAGTGTCGGCGAGTAGGACCAAGTCTCCTAGCACAGCGCCACTAACCAACGTTTTAGATTTAGACGGTTGATTTACGCGACAACGGTTAGTATTTTACATTTTCGGAGAGCTATAACTCTGTTCGTATACGTCTTGTTTCACGACTACGGCCACGACGATGTTGGAAATTTAGTAAAGAACAAATTTTGTGAGGTACAATGTTTCGATAGTACAAACTAACTATCGTGTAAATGAAACGAACATCTAAAAACATGTCTTTCGAGATTCAACATTCTAAGGTAGTTTTCGACATGTATATCACCGGAAAAATCTTCACAACACTTATCCGTAGACATATTTAGAATTATATAATAAATATATCTTGTAAAATGTTTTTAAGCCCCGAATGGTCTTTAATTGGCCTTAATTTGAGTCTTGTTTCAGTCAAAATCGAACTAGATCTAAGTTAGTAAGTGAGCACATGTGACGTTTTCATTCCAAATTTCAAGTTCATAGCTACAATCGTTTCTGGGTTAGAGCGCTCCCAAAGTTCCAATCACAAACACACAGACAAACATCATCGGGAAAATGGCCAAAACATGTTTAGGGGGCCTTAAAATGTAAAATGGCCAAAACATGTTTAGGGGGCCTTAAAATGTAAAATGGTCAAAACATGTTTAGTGGCCTTAAAATGTAAAATTCCGTTGAAAACTCGATCTTTAATTTTTTAAATTATCAAAGTAATTTGTATGTATTCTCTTTACATATTTTCGTTATTATTTATTTTTATATCATTTTCATCTCGTTCATTATCAGTTACAACGTTCACATGGACAATTATCTAAACATTAATCATTTTAATTAATACAAATATTGTAACCGGCTTAATAATGAAAAGGTGATATCGGTTCATTTGAAAGAAAAGTATCACTAAAAAAAGAATAATCCCGAAATACCAGAATTCTCGGGCGACTAATTGTTCGGGATCCCTGGATTTCAAAGTGTGAGCCAGGCTGGTGACGGACGGTTATTTCGTGAGCCAGGCTGGTGACGAACGGTAATTTTAAAGTGTGAGCCACACTGGTGACGGACGGTAATTTCAAAGTATGAGCCAGACTGGTGACGGACGGTTACTTCAAAGTGTGAGCCAGACTGGTGACGGACGGTTATTTCAAAGTGTGAGCCACACTGGTGACGGACGGTTATTTCAAAGTGAGCCAGACTGGTGACGGACGGTTTTTTCAAAGTGAGCCAGACTGGTGACGGACGGTTTTTTCAAAGTGAGCCAGACTGGTGACGGACGGTTATTTCAAAGTGGGAGCCAGTCTGGTGACGGACGGTTATTTCAAAGTGAGCCAGACTGGTGACGGACGGTTATTTCAAAGTGAGCCAGACTGGTGACGGACGGTTAGAGAACCTATTGAAATTCAGGAGAGCCCACCCTCCTCCAGTCCCAAATCTAATCTCTTTAGAGTTTCAATCTAATTGTCACTCCTCCCCCCGTCTCTGAAATATTGGCCAGGTCTACTGGGTTGTGACATTCTGTGGTGCGTGACACGACCCAGTCTACCCTCCCAGATACAGCACTCCCTCGATCTCAGACCAACTAGGTTATTGGTTATCCACTCCAAAGACAACTCACTGGAAACGCAACCCCAACAAGTGAAATAACTCCTAAACGGATAGAGATATCAAAATTGTGCATAGGGCTAAAGTTGTAGCACTCGCCGAGAGCTATAATATGGCATCCTCGAAAAGACAAAAATAACCCTTTTAATGGCTCAAACAGCCCTTCGAAGGGCGGGGTTCCCTTTTGACCCTTAAGTTTCATTACATTTTATTAAAGTACTAAAGAAACAAGGAGGAACTGTGCAAACAGAATTTTGATACGTCAAGTAGTTCTCGCAAGAAAAACGTTTAAATAATAATAAAATGTAAATGTAAACGTTTAAATAATAATAAAATGTAATGAAACTTAAGGGTCAAAAGGGAACCCCGCCCTTCGAAGGGCTGTTTGAGCCATTAAAAGGGTCATTTATGTCTTTTCGAGGACGCCATATTATAGCTCTCGGTGAGTGCTACAACTTTATTTAGTCCTACGCACAATTTTGATATCTCTAACCGTTTAGGAGTTATTTCACTTGTGGCCCGCTTATCTAATCAGGGCCACCCTGTATAAAGGAAACCTTCCTTACAAACCACTCTTTGCTCCTTTTCTGTTTACTGCTTTATACCTGTTCGTGTGTCTATCTGTATGTATCATTTATAACTATAATAGTGCCACTTCAAATTGAGGGAGAAATAAGTATGTCAGGAGCAAGGGGGAGAATGATTTGTAAAAACGTGGTTGGTATAAGAAAGTCCTTTTGTGGTTACGTTACAAACTTCCATGCAGTTAGAGACTTGACTAGATTCAGGATTAAAAAAAAACAGAAGTTGACTTTACAAAACTTACTCGACCACAAATGGGGATTTACAAAGTCTGTTTTCTCGACATATGCGGACTCAATTCAATACAAAGTTCTTAGAACAAAGACAACGGCAATGTACTTTCCCAGTGTGGAATAAGTAAGTTTCCGCTCTCTCAATAAAACTAGAAGTTCATTTTATTGTATCGGGAGTTATTAGGCCATTTGAATTTGATCCCTCTCTTCTGACCCTTTCAGTCAACTACGCTGAAAACCAGCAGGTGTCGCGTTATTGGATTCTGGATCCACATACAACATTTCATGTCGATACGTTCATTAATTACTTTGTGTGTGTGGTTTTGGATACACGTATAATATTTGATTTAGAAATTTAGTCAACGAAGCGTTATCGTGTTCACAGACATAGAGACAGGTCGGATTTTTTTTAGCATTTAGGGAATCGGAAAACAAGAAATTCCGGTGAAAAAAAAATCAAATTGTTGACCAATTAAATAACATCCCCATAATGGAGGAAGTAAACTGCATCCAATGGAATCGCAACGCCAATGCAATATAAAGTCTACCAATGGTAGTCTAGTCAATATGTAAAGGTTAATGGATGCAAACTGAAAGGATTCAGCTGAGAGAGTTGCAGGGGGGTGCAGGTCATTAGCATAGAGTCCTGGTATCGTGAGGGCGGCATCGGGTGCATCGATTGCAGCCTTCTCTAGCAAGCACACTTGACAACACTCTCTCTGACATGACACTCAATATCAAGGGTGAGCTTCTGTGCGGCATCCAATTAGCAGCTTCTGTCTGTCTGGCATTCACTCACATTCATGTTGAAGACTTTCCTAATTTGTATACGACATCCTATTCCAGATCCTCCGTTGCCGAGGCCTAATGGTAGAAAAGCATTTGATGACTGGCAACAGGCTCAGTGAGATGTTATTCATAAGTCTCTGTGGTCACTAAGACGCAACTGAAAGCGAAGGAAGCAATATAGAAATGTAAATGAAAATGGTTTGGTCATCTGAAGGAACGGGTAAAATGAATAGAGAAATTTATGGAAGAAAGAATGACGGGCAGAAGAGCGAGAGAGAAATCCGAGAAAAGGGGGAAAGGATCGCAACAACCAGGATCAGGATCAGGAGCAAAACTAACCAGAAAATGTATTACTTCAAATCTAACAAAGTCATTCATCCACGTATTCTCTCCTGAAACCCTCGCTCTAGATGAAAATAACTGTTACCTCATCACAGTCTTCAAAGCTCTCCGAAAACCACCCAATCTCTACGTTCCTGTCTCCAATATTCTCCTAAATCTGCCTGGTTAGCACTCTTCCAATCCATTTTCCCTTCACACTGCTCATACTTGACCTAGGTAACACCGTAGATGAAAGTACTGGATGCGAGTGATTAGTGTCAATGACTGGATCAGATAACAATGAGTGTGAGGGTGTGACAATGGGTCCGATGTCAAGGCTGTTGAAGGAGGAGCTGACAATGGGCGGCGCCACACATCACCGTCTCACACTAACACCAGTTTACCTCCGTCGTCTGTGCCATCCCGAGCCCGCATTGCTCCTCTTCCCATTAGAGAAGAAAGCTCAAGTTACAAAATCGTGTACAGCCGCAGCAATCAACAATTAAAGGAATTTCATCCACATCAACACATTGTAGAATATATTGGTAAAGAGCAAAAAAAAAAAAAAAACAACGCAACCATAAATAATCACTTGTTTAATAATGAGTGCGTAGGATAATATAGTTACCAAAGCTAACAGCTACAGGGCTGGATATGAAGATGAGGCTCCAGAACCAGCCTGGAGAAGGAAAGAGACATCTTCCTACAAAATGCTTCATTTCATTTATTGATGGGAAACCCGGGAAAATCAGACCACTGGACAGACTGGGGAAGCTGTTTTAGATTGTAGACAGAGCATCTGCTTGCAGTCAGCATTTTATCGATGTGATGATTCCATCTCGACATGTGTGTGAGGCTGGAATCACTACATCGATTCTGACACGACGGTCTGCTCTGCATCTTATGTTAGTTATTACTAACACAGAATTACTGTTCGCCTTAATACGCTTTCACTGTAACCTAAGACTGGTAACCACCTGTCCCAGATGATGCAGACAGGGAGATCGAGAGTAGATCTATAATCAAGACCTCAAAGATCAGAAAAGTTAACTTCCACTTTTGAGCTTAAACAAAGCACATTTGTTTTACAACTTGATGTACAACTCGTTATAAAACTTGTCTTGTTATCGTATCTTTTTTACAAGTTTATAAAAATGTGTTTCTTAAGCTTCTCTGGGATGTATTGTTGGTTGTTTCCGGCATTTTTTTCCAGAGGTGTCTTCTTGTTTTATTGGACGATATTTCGGGACACTTACACGTCCCTTCTTCTGGTCAAGGAGGGTCCCCAGGAGTAGAATGTTCATAGTGACCAGAAGAAGGGACGCGTAAGTGTCCCGAAATATCGTCCAATAAAACAAGAAGACACCTTTGGAAAAAAATGCCGGAAACAACCAACAAGTTTATAAAAAGTTCTATAACATGTTTCACGATCTTTCGACGTAGAATACTTCTTTGGGCAGATTCACCACATTTAAAAGAAGGACTTCCACATGGAATGTTGAAACTCCAAACCTGATGTGTGAATAAGGGAGCCCAAACCAGAGCGTAGACAGCTTTCCTCCTCTCGCCTCTTTCTCTATTCAAAAACGCAAAATTATCTTCGTTACTTCTAACTTAAGTGAAACAATTTATGGAACAAGAAAGGTTTTAAATGAAAATGTGTCTTACTTGTTAATAGTAACCGAGAAAATATGAAATGAGGTCTTCCGGCTCCAAGGAAACCTGAGGGATCCTGAAATCATATCAAATAGCAAATAGTTTTCAAAAAAATTTTAGCGTACAGATGGAAGGGGGATGATTTGTAAAGATAATTAGAGCAGTGGAAGTAAATTGACGGTGATGTTATTATAGAGCAAGGCTAGTTTTGCCACTTTACCACAGGGCAGGGTGGAGCTTGTTAGAACGGTGTCGGAGTCTATAGTAAGCGTACAGAACGTGTTTGTAACGTGGGCTCCCCTTTGCTAGTCACACTAAGGCTATTTTTGCCACTTTACCACAGGGCAGGGTGGAGCTTGTTAGAACTGTGTCGGAGTCTATAGTAAGCGTACAGAACGTGTTTGTAACGTGGGCTCCCCTTTGCTAGTCACACTAAGGCTAGTTTTGCCACTTTACCACAGGGCAGGGTGGAGCTTTTTAGAACTGTGTCGGAGTCTATAGTAAGCGTACAGAACGTGTTTGTAACGTGGGCTCCCCTTTGCTAGTCACACTAAGGCTATTTTTGCCACTTTACCACAGGGCAGGGTGGAGCTTGTTAGAACTGTGTCGGAGTCTATAGTAAGCGTACAGAACGTGTTTGTAACGTGGGCTCCCCTTTGCTAGTCACACTAAGGCTAGTTTTGCCACTTTACCACAGGGCAGGGTGGAGCTTGTTAGAACGGTGTCGGAGTCTATAGTAAGCGTACAGAACGTGCTTGTAACGTGGGCTCCCCTTTGCTAGTCACACTCCCCTATCACAAACACACCCCTCTTCGCTTCTGCTCTAAATTAATACTCAACAACCCCACAGCTAATGCCCCCCCTTCCTATATCCAACTCCCCCTCAACAACATAAATTTTCATTAAAAACCTGTTCCTCTCTCGACATGTTGAAGGTATATAAGCCCAGTTCAACTTGTTTTATCAGTCCCACTATTAAATTCTAAGTTATGAGGATCAGTGTGAGATGAACCCGCAACATATTCTTCTTTAGTTTTTTTATTTTACTTCCCCCCAGCTATACGAAGTATAGGGGAAGTTATGTATCATGATAATAATAATGTATTTACATGGAGTCTCAACATTTCGCTCCCTACAGAGCCCAAACGGTCGATTGGCTTAGAAGGAAAAGCGAAAACGTAATTTATTAATTCGTGCTGGGAAAGTTCATATACTTTCAGTGATTCACCGACGACTTTTTCATTTCTACTTATGTTTGACTTATATCGTATCTGGTTGGATCATATCTGCTGTATTGTTTTTTTAGAAAATAAAGACATCGGTCCCACAACGACCATCTACATACACTCTAAATTTCTTCTTCGACTATTTTAGTTGAGACCAACCAGAATATATTTTTTTAATTTTATAGTTACTAACCGTACATCGCCGGGTAACTTGCTAGTTAGATATATATTATTATTAAGTTGATAGGAAAAACCGAAGTAAAGATGGATGTTTTGAAAATTAAAGTTTCAATTCATTGTATCGTTGAAATATAAGTGAGGCTTGGACCGATTCTAAAAAGCGCGGAATTGCCGCTTGTCGCTGTTCTAGAATCATGTGAAGTGCAGATTTGAAAGTAAATTTTCTTTTTAAATGGCGGTCCTTTTTGGCCATCTCTTAGAGAAGCTTGTCAGGCTGGCCAACCATCCTCAATAAGGCAGGGAAATAATAATTACCTGAAGCTTGTGTTGTGTTAACTTGGCAATGTACTGCCTTTCAAGACACCTGTTCATTGTCAGCCATATCAGTTAACTGGTTTTAGAGGCAACTTAGTTGATTAATTCGCTCAGATAAAGAACATCGGTCCCCGCCATTTTGTTCACCAACCACTTTTTTAATTAATTACTCTTGATAAAATTCAATGATTTTAAAAGAATCTATTTTTAAAAAACTGATTTTTTAGTTAATTTTCCATTTCTTTAAAAAACAAAGTTCACTACCTAAGTTCATATTTGACAAAAGAATGACGTGGGATTACCATACCCGACTGAAAGACAAGAAATAAACAGACGTTACAAACTGTTACTAAGACTACTAGAAAAAATCAAACAAAACTCTGAGAACAAAACGACTAATATATACGCATCACACAAGCCTATGTGGACTTATGGACTTGAACTTTGGCGTTCCGCCTAAGCTTCCAATCTTCGGCGCATTTAATCCTTGCAAATGCCTTCGTTATTATAGCCAATGCTTCTTATTACATCTCCAACAAAACTCTTCTCAGATCAGGTAGTGGCAATGATTAGTGCAACTCAGAGCCGCCCAGTGAAGGAGTGTCACCACTGGGTAATGATTAGTGCAACTCAGTGCTGCCCAGTGAAGGAGTGTCACCACTGGATAATGATTATTGCAACTCAGTGCCGCCCAGTGAAGGAGTGTCACCACTGGGGAATGATTATTGCAACTCAGTGCCGCCCAGTGAAGGAGTGTCACCACTGGGTAATGATTATTGCAACTCAGTGCTGCCCAGTGAAGGAGTGTCACCACTGGGTAATGATTATTGCAACTCAGTGCTGCCCAGTGAATGAGTGTCACCACTGGCTAATTTCTCCTTTCTTGAAATTGCTATTTTTTTTCTTCCTTAGCACATTTGCATGTTTATATATTCTTTACACAGTTGTGAATATTTGCTTGTAAACTTGAGAAAATCCTAATTTGGATCCCTTTTTCATCGAGTATAATCGTCTACCGGGTTCGAGTATTTGAAACCGAGAACTTGGACCCGAAAAATCTTAGTTAGATGCCAAGAAAAGAGAAGGTTCACAGTCAAGTCCTTCTACCCCTGGGCTTCAGTCAAGTTGGCCTCTTTAATTCAAGTAACTAAGTTAGCGAAGTTTAGGGAAGACTTTATAGCCAAAGCACAAGTTTCTATCCCTGTTGAAGAAGACAATTCACGCTGAGTGCTTTTCAGAAAGTTTCTAACTAAACAATGCCGGACGTAATAAATTCGATTTCACAGACTACTATGCTCTGTTTATGTGGGGCAGAGGGGGGCCTTAAGGATCACAGCGAATGCACCCCCTCCCCCCACTGCATGCCGTTGCGATGCTACAGATATTGCCTTTCGCCTACAGGTTCATAAGCCTATATATTAAGTACGCAGAAGTGAACGAGACTAGCTGCAAGGAACCTGTAGTATATCGTTACGAAGTTAAGACACAAGATGGCACTCCGCATCCCCGGACAGATACTAACCAACACGGAAAAGAACTTGGACATTCTGACGCAGAGGTTGTTCAACAGATTGCCTGAGTCTATCCAGAATCAGCATGAAGAAAATACTGTTTAAAAAGTATTTGTTAGGCAATTTATTGTACAACAACGGAGACTTTTCTAATTGTTGGTGTTTATTTTTATATTTATTGTTAACTAATGATCGGTCATTAAAGAGACAGTTATAATTTTACTTTGGGCCCCACAAGTACCCCAAGTTCAAAATGTTGAGTTGCCACATGGCCTACGTTCGAACTGGGCTTTAAGGGGGAAGGATACATTTCAAACATAAAAATCCGTTCAACCATTAAAGAACGAACTTTTGAAATAAAACATGGCCTATTGCTTACCTTAGGTTGGACTGTACTTTAAAAGAATATTAAGTTTCATTAAAATATATATAGACAGCCAGACAACAATTGTAAAAAAACTAATACTTTATCTTTATCAATGAAATTTAATACAAGTTAGTTAGTTATTGTGGCTCATGCCCAGGCTTTAAGTGTGAGGTCATATCGCCTACTACCAGAGCGCTCTTTCATCGCTTTTATGGATGTAAGCTTGACTCTACTTTGGGAGTCCTAAATTTAGGCTACCCAGGTTTATTCAGCTAAGGTTGGGATCTTTAACAAGTACCTGAGGGCGCCGGTAGCTCAGTGGTATGCGTGCTTGACGTCTGAGCTCAAGAACGTGGGTTCGTAACCCGACCGAAGCCATTAGTTTATTTTATCTGGGAGGTAAAATAAACTTAAACACGCCGTCCTTCGGATGGGACGTTAAGCGATGGTCCCGAGCTTGTACTATGTCAGGTGCTCGACTCCTACCCTAGGTGAATAAAAATTCAGGGTAGGCAAAATTTAGGACTCCCACAGTAGAGTCGGTAGTAGGCGATATTACCTCGTTGGTAAAGCCCGGGCATGAATCATGAAACTTAACCTAACCTTTATCACTTACCTGACATTGTACAGGCACGGGACCATCGCTTAACGTCCAATCTGAAGGATCTTGAGATATTAGGCTAGCACACTCCCTCTGAGCTACCGAAAATCCAAAATGATGGTGGCTAAAGTGCTTAAGGTAATGCCTTTTTTTTTTTTTTTTTTTCTCTATAAGTGAAGATCGTGTCAGACCCAGCGCTACGGCCTCATGTCTCTCCTCACGCAAGATCCAGTCAAATTTCATCAGAAACACTAAATAGTTATTTTTCTATGAAAACTGTGAAGTTGCTTATAATCTTCCCTAGATATAGGTACGTTATTACGATATGCAGGTAGAATTGCATCAGAATCACGACCAATCTGTGAATACCACAAAACAGACGTACAATGAATACTTAAGATCGGAGAGAACAATGATAAAACTTGGATGAACGAACAAAAAAGAGTACACTATTATGTAAAGATGTGTATGTAAATGAGCCGGCCTTCAAATGATGGACCTTCGTATATCGTCCACATACTCACTTCTCAAAAGGCACTTTGTAAACATTGTCACCTTTTTTTTCATACTTAAGTTTATTTATTTCAAACAAATTCATTTAAACTTATTTTCCTCTGTTTGAACAATTTAGTTAAGTATTATAAGCAATTTGAATGCTGACAGATTTATGTAGGATATTATGTAGGATATTATGTAGGATATTATGTAGGATATTATGTAGGATATTATGTAGGATATTATGTAGGATATTATGTAGGATATTATGTAGGATATTATGCGTCAGCATTCCTGTTTTCTTTCAACTATTCAGTCAGGTATTTTAATCGAATTTTAAATTCAGAATGTTTTTTGTAGACTTTTCCTTCAAGACTCAGGATTCTTGTTTTTTTTCATTCATTCAATTAAGCATTGTGCACCGTTTAGAATCCTGAAAATTGTTGACAAACTTGAGCTTTATTTTTCAAGGTTTCTTAATTTGTTTCAACTATTTATTCAAATTATTATATTAGATATTAAGGACGCCGGTAGCGGAGCTGTACTCAAAAACGCGGGTTCGAACCCGACCGAGAACCTTCATTTTTTTTCTTGTAAATAAAAAAAACTTGAGCACGTCGTCCTTCAGAGGGAAAGTTAAAATTTCCGGCCCAACCCTGTGCACAGACTATTACCTTGTTTTCTGTGGGTCGCCTGTGTCTCTCCCAAAGACGTCGGCAAACCTGGATCACTGATCGATCACTTTGGAAAGTGCGAATACTTTTGAAGAGTCACTTTGTATAATTGTATTTTTATGAAATGCTTTAATTATTTTTATTAAATCTTTTGTTTGGAATATTCGTATAAATGAATAAAACTTTTTATTTTAGGGTTTTATGTTGATTCATTTCATTTCGTTTTGTACTTTCCGTCTGTGCCAATACTTTTAATCGCCACCATAACGTGAAGCATTCTCAATATCTTGCATCAATTTAGGTACTTTGGGGCAGACCTGGGCGCATTAGTCAGATACATTATCTTTTAAATAATTAATAAGATAGTATCTTGCAAGATATGTATCTCACAAGATAACGTTATCTTGTCAAATAGTATTGGGTTCATGAAAAGATACTTTATTCAAGATACTTGGTTATCTGTCACTCATCAGATACATTATCTCGTTATCTGAAAGATTGTTATTCAAGAACCTATTTTGAAAGTATCTTGTTATCTTATGAGTGATCATTCATTATTCAAAAGATAATCAGATAACCAATACAAATAGCTCACGTTACCAACCCGAGGGTTGCGGGTTCGAATCCCGACCAGTAATATCAACTTATTTTACAAATTGTTCATGTTACCAACCCGAGGGTCGCAGATTCGAATCCTGACCAGTAATATCAACTTATTTTACAAAAAGCTCACGTTACCCGAGGGTTGGTAACGTAGGTTATTTAAAAAAATAAGTTGATATTACTGGTCGGGATTCTAACCCGCAACCCTCGGGTTGGTAACGTGAACTTTTTGTAAAATAAGTTGATATTACGAGTAGGGATTCGAACCCGCAACCCTGAGACAGACCTGGAAAAGTTCTTAAATACTATCTCAGTTATTATCCGAAAGATAACCAAGTTGAAAACAAGATACATTAGTCAAGATACTTTCGTTATTCAATCTTAATACGTGAAGTAGGATATCTTGGAAGATAATGTATCTTGAATATAACGTGCCAGATTAGTTGAATAACGAAAGTATCTTGACTAATGTATCTTGTTATTCAAGATAACTTGGTTATCATTCGGATAATAACTGAGATAGTATTTAAGATACTTTTTGTCCAGGTCTGCTTCGGGGCAGTTAGGAGTGCTGACAATTTTTGGAGAGTCTCAGCACTATTGTTTCATTGAACTGTTTATTGTTTGGCATTTAGAATGCTGAAAGTCTTGTCAGACTTGTACTTTAATTCTCAGCATTGTTGTTTTGTTTTAACAATTTAATTTGATATTTTTTATAAGATTTAGAACGCTGGAAATTCTTGGCAGACTTTTAGTTTCAGCATTGTTATTTTATTATATTTTAGGGTACAGTAGGTAGGTATATAGAAACACAAAACCATTTGACACATTTATTTATTTATCGCATACATTTACCGCAAACCTTTAAAAAAAACATTATAATGTCCCTCTAAGTACTTATATTGTTCTCTCTAGGTGCAGAAACTCCAGGTGAGGTGTGCGTCTGTTCACGACAGCGGCCCCAATCAGCCTCCACTTCCTTCACCTCTGGTACTCCTGAATTTCTTCCATTCCTTTGTACGTGGCCAGATGAGTTTCGATGTGCCTCACACTCTGATAGTCCTGGAACAGTCATTATACTATACACCGTTTCTCAACACCCAAAACCAGTGGCTGTGTGAAAATAAATCTCGCTCAAAATGTTTTTGGGTAATCGAGCCCATTTAAATCCATCTCCTCTTCATGAACAGAGTACGCAAACCAGAAAAATGTTTTCATGAATGTCCGTCCTCCTTCCAGGCCCTATCGATTATTGGGAGTTGGTGTAAAATTTCGTCAAAAAGCGTGACAGATGCCAGGCGCAACGACTCTTTTGTTTTCGAAATGATTGCTGTGTAATACGACAGTTAACCTGTTACTTAATAGACGATAAACTAAAAATGCTGATCCGTACGCTGTTGACAGTATACTGCGGAGTCAGTGAAACTACAGCCGTTAAAGTAGAATGAGGATGAGCTTTCTTTCCTGGTGAAAGGAGAGAAAGACGAGTGGGAGACAGCCCATGGGGAGGGGAGAGGGGCTCGGAAATAAAATGGGAAAAAAAGGTCGGGGCGGAGGGGAGAAGGGAGGGTTCCAGAGGGTAGTAATTATATAGGGCTTATCTAATCTGGGGGTAGGAGGCTCGGAGGGGGCGCCGCATTAAATTTTACAGCCTGCGGCATCTGATATACTTAGACCCTAAATTCTTCTTTACCCTTCCCTTGCAACAGCTTTTCATTCTATCTCAACTTACATCCACTCTCTTCTTTGAGGCAGGAAAACTCACACAGCAAATGACGAGTGGCTTACCTGGTAGGAATGCAAGGTTCACGTGCACCAGACATGGACGGCACAGCGGTCTGGGTCTAATGCAGAACTGTGTTCCTGATATCAGATCCCTAAGGACATGAAGTGCATCCTTCCCTAGCCATCTGGCTCACAATTAGTTGCATCTCACAAATATGCTAAGTGCACCCTCCCTTAGGGCATAGAGAGACGAATGATTAAGACTAACCATTTGTTATTCTGGACAATGCAGATTCTGAGTAGTAACATCCTTAAAAGCCCGCGCAAGTTATATGGCATCTATAACGAATACAATATAGCTCTATAACGAATGATTAGATTTTAATCAAATTTCAGATGTAGCATCCTTTTACGCTCAATTAAAGCAGAGACCGCATGGGATCTGTTGGAACTGAGTGTAAAATGATGCTAATCAAATGTTAACATTTTGAACTGGAAGGGGTAGTTGTGGGAGGCCCAATACATAAAATGGGTGCTCTTTAACGGTTGTATGTCTCATGTAGCATTTTTAGAAGTACGGATACAGTTACTAACCAGGCAGATAACGTTACTAACCTCTTTAATCTGGCAACCTCTGGTAACTGTACTAGTTTGGAATAATTAAAGGGAGTATTGACATTTTCTTGCTAAGAGCATTCCTGAAGGGTAGAAGAACTCGAAGGGATGTGATCTACGCAGGGGCATATATACTATACTCCTCCTTCGTGGCATTCACACTAAATAACGGTGCATCTTACGTCCAGCTTTTTCTCCATATTTAAGAAGCTGAATTAAGGCTTAACCAAAATAACTGAAGGATTTTTCAACTTGATCCGTCTGATCCAAACTTGTGATATTGGTTTGAAGCCCTTGTGAACCTATCGCATGCTGCTACACTTCTCTAGTTCTAGAATCGAACCATTGAAATGACAGGCCATAAAGAGGAGTTATGTTCTTAAGAAGAAGTTACCTTTAACCTTTGATACTCATGTTGTTTATCTTGAGGTTAAGAACACAAATCTCAAAGTATATTGATGTTTTCATTCTTAGAATAACAGTTCTGCTACACTCCTGTAGCCTGTAATTAGAATCGTAAAAGTAAAACTTAAAACTAGACAAAATTACACTTGAATGTGCAAATTATTATTAATCTGCTCATCTTTTTCTGTGTTTCTGAAAACAACCTTGTTTATTTTTTAGTAGAACCAAAGAAATAGTAACCAATATTAAAAATGAAATTTTTATTTAGATTTGCTTAGTATACTTTACCTGGTACTTACCTCAGACGAAGTCGATAAGTCTCCACAACTTCGCCACAGTTGTTGATTTGGTGGGATATTCTACACATGCACAACACTTACCTGATGTTGACCTGAAAGTAATATTCTTACATATAGATTGAGGCTGCATGCAAAAGTTTTGAGGTATAAAAGTAATGGCACTCTGAAATTTAAGTGAGAGTCTGATAGAAAAGTGTGAAGACAACTTTAAGAAAGGGGGAGATAGGAAAAGAAGGAGAGAAAGAGATAAGTGCGTGCGCAGGGGCATTACCTTCGTCATTATTACAGGATTCTACAGGGAGGGGAGGGGAGAAGGTCGACCCCCCCCCCCCCCCCCCCCCTCCGAGAGTATACAACAAAAAGCAACAGCATGCGAGGAGAGTAGCGAGAAAAGTACAGGTCATAGAAGAGCAAGCTAACAGAACCAGGTTCAAACTAGGTCGTCATCCTTAACAGACAGACACCAGACACCTTCATCTCAACAGTACCTGATAAGGGTAATCCACAATAACTCGAACCAGCAGAATAAGTAATCCAGAATCCAAGTGAAAGTAATCCCAATGTGACACAGGACACTAGTTCATACTTTCCAGTCACTGTTCGGAAAAGCCTAACGTAACACTGATAGCAGCCGTTGGACTGGTACTAGAGAACTGAGTGTACCAAGAGGGGACTGATATCGAACAGGGGTAGTGCGCATGCTCCCCACTCGGCCAATCTGAGCTAGCCACGTCATCTGAGACATCCCCCACTATAACAACCACAGTAGAGGGGACACAAATGAAAGATTCGTAGCCTATTAAAGTATTTTTATTACATGGAACTTACCTGGAGAGGTATGATACAGCTGGAGTATGCAAGTCTGAGAGGTTGTCATCCTTATCTAGAGTACTTGCATCCTAACAAAGCCCATCGATCGTGTTCTGAATCCACTGACCATTGATTTTATGGAGTTGAGGCCATCATTCCATAAGAAATGTAGCATCAAGTATCAGGAGAATCATTAACTCATTATGGCAACGACGAACTCTTCGAGTTAATAACAAACATTGAAACACTAAACTACTATGTGCGATTAAAACAATGCTACTCTTAGATTAGACTGCACATAGAAAACAAAGATACCTTGTTATAAGCCGCTTCCAAATTCTATATTATTTGTTTAAAATAGCATACCCATTGCTATTATTCAATCGCGATCAAAAAATGATAACTTTTCTATCACTATAGACCTGAGAATATAAGGCTGCAGACACATGAATGTGCTATCTTGCAACGACAGTCTGCTACGTCAAATTCATTGGCGGACACAAAAAACTGATTCAGACTACTCTATATCTAAAAAATTAGATAAATGTAACCCTACGTTCATTACAGACAATCCTTGAAAGATCACGAAGTCATCTACGTACTGATTAATAGAGTCGACAGTATCTTTTCAATGTAGGAGGAAATCGAGGTTCTGTCGTGTAAAAGAAAATGCCAAATTTTGCCAACGTTTCGAAAACTATTTATTTTCTTGAAGAGATGTTTCCATCTCTTTTTCAAATTATTATAAAGTGTCTGTTTATATCATGGTCCATAATGTCTAATTTGTTTGTTTATATTCTGTAGGCCCTGAAGAAGAAAATAAATAGTTTTCGAAACGTTGGCCAAATTTTGCATTTTATTTTACACGACAAAACCTCGATTTCCTTCTAAATCATCTACATATCTTCACATTGTAACCCCGCTCTCTTTTAACAAACCATAAAATCTATTTATTCAACATAACAATATTAAACATTATTTCAGATGTTGGACATTAGATGAATGCGTTCATTGCGTTATTTACATAAAATTTCATGTCGATACATTCATTCTATCGGAAGTTGTCGTGTTCACTAATAGTAGGTACCTACATCTTGTTCTTTCATTTTTGGAATCAGGGTATGAGAAACGATATTTCTGTGAAAAACCAACCAAAATGTGACATTTTCATCTCAAATTGCCGTTCAGCAGGAAATAAAATCATAATTCAGAGGACCTCAAAATCTCTAATTCCGATGAAATTTATTGAAAGCCTACAATCACCCAACAAGAACGAGACATCATCACACATTAGCTTTGGAAATGCCAGAGAGGGGGGGGGCCTGGGGGCTGCCTTGGCGTAGTCCACAAGAAGGGACACAAGTATCGGTAAGTACCTATCGATATTTGTACATGATATTGATATTGACAAATATTATTATATCTATGCTCGAAAGGAAGGTAATGTTTCGAGGGTTTCCTAAGTCGCAAACCTAGGTCTATCGGACCTATTATCGAGTCTTTGTCGCCTATCCGTCTGCCCTCCTTCTCCAGAAGAAATCCCTATAAAGGATTTTGAAATTAAAAAGTGCTTCTTAAACTAAAAGTTTGTTTTTTTCTGGAATTTCGCAAGAAATTTTTTTAACAAGGTTAAGGCTTTTTGTACGTTAAACGGATACAAGTTGAAGACGAAAAGGAGAAGGTTGTTGGAGCTGTGACCTGGCGACCGTAGTCTCGTTGTGCCGCCTTCAACTGTATCCTTTTTTTTAACAAAATAAATGGTTGCAAACATTTTTAAAAAATGTGCTGTCTGTCTGCGTAGGTGTTTGAAACTTTCGATGGATTGATTATAAATATACGAAATTTTACATGTGTATCCAAAACACTATAAGGACGATACTAGGGATTGGAACTTGATCTCAAAATTTCGGGATTCAACTCTTTCAATCCCGGTACTAACGGGATTTTCGGGGTTGATTAAATAACATCTAAATATGTGATAGTAAGATGTTGTGGGACGAGATTTATAATAGAAATAAAAGACGTTGTCTTCCCACTGTTTTATTTTATACCAGAACCGGTTTTCGACGCAACAGCGTCATCATCAGTGGTTCATCCACCCACACAGCACAGCGGTTGGAAGATAACGGGCCAGTTATCTTCCAACCGCTGTGCTGTGTGGGTGGATGAACCACTGATGATGACGCTGTTGAGTCGAAAACCGGTTCTGGTATAAAATAAAACAGTGGGAAGACAACGTCTTTTATTTCTATTAAACATCTAAATATGTAGGTTCAAAAAAATTAATAATGAAAAAAAAAAAAAAAACTCAAATTTGCAGTTAACATATTACATATTTATGCTGAAAAATATGCCCTTAAAAAGCATGTTTCCAAAGAGTTATCGCCTAATCTTGACCTCAGCTTGGTACGAAAGTAACCAGCCGCAGAAAAGGCCCTTTCGGCCTCTACACTGGTCGGTGGAATTGTTAGCAATGATCTGTACACAAAGTTGAAGTACAATCCTATTTTACCACTGTTTTCCAAAACATTAATTTCTTTCTTCAGCTGGTTCTCCAGATCTTCTTTCGTTCTTTTCGGTCAACTTTCGGTAGTAAATTATTGTATTTCCCGTTTAAGTGTATTCCTCATTGATTTTTCCTCATTACCGGGTCAGGCAAGTTGTTAACTTAATAGTTTTGATCGGATGAAAGAGTATACCAGCTATTTCAAAAACCTTTCGAAGGTCTGCTGAAGTCTCTCAACTTTACATAAAATTCCCACTTGCCTTCTTTTAATATTATACCTTATTGTTATTCCCTTAAAATACATAGATGCTTTTTAAAGATATAGATAATTATAAAAATTAATAAAAACTTAAAATAAAATAAATCCTGAGGGCGCCGGTAGCTCAGTGGTATGCGTGCTTGATTTCTGAGCTCAAGAACGTGGGTTCATAACCCGACCGAGGCCCTTAGTTTATTTTATCTGGGAGGTAAAATAAACTTAAGCACGCCGTCCTTCGGATGGGACGTTAAGCGATGGTCCCGAGCCTGTACGATGTCAGGTACTCGTTAAAGACCCCTACCCTAGGTGAATAAAAAATTTAGGGTAGGCAAAATTTAGATCTCCCACAGTAGAGTCGGGCTCATGTCCACCAGAGTGATGAAAGAGCGCTCTGGTAGTAGGCGATATGACCTCGTAGTTAAAGCCCGGGCATGAGTCATAAACCCTAACCCTAAAATAAATCCCGAAAATCACGTGATTGAAAATTTCAATGACGTGTTTGTAAAAAGTGAAAAATGCCGGGATCCCGGGATTGCAATTCTTAGACAATACCTATTGATTTTCAGCGAAATGGAAGGGGGTTTAAGGGAGGAGCTCGAAATTTTATGTGTATCCCAATAAGGAAGACATCTGTGAATGTTCAGCGAAATTGGTTGGCTTTGGAGATGGAGGAGGCTCACTAATATTTCTGCTTAGTTGTGTGCCAAATCCTCGATAGCTTGGGGACAACAACCCCATCTAATACTCAATCAAACATTGCGAAACTCTCATCATTTCTAAGTGAACCACTTAGTTAAGCTTCTCATGAAGTCAGAACACAAACCGATGTTTTCTTCTTGGTGTTGCATTTTCAATACCCACCAAACACAGTGTATTTTGAAGTCCATTCGGAAAGAGGATTACTACTCCTACTACTCATCTTATATACTTACTGCACAACTCAAAACTCCTTATTAACTGCCAATGTAATGAACGTATCGACTCAAGTGCCTGAGTAAGACGTGTATGACACGTTCAAGAGATGCGCGATCCATGGCGTCACTTAGCTGAAGCTCTTACCACCAGGGATCCCATCAAGAAGGGAGGGCGCGGCAACTTGGCTTTGGTTCCAAAATTGGATCCCTGACGACCAATGCTCTGGCATCAGCAACCACCACCACTACGAATCCAAGCTCAGTGGTTTGTGCTGCTTGGAAAGCAACCAGTGCCCCTTAGCTAAGATTGCAAGCAGTGAGTGGTGCTGCTTGGAATGCAAACATTTCCCCTTTGCTAAGACTGCAAGCAGCTCGCCAATGGTTGCTGACCTGGGATAAGTCCCTACGGGTTTCCAATAACGAGTTTAGAAGGACAATCAGATATATTTTCATAGGTCCCACAATGAAGTTATCAGAAAACATTAACCGGTGCCGCGTTAAGAGTTAACAGTGATAAAGTCATGATAAGCAATCATTACAGTTTCCTTATCTTTGGACCACTTCCTTTGACTCGTTACACGGTCTATGGTCAGAAGATGTTTGATAACATCTTTGTTAGGATGAAACGAGTTGTAAAGCTTGTCTGCCATTGGAGGAAGTGGTGATCACGTGACCAGTTGAATGGACTTTCTGGTGGACAATAGACCAATCAACGACTAACTACTACCGCATCGATCTCCTTATTATGAACCTCAAGTTGTTAACCTATCTACTATATGACCATTATACCATTGTTTTTTATTTCACTAATTCTTCATCGAAACTATATCGATGACTCGATAACTCGATAAAGTTCAATAATACCATATTCAAATTTCGTATCATGATTATTAGCGATACTTTCAATCTGCTTCTGGGTTTCGCTATCGAAAAAAAAAAAAACTTCACCCACATATATTACTGTAGAAATGTGTAGGCGGTGAGTGTGCATATTCCCGGAGAATGGGTAGATTTCCCAAAGTGCTTGGGAAATGTAGATAATGCCTTGGAATATTAAATTTTCAGGGTATCAAACTTGTGCAGTTCATGAAAAGGTTCGGCAGGAGGGTCAACATTTTATTCTTTGAGATATATGATATGATTTGTATACGATACGCTCATTTTTTCTTTTAATATTATGTAACCGAATGAATGAAACGTTGACCCTCGCGTCGGTCCGTGATTGACCGGTGAATCGATGTGCACATTAACCGTTCTACATACAACATGCATTGCAGGCCACTTTCTAGGAGGTGTGGCCCTTTATGGCCAATCAGTGAAGACAGTTTGCCTACAGAATACATTATATATTTATCGCTATAACTATATAAATCGCGAGCACATATAACACTTTTCCTTCGAAATCTTTCAAAAAATGTTTTTTTTTTGTTTTTTTTGCTTGCTGTTTTTTTCGCCGTGGTTAGCTCATTTGCTGTTAATGTAATAATATAAATTATGACACATCATGAAACTACGAAGAATTGAGAGAAAGAACGATTAACGTTAACACTTTGCAAAAGTTAATAAATAGTGTACAGTCCACTTGACTTAGTGCTTCTCAGTGGTTCTAATCAACAGATTCAAACAAGGGCGTCGGTGGCTCAAGGGGTAGCATGCTAGCCTACTGAGCTCAAGAACGCGGGTTCGAAACCCGACCGAAGCCCTTAGGTTCAGGCCATAGGTATCTGGGTGATACAAAAACTAGGATTACGCCGTCCTTCGGACGGGATGTAAAGCGATGGTCCCGAGCCTGTACGATGACCCTTACCCTAGGTGAACAAACCAGGGTAGGCAACATTTAGGACACTCACTGTAGAGTCGGGCTTATGTCCAGAGCGACGAAAGTGAGCTCTGGTAGTAGGCGAAATGATCTCAAAGCTCGGGCATGTCACAATAGATACGAAATAACGTCGTACCAATGTACCTTAAACGAAGAATATAATTTATTGAACAACAATGAGATAATGGGAGAGAAATTACATTGACTTGAGTGAGGAGAGGTCTTATATCTACCGAGAAGATCTCCAGTCTCCGGTGGAATTCCGTTCCGAAATGAAGTCTTTTAAATGACCAGGAACCAGTTTTTATACTCAACAACATTTCAAAAAGGAAAAAAAAGTGAAAAAATTCGATGGGGTTAGCCTTACACATCACAATGATTTGCAATCTTTCTCTTCAGTGTGGGTTTTGAAAATTTCATGAAGATCAGTATAAGGTCCGGCCCATCGATAGGGAGAGTCTACATGTAGGTTACTAAGCTCCGGTAACAATAGTAGTTAAGTAGACTTTATTTCACAGGTTGTCAAATAAAATATAGTATGACCTCTCACAGATTTTTATTGGAAGTAGCTAGCCGGCTTTCGAGGTTTCCCTCATTATCAGGCACTCTATAAAATAGTTGCTGAAGTTTCGGTATAGAGATCATCTTCGATAGGTTTCTTAACGTAGATTGGATTTCTTCTTTTGTAGCCATAGTAGCTTGACGAGCTGACGTTAATATGAAGATGGCTGATGTAGTGAAAAGTGATTATTTCACAGGTTGTAAAATAAAATGTAGTATGACCTCTTTTGTAGGACGGAAAAGTAACTGTAAGTAACAAGTAACGAAAATGACATACTTGAAATAATTGCGTTATTTAGTGGGGACATTTTCAGTGATTTTCGAGATTAGCAAAGTGTAGTGTGCTCCATCTCCACGGAAGGAGTATTTCTGTATTTGTATTGACGTATTTCTGTATTTGTATTGCCGTATTTCTGTATTTGTATTGACGTATTTCTGTAAACTCATCTGACTCGAAATATATCGATATGTAGAGTATATAATAGATGCTAAATTAAAGTTATGTTTTATTGGGCAATTCGACTACGAAGGGCGTTGAAAGTTTGAAGTTATATGATAATAAGGTGTGGGTCGAGATTTATCAAAGAAATAAAACATATGTACTTCCCATTGTTTTATTTTTGTACATTTTTGGCTCTCAACGCAACAGCGTCATCATCAGTGGTAAATCCTAACCGTTCAGCGTAGAGGCTATAGGATTACTGGCATATGGTTGGGATGTGCCACTGATGATGGCGCTGTTGCGTTGAAAACCGGTTCTGGTCAAAAATAAATCAGTAGGAAGACAACGTATTTTATTTCTATGAGAAAGTTTGAAGTCGAATAACTTTTAAAAGTCACTTCTTTACTTTCCACTTCACTCGACTCGATGGAGAACTGAACCGATTTTTCAATTCAATGAATTTAATTAATTTCCTTTTATGGGAAAGTTTCGAGTCTATATAACATTTATATTCAAAGTTTTGTTTATATAAGGAACTAATTCGAGATATATAGACGCACACTTTGTTTTTAGTGTTGTGCAATTTGAAAATATTAAAGAAATAACTAAACTTTTGTTTTTATGATTTCAAAAGGAAAGAACTCTTAAAATGCCAGGTTGTCCGGCCCCAGAAGTTGGATCCGAGTTATGTGCAGAGGACGAACCATGCGGTGTCAGGAGCTTACCTACATAAGATCAGTAGACGGTTTGATGATTCCTGAACAGAGATGATCTCCAACATATCATCACAATCGTAGAATTTTTTTTTTTGTTTTCATTTATAGAATCAAGATGTCGGAAAACAGGTACAGCATACTGCACTTGGAACAATGCGACCAATAGAAGAGCCCGGGCTCCACCCCACTCATGAGGTTACCAAGGTGCGGTGTTTTCCAATAGAAGAGCCCGGGCTTCACCCCACTCATGAGGTTACCAAGGTGCGGTGTTTTCCAATAGAAGAGGCCGGGCTCCACCCCACTCATGAGGTTACCAAGGTGCGGTGTTTTCCAATAGAAGAGCCCGGGCTCCACCCCACTCATGAGGTTACCAAGGTGCGGTGTTTTCCATTTTCCACCTTGAAAGAAGATGGTTGGTATCTGAAGTGGTCCCTGGGGGCGGAGGCCGCACGCCCACTTCTCATCTCCACTAATTCAACTTCACACCGACTACATTGCTTACAGCCGAGGGGCCCCCCATGGCCCCCAAAATACACAATTGATAGTTAGGTCTTCACTCATTTTACTTCCCCAGTTTAGGGGAAGTTATTCTATAGATCAGAAATACGATGTTACAGTTTTCACCGGAGTGTCCTGTTTTCCGACATCTTGATTCTAGTGGTTCTTTGAAGACTCTAAGCTCTTGTAAAGGACTTTTATCGTGTGATTATTTGGGACTGTAACTTTATCTGACGCTGGCTTGGACACTACTACAGATTGTCAGAGAGCGGACCGCTGTATCTACCTAGTGGGCTGCATATCTACCTAGTGGGCTGCGTATCTACCTAGTGGGCTGTGTATCTACCTAGTGGGCTGTGTATCTACCTAATTGGCTGTGTATCTACCTAGTGGGCTGTGTATCTACCTAGTTGGCTGTGTATCTACCTAGTTGGCTGTGTATCTACCTAGTTGGCTGTGTATCTACCTAGTTGGCTGTGTATCTACGTAGTGGGCTGTGTATCTACCTAGTGGGCTGCGTATCTACCTAGTGGGATGTGTATCTACCTAGTGAGCTGTGTATCTACCTAGTGGGCTGTGTATCTAGCCTTAGGGCGAGACCACAATAGATTTGATTCATATTTTCGGAGGGAAAACAAATGTTTTCCATTCTATTTGTGGATGGATACCTGGCAGGTTTTCTAAACCACGTAGTGGTTTTTTGAAGCTTTGATTAAGTTTTATTTATTTTTTTTAACGTTTTTATCTAGTAGTAAATTATATCGCCGAGTTTCTTCGCCCCGGATATCGATAGTGAAATGTTTATGTCGTCTTATATTGAAGGAAATTTAATAAGCTTTAAAAGCAAAATAAAATAAAAAAAAACAATTATACACTTATTTCGCCATTTAGCGATCAATTGTGATTGCGACCTATTTACTGCCTTGACTGTACTCACATGCTCCATTGTCTCCTGGTTACCACAATGGGATTTGCGGTCAACCTTGCTCTATCCATAGAACCCTAAAGGGTTGGTAATGCCCAAAAATGAACAAATTTCCTGTCTGTGTGTTTGTCCACAAAACGAGGTTTGTTTTATCTGTTTATTTTGTTTCTACAATATGTCCGCATTGTTGAACTTTGGGTGGTCAGAGGTGGGCCTCAACTCGAAACTCCTGATCACTCTCAGTTTCATGAATGTTTCTGTACGAAAAATGCTATTAGGATTCCCAAGTTCCTCAATACGAACGATACCTATTAATTTTCAAGTAAAAACTGGCGGGAGAGCGGAAACTTAGTTCATTCTTGCCTTGGAAGCACATTGACGGCTTTTCCCATTTTTTCACCTTTGTAATGATGTTTTTTTTTCAATAACAGGAATTGAGTGGTGCTAACTAGGTATCTACATTATGTTGGCCGGTATTTCTGAGTGATCTGCAGGCCAAGCTCATTCGGGGTCAGAACTTTCGCCAGCACACAGCGCAGAATATGCTTGAGTTCCGCCGGGCAGGTAACCTGTACTTCCATCTTAAAGTTGTAATCAGCAGATGAAATAGTCGAAATCTAGATCCAAACTCTAACATGGAAACTATGTCTTGATAAAACCACAGATTCTCTGTTCCTCCTGGTTAGGAGCCGAACTTATTTCATTCCTTTGAAGTAGTTTCCCCATTTGTAGATGGTCTATTTTAAAAAACTGGGATCAACAGAAGCATGGATTGGTGGTGTCTTTAAAGTGAAAATTCAGTTGGGATACACTCACAACTGCCCCTCCTCACTCCACCCCTAATGGTGTCTGGTCCCTCACGGTGAGTCACGGTAGGGGAGGGACGCCATTTTTCAGGGTCTGCCCAACTATCAGGGGTCGTATGGGGGCTATTGGCCATTCTCAGGCAGCCGACTCACCCTCAAACCCAATATGAACCATTAGACTGGTCACTATAAAACAGTGAATTCCGGTGTATCTCAGGGATCATTACTTGTATTGCTTATATTTATTATTTTTGACACATTTAGTACTAATTTTGAAGTTTTTGCAACGAAAACCCTAATTTAAACAGAAAGTTCTTGCATAATAAAGCAATTCTTCATTATTTAATTGGGAACTAGACTGGTGAATGAATGGGAAATCTATCTAAAAAAGAAAATCATTGCATAGAGAATCACTTAAGATATACGAGATCTTCGATACCTAGACAAATGTAGGTATGATAGATTTACAATTAAGCAGCTTTGCCTAATTCTGAATTATATTCTAGAAAATCTAGAAGATCGTTCGTTCCTCAATTAGACAAACGTATTCATCTCTATGCCAGAAGGCAGCTATTTTTCTCTCGTGATGAGATATCGACTACAAATATTGCTGCCCCTGTCGTTTGGGGGAAAACGCGAGGAAGGCTCCGTGTCATTGAGAACAGTTATTAGTTGTGTTACGTCACAGTCTGTTTTCTGTTTTGAAAGTATAAAGGGAATTATCATATTGCATAATTCATGATGTCTCCGAGTCACAATAACTCATCACCCATTTAACTGTTCTTTCACCAGATACCTATTTTGAAATTTCTTTTTTGAATCATTTAAAACTGTTTACTACAATTGTGAACTCTCAAGTTTCATTTCACTGTTCTTGCTGCTTCAACCACCCGTTGTGCGAACACATCAAGTGGATATAGCCCAAACAAATATTCGTGTTTTATATATTTGTTAGTTACTATGACTCATGGCCAGGCTTTAACTACAAGATTATATCGCCTACTAACAGAGCGCTCTTTCGTCACTCAGGTGGACATGAGCCCGACTCTACAGTGGGAGTCCTAAATTTTGCCTACCCTACATTTTTATTCAACTAGGGTAGCTCTTTAACGAGTACCTGACATCGTACAGGCTCGGGGACCATCGCTTAACGTCCCATCCGAAGGACGGCGCACAGTGTGAAAACTATGAATTTTGATTTTCAAAATTCGAGCCCCCGCTCAATTTTTGATCAATTTGGATGAAACTAAGTGCAAAATATTTTTGAAAGCTGGATTTTTATCAGGTAACTGCGGGTTTCACAATCAAGGTTATGCCAATTGATAGCTGCCAAAACCCCGCGAAAATTTAAAAAAATTATTGTTAACGGATTAATATTGTTAACGGATTTTTACAACTTAAATTAATGTTTTTTGTGTCGCTGATTACGAATTCAATATTTATTTTAGCCAAAAGTGGTTCTAATGTTGTCATTTTGGCCTAAAGTGGTCCAAATTCAATATATTGCCTATTTTTGCCACTGGCATATAAAACCATGATTGTGAAACCCGCAGTTATCTGATAAAAAGCCAGCTTTCACAAATATTTTGCACCTAGTTTCATCCAAATTGATCAAAAATTGAGCTGGGGCTCGAATTTTGAAAATCAAAACTCATAAATTTCACACTGTGCGGCGTGCTTAAGTTTTTTTGCCTCCCAGATAAAATTAACTAAGGGTCTCGGCCGGGTTTCGAACTCGAAATCTTGAGCTCAGAACGCACAACTGAGCTACCGGCGCCCTCTTTTTACATATTTGTGAAAGTTTCTAAGTACCTAAGTATCATATGAAGTAAGAGATATTATCGATGCAATTTTCTCTTCTATCTACAGGAGACAGTTAAATACTTTGTCCCGGTCCACATTTGAAGGATGTCCTTCTCTCTATTAACAACTTCTAAGTAGAGAAACTTCACTCTATTCCCATCTTAGACTGCCCACATTCAATAATGCCTTAGCCAACCAACACCAGTTAAATTCCTATGAAATGAAATATGAATTGGAACCTTGGTTAAGTAGCTAATTAAGGGCATGTTATTATCGTCTGCATTACAGAGCTGCACCTGCCAGGTGCCTCGTCCTGCAGCCAGTTGGAGATGCACTAGCTACAACAGGTGCTGTCAGACAATGCAGAACTTCGACATGGAAGGACTGTTAGCGTCTTTAGATCTATGCACTTCATAGTGTATTGTTAGTATAAATGACCACTGAAGGGTTAGTTATAATGACTCATGTCCGGGCTTTACCAACGAGGTCATATCGCCTACTACCAGAGCGCTCTTTGAGCCCGACTCTACTATGGGAGACCTAAATTTTGCCTACCCCAAATTTCTATTCACCTAGGGTAGGGGTCTTTAATGAGTACCTGAGATCGTACATCCTCGGGACCATCGCTTAACGTCCCATCCGAAGGACGGCGTGCTTAAGTTTATTTTATCTCCCAGATAAAATAAACTAAGAACCTCGGCCTGGTTACGAACCTGCGAACTTGAGCTCAGTAAGCAAGCACGCATATGACTGAGCTATCGGCGCCCTGCAACTGAAGTTTCAAATATCACATAGTTCAGGGGATGTTATGGTCAGAGATTCCATGGTGAGTTATCACCAGAACTTCCGACCCCTTGAATCCAAAAGAAAGAAAGTGACTAAACACTAAAACCTTTATAACAATATCGAAGAAATGTATCGACTTGAGTAAAACATCTATTGATTTTCAGTCAAATTGGCAAAAAAGGAGAAGATTTTAAAGGGAAACTTAGGGGGCAGAAACTTCACCATTTGGACGAGGAACACCCCTCCGTAGCCGGACAACTTCGTCTGGGATGTAGTAAGAGACACTGCGATACTGACAAAACACTCGAGGTTTTCATCTGAGCGCTAAATAATGCTCGAGATTTGCGAGGTGACTTCTAGCGTATCAATTGCAGAACACACGGGGATCCATTATTAATTCAGGAAGAGTCGTGCCGAGCGTGAAGTTCCTGGAACTCGGCTTGATCGTGCTCGTAACGTTGATGCATCCACGGCCTCTGTAGAGCTCTGCTGTTTTTCTAAGCTCAGCAGATAATCGCTTTCTTTTTCGATTACAGCTGGCGATCCGCATCCACATGAGCACTTTTATTCTTTTTCATAATTGAATGAATGTGTGTTCTGTTAAAAACGACATGTTTCAGCGACATACAATAATGTCACAAAACGTATAAATCTAACCTATAAGACTTCTTTAGTTAAAGGTTACGGAGTATCTTCCTCCTTCAGTAAACTGGCTTAAAAATGCAATGAAAATAATTCAAAAAGTTTCTAAATCTTTTGAGTAAGTGGGGGGAGAGGGACTACCGATATAAAGAATGTATCGATACCTTACTTTGAGAATTCGGAAATTCCCCTTTGGAGGTCATTAATATTTAACAAAAGCGGACAATTTTAGAGGCAGAGCGGAGATAAGTTGATTGGGGAATGCGTGCTGGGGAAGGACATTGCTGATGATTCACGGATGTCTATTTTCTCCTTTAAAAGGGATGCCGCTACAAAAACGTCGTCGGCCAATCACCGGTAATGTAGTTTCCCACTCTCCCTCTGAATCCAATCTACCGATTTGATTGTCATAAGTGTTCTTATGGATACACATATAATTGTTCGTGTTGATATATCGAGTCGTAGTGACCACACTCTGTTAGGACATTTTTTAAATTTTGTAATCAATAGACCAAAAATAATTGTGGTGAAAACTGAACATTGAACTTGTGGCCGGTTACATAACATTCTCTACTTGGCAGACCTGCGGAAGTAGAACACGAATTTGCGCTCCTCTCAGGAGTGAGGGAAAATTTAATGAAGAAATATAAAAACGAAAAAAGAAGAAAAAAAAACCGAAAGCCTCTCAAACTGAAAACCTGTTATTTGTTCTTTGATTGACATTCAGTCTAAATGCTATCTCTACGGCAAAAACAGGTATTTTGTATAATGAGTAGGAAGGAAGGTTGCAGTCGAGGCCCTGTTTGTGTTACTGCAGCAGTACACAGATGCACATTGGTGCATTGCCATCGACTGGTTGTTACAATCAGGAACCTCCTCACTATATCGGCCTATGGTTTCAGAACCTTGAATTAAAAATAAAATAAGCGTAATGTAGTTACTTTCAAACTAAAGCGAACTTCATTTTCGTCCGATTTTTGCCAAAATCTAAGTTACGTCGAGTGACATCTCAAAGTTAGTTATTAAGACTCATGGCCGGGCTTTAACTAAGGTCATATCGCCTACTACCAGAGCGCTCTTTCCTTACACTGGTGGACATGAGCCCGACTCTACTATGGGAATTCTAAATGTTGCCTACCCTAAATTTTTATTCACCTAGGGCCAAGGGTCTTTAAAATGGTCAAATCGTGTTCTGGGGATCTTGAAACGTAAAATTCCATTGGAATCTCGATTTTGTTTTCTTGGATACAGTACTTAAGGTACCTATAAGAAAGTATATATATGGAATGGAGAAAATCATATGTCAGACGCTGGAACGGTACTGAATCATATCCGAGTCATGCAGATGATGAGAAGGTTTAGAGGGAACCTGTGTATTACTAGTAATTTGAGTTGAGCAAGTACATTATCGATGATTGATTGCAGGAGGGGTCTTTAAAGAGTACTTGACATCAAGCCCGGGGCTTCACCTTCCAGACAGTCAGATGTCAATCAAATCTGCTGCATTTTAGAGTGAATCATAAGAGTTTCTCATTTCCAATGAAGCTGAATTAGGCAGTATTTGTTAGTTTACCAAGTGCAAGTGGCTATGAGTTTTTCAATTACATAAGAACAAGAGTGGCCAATACGCCATATTTGCTACTTAACCACAACACAAAAGCTGCATTTTGATATGAATATACTGTCGAATTTTCAGAATCACTATTTGACCATGTCTCCTTAAGGTTTGTAGCAGAAAAGCAAAGTGTCTATCTCGAAATATTTCAAAGATAAATTCGTCGAAGTTTCCCAGGCTGTAAAACTGCTCACAGAACCTCTCGAACTAAATATTTAAAAAAATTGTAATTTTGCATATTCTCTAGTTGTTCGTTCATTCAACGATATGAACGCAAAAACCCATATTGAATCAGAGAAACATTACGACAGATCCCAGGAACCATCCATCATCCATGAATATCATTAAAGTCAAATAAATAATAAGATATATCAGTCCAACATTTATTAAACCACGACTAGTTTCGTCAGTCAACTGGCATCTTGCTAGAGAAGAGGTCAAGGGACACATACGAGTATCAGGGACCAGCTGAACACTGAGTGTTAGCAAGAGTCCACCTAAGATGTCAGTTTACTGATGAAACTAGTCGTGGTTTAATAAATGTTGGACTGACGCATCTTATTACCTATTTAACAAGTAAGTCCACTACATCTGCCTACCACCAAGAAATTCATTAAAGTCATTCAGTAAAATGGAGAAAATGGAAAACCATCTATCAGTAAAGATATAGACGCTGCAATCTCCAGCTCCTTCAACACATTTTACAGAAATTACAGTTCTTTTGGCAATAGCGGAAGTTATTTAAATATGAGGAACCATATAAGCAAACAAAGAATTATTTCACAATTACGGTTCTCAGGAAAATATACAACTCATTTGAATTACACTAATTACCCAGCTAAATTTTTTTAAAATTTTTTTGGCCTTATGTACGATGCATATTAGCCAAGCGTGTGTGTTATCTAGTTATTTACGTCATCCATGGCCCCGGGAGGGAGTTCTATCTGCGATATAAAACTCACTCCCGGACGGGATTCGAACCCGCTCTACGCTCCAGCCCGCACGGCCACCATGGCGCCACCCAGCTAAATTTCAGCTTGACTCTGTATGTCCACTTTGTAACAGTGATAATGATAACATACTCCATCTTCTCATAACTTGTCCAATGTCAAACCAATACAGAAACAAAATCAATAAATATATTCGTGACTAATAGTTTAAAGTTTAGAAAAACAGTTTTATTATGATTCGCCCTCTCGTTTACCTTTTACATTTAATATAACACATTTCACAAAAGTTGGCATTTTTTTTTTCTTTACTTCGACTTTAAAATGATGTATCTTCCAAAATTAATTTTTTGTATAATTATGTTTGTCATATTTTCTATTTTTAATTATAAGTTGTATTGATATATAAACTATGTTATATATGTATAAATAACTTATATATATATATATAAAATTTATTACATTTATGTATGAACTAGTAAGGTCAACCCTTGCTATGAGTTTTGTATCTCTATAAGCAATAAAGTTTCATTTCATTAAAGTCATTCAGTAAAATTGCTAACTCAAATAAATATTATCTTAGATTGGTGTTTTAGAGTTGAGCTGCCCTCTGGGTCTCCATATTGATACGAAACTAACATGGGCTGAACATTTCGATGAAAGCTATGTTTCGTTTCCTTCTTACTTCCTAATCTTAAAAAGATCGTGCCAAAGGAAACATTAACTATTCTATATTTCATCTTTTTCCATTCTATAATCAGTTATGGTTTACGTACATATATTGGGGAGCTTATAGCTCGAATATTAATATTTCAGTCTTTAAAAGAAAGCCCCAAATAATAAACAATATAAATGAAAATACAAACTGCAAAATTTGAAGAATCCTGCCGTAACCTGCGTGCTTATATTTGAAGAATCCTGCCGTAACCTGCGGGCTTATATTTGAAGAATCCTGCCGTAACCTGCGGGCTTATATTTGAAGAATCCTGCCGTAACCTGCGTGCTTATATTTGAAGAATCCTGCCGTAACCTGCGTGCTTATATTTGAAGAATCCTGCCGTAACCTGCGGGCTTATATTTGAAGAATCCTGCCGTAACCTGCGGGCTTATATTTGAAGAATCCTGCCGTAACCTGCGTGCTTATATTTGAAGAATCCTGCCGTAACATGCGTGCTTATATTTGAAGAATCCTGCCGTAACCTGCGGGCTTATATTTGAAGAATCCTGCCGTAACCTGCGTGCTTATATTTGAAGAATCCTGCCGTAACCTGCGTGCTTATATTTGAAGAATCCTGCCGTAACCTGCGTACTTATATTTGAAACTATTATTAAGGAATTTTCTCTCTCAACAATACTAGTCATGATTACGATACCAGGAGGGAAAAGACGTATATCGAATAACTAAACATTGATAATCTCTTTTTGAAAAAAGTATAACTCATAAAGGGAAGCACTTATTTCAATGCCCTTAAAGGCAACAGATACTGTGATGCCCAAAAATATGGACATACATTGTTTGAAATAAATTAGGGACAAAGGAATGAAAACCGGTGGCTTGAACAACAGGAAGTCCAAGAAGAACCACAACAATACGGAGAAACCAAGGAGGGGAACTGAGCCACCAATAGGCACCCAGATCAGTCCCGGAGGGCGGGAAAAGTTGCTGTGAGCGGACCCCAATATGGATCGATATTCTTCAACTGTTGCCACCTGAGAGGTAGGAACAGCTACTTCGTCAGAGACCGCCGCCGAGGGAGGACCTGCCCCAACTCATCCGTTGCCTCCGGAGGATCACACTACTTCATCAACTGTCCTGAGCAACCATTCAACATCAGATCAACAGAGGGAAATCCATTGGAGCTCTTCTGGACCATTAAGACAACAGCAGAGGCTGATCAGCGCAGAACTCCAGGACCCAATAGCCATCACATCCAGCATTAAATCAAGAAGGTACCGTGAATTTTAAACCATTATAAAGACAAAGCCAGGGAGTATTTTGAGAAAATACGTTTTCATTTTTAAAGACTTGTTTGATAAAGATTCTGAGCAATTGTTTTTAAGTTTTCCACACATGTTTTTCATTAAGAATATATACAATCAAACCAGAATGGCCTAATTTTTATTTCATGTATTTTGCACCTCATGTCATTTTGATTTTTCACAACTGCTAGTCTTGGCGGACCCACGACCAAAGGAAGGTAACAAAGATATAGAATCATTTTCTCAAGAACATTTTATTATTTAACAAAAACAAAGATAAGCATCTATTATTAATAAAAATTACAATACAACAAAAACATTAATCTAAAAATGTTAAAGTTAGAGAAAAAATTGTATTTGGGAAACGGAATGTTTTTTCATCTACAAAAGCATTATTTCATACTTAGATTTCATTTTTAGTGTTCCTCCTTTACGGACTATCTGAGTTATCTAATATTTTCGAGGGCGCCGGTAGCTCAGTGGTATGCGTGCTTGTCTTCTGAGCTCAAGAACGTGGGTTCGAAACCCGACCGAGGCCCTTAGTTTATTTTATCTGGGAGGTAAAATAAATTTAAGGACGCCGTCCTTCGGATGGGACGTTAAGCGATGGTCCCGAGCCTGTACGATGTCAGGTAATCGTTAAAGACTCCTATCCTAGGCGAATAAAAATTTAGGGTAAGCAAAATTTAAGGGCTCATATCCACCAGAGTTACGAATTAGCGCTCGGGTAGTGGTGATGTGACCTCGTAGTTAAAGCCCGGGCATGAGTCATAAAACCTAATATTTTCATTACTACGTCTTTATTTTATTATTTATTTACTTATTTATTTTATTTATACTGCTTTATTTATTTATTTTTTTTTTCTATATGTTGGAGCTGACCTGAGGAATGAACGTAAGAACATCCACAAATATCGTCGTGATAGAAGACAGTTTTGGAAGAATTAGAAATAAAAAATATCTATAATTTTAAAAAATAATTAAAAACTATATTAATTAATATTATTATTTTTATATTCTTGTATTATTTATTTATTCATTTTAATTTGCTTAATTTTTTTTTATCACAGTGTGTCCTCTAAGATCTAATAAATGTTTGTGTACCTACCTAATTTATAATCTACCTTCTTGAATACATTTTTATGTTGTATCCAATTACCATGTTATGGTTTGACAGAAATAAATAAATGTTATTATTAAGAACTATAATTATTTTCAACTATCCCAAAATCAGTCAATAAGTTCATATTCAATTTGAATTATCTTCTCCGAACAGATGTTGCATTTTAGATATCGGTGTCTGTGCCACAGACTCTGTGCTTCTTACAACATTCATCGCGCCTCATTTGCTATTTGCAAACCAACCATAAATATGAAGAATGCTTGGACTTGATTTGGTTGCTTCTTTCTCGCTATTTTCCTTCCGATTTTGACTGTCCTACCCATAAAACGTAAAGAAAAGTGTATCTCCGCATGGCGGCTGTTTCTGTCTTTCTGTGGAATTTTCTTTTCTTTCGTTCTTATCAGCTTCTGCAAAAATGCACTGATCTGAATGTGTCTTTATGCAAAATGTCTTTATGCAGAATGAGAGCTCAAATCTCTTGATTTTGATTGAAATCGGATAAGCTGTAATATGTGCAATTTATTTACAATATCATGCTAAAAACCTCACAAAAGAGATTCCTTTGGGCAATGTAGTTAGCTTTGTCCCGTTTTGAAAATGTTATTCCGTCAACTGGAATGCCGAATTCTTCAGGTCATAAATATATTTTACTTAAATCCCCGGGTTTCCTGGTTGTGGAATTTGGAAACTAGAGTTAGAGGCTTTCTATAGTTAGTTTAACATGTTTCTTTATAGATATTTCAAAGATATTCAATTTCTCAAGGGTAGTTCAGAAATTCCCTCTTCTTCCAGGTCTATTTACGCTGGTTGAAAACATGGCGTTCCCCAAGAGTTCAGCGATGACGTCTCCATACTAAACCATTCTAACGGCTGTTAGTACCTAGTCCAGGAATAGCAAAGACGATGAGAAGGGGGCTCATATGAAAGTGCGGTGCGCGAGCTACCGGGGGATAAAATTGACAAAATTACCAGAGAAATTCCCTTCTCCTCCTGGGCAGCCCCTAATTTAGTTGCTCAATATTATTTAGCTCCACCTTAGAAAACGGTGGCAGACCCTTGACAATCCTGCGATCGCCACCCACTCCTATGAAGCCACATGATAAGGTAGACAGACACACGCTGTAGCCTTGAGCCGAGAGCAGTTCATGTTGTCAGGCCTCCCGCCTCCATTTTTCCCGCCTGTTTGTTTCTTTCTCTTTTTCCCGCCAAACCGGACCCCAGCCTCCTATATTCTCTGTTCTCCTCTTTCACCTACAGCTACTAACAGTCTCAAAAACATCTCTATAATTTATTTATTCAGAGATATTTAAATTAGGAAACTAGTTTTTCTCTTTTTTTTCTACCTTTCTTCTCTAATCCTTTTGCCGTGACATTTACCATGTTTTAGTATGTTACATAGTACACCCACGAGGCATGTTAATAGCTCTGAATGATCAGATCACACACTGAAGGGTCCCGTAGTATGCTTTGAATTTTATAACTATTGGTTCTTACTTAACTTATCCAGACCCCAGTCGACCGGGACTTTAATTATCGAACACATAACAGGTAATTGTTCAATTTGGCAGTTTTCTTAATATAATTGTTCAAAACAAAAGTGTGTATATATATGTAGTTATGTTTTACTATGTTTTGTTTTATGTTAATGCTACTCATAACATTAAATACAAGTGTTGCGGAAGTTATGTAATCGATCATAAATTCAATGTTCAGTTTCACCGGAATTTCATGTTTTTCACATTTCCTGATTTCAAAAATGAAAAAGAACGTTTATGTGTGTCTCAGATAACTCTCGTTAAAACAAATATCGATCATTTTGTACGTATATCCAGAACCCCATAGGACGATATTAATTTTCAGCGGAATCGACCGTGGAACAGAGAGGCTCATCTCAAAAACCCTAATAACTGCCTGATAGCCTCCATGTAACTATTGATTTTTGGCCCAAAGGTCGATTAGTTTTTTAAGGGAGAATAAAAAATTAATTGATTAATCGCCCTGGGGATGTATTGCCGGTGATTCACCAAATTTTTTTGTTGTTCAAAACTATAATTTTAGGTGGCATGAAAGTATGTTACTTTGTTTCCAGCCAAAGTTGACAGAACAGTCCTGTGATGAACCAATGAAATGCCTTCATAAGTAAGTATAAGGCTCCACCCATTATCGATTATCCGGATCAACTCACTTTATAGGCTAAGTTACCTTATCGGTCAAAGATTCCATCCATAGTTTTAACGTTGAACACAAAACTTATCTCCCGATAGAATAAATACATTTACATAAATTCTATGTGTGCATCCAGTAGCCCGACGACACTCAATGATGTATACAAGCAAATCGGCCGAAGGAAATCAATAAACATCTATCTCTTTTCTTGCCCCCAATACATATGTGAAATGCAAAACTAATGTTGACTAATTGGCATATCTAGGCATCTAATGGACGTGGTAGCTCAGAGGTAGTGTGCTTGTTTGCTGAGCTCAAAATCGCGGGTTCAAACGAGCCTTGAACATGCCGTCCACCAGATGGGACCTCAAGTCGATCCCGACCCTGTACGATGTCAGATTCTCGTTAAAGACCCCTAGGTGAATAAAAATTTAGGGTAGACAACATTTAGAACTCCCACATTAGTGACGAAAGAGCGCTCTGGTAGTAGTTAAAGCCACTTGAAATTAAAGCCAGGACATGAAAAAAATAACTAATTATCTTTAATAGACGTAGACGAACGTTTTCTGTGACTCTTGGATCAGACTAGGTGTACTCGTACTGATTTCAGGAACCTTCAGCATGCCGTCCTTCGGAGAGAACGTTAAATGGCGGTCCCGAGCTCTGTGCGATATCAGTTACTCGTTAATGACCTCAACTATAATTAAAACTGGAGGGCTACATTTATGATTTTCATAGTAGAGCCACCCGGGAAGGGATAAGAGGACCGAATGCTTAGGTCCCTGGGTGTATACTCCAGCCCTGTGAGTAGATAAACACTGGGTTGATATTGGCTAGAGAATGTTATTTGGTAGATAAAAGTAGGCGCCAAGGCTGATTTCGTAAGGAGGCACTGCCATCAGTCCCAAGGCGAACTGACGTCACGGTCCGACTACCAGATAACACACCTCGAATATTTCAAACAGCTCTATATCGAAATTTATCGGTCTCACGCTATCAGCATCTTTCACCTCACTTCTAAAGATACATTATCTTTATTATGTTGACATTTGGCTTAAAATATTTAATGATATACGTACAGATAGTCTTCTTTCCTGGATGTACTTCAATTTATGGCAGGAAGGACGTGGCATAAGTTAACTCAGCCGGTTTTAAACAGGTTTACCGCCCATTTCACAGCAAAAGAAATGTTAAAATAACTTGAATATGTTGAAATAAGATTAACGGAAGGCTATTTGAAGAGAATATGACACATTAGAGCACAGAGGTGACATCATAAAGAGATTAGTGGGTGGGCGACTGTGTCGTAGTGTGATCTAATGGGAAAGTGGACGTGCTGCTGAGCCTACGAAGGGATTTGAAGGCTATTTGGGGCATCTCATTCAAACAAGTGGTGAGAGAGTCTCACGACGCCAATCCATAAATCCTTTTGTAAACGCTATGAGAGTAAAGTAAAAAAGCGAGTGGATAGCGAGGCGAGATTGAGGAGTTGGATGGGAGCGGGGAGGGTTGGGCACTAAGATATTGGATGAGGGGAGCTTGGAGGCCTGGGGCCAAAGCCACAAATAATAGCAGGCTCGAGCCCCTCCTGTTCCAGACACTTGTGTGCAGTTGGCACTCTCATAACTGGCTGTTTGGAGTTCTCTCTGTTTTATCTCCGATGCACAGGCATACATTCTGAGGCATTGGTTCGAATTGCACGCTGAGAACATTGGCGCAACCCAGCCGCCACTAATCAATCATGGTAATTTCAAACCCAAACTTCCTTTTCTCCGGTGCTGTTCGTACGGCGACAAAGCATGCTGTTTTAAGACTGGCTCTCATCAGACATCAGTTGCTGACCAGAGGTTCCTTTACGTGTATTCTTGCATCTATGAAGACCATGGGGAATGTTAATTGTTTGAGCCACTCAAATCACCGGAAATAGAAAGGTTTTATTACGTGTGAGTTGTTGGACTGTCTGGTTTGCGGAAAAGTCGGTTCAAACTTTCAGCAACTGAACCGCAATATCTGTTAAAGGTGCCTGGAAGGTAAGAAGGAAGGTTAGCAGATTGTGGCGGTGATAGGAGGAGAATAATGGACTGGCAATGGAGCTCCATATCGGGTGTCGGCCTCTCAACGAGACCGAAGACTGGCCTGCTGATGACACTGTAATAGTATGAAGCTGACATGCCCTCTCCATCCAGCTAACAGCAAGCTTGGCCACTTAACTTTAGATTTCAGTTTTTTGAGTTTCTTGTACAACTAAGTTTTTGTGACAAACCATTTTGATCTATAATTCTAGAAGAAGGTTTCCTAACTATGACTGACGTGTGTTCAGTATACCTCTCCAGAAATGAGGAGAGTTCGAGACTAGGAACTGGGCTAGGTAGAGCGGTGAAATATCGAATGTGGGCCCCATATCGAATAACAGCCCCCCGACTAACGCCAAGATCAATGACCAGCTCGGAGGCTGCCTGTTGCTGACACTTCTATACAACTCCACATTACCAACCAGTCTTTACTTCTCTGATTATCTTTGTTCCACTTCCAGTAGTCAATATCTACGTTACGGTAAACGTGAATAGAGCGTCTAATGAGCACATTCACCGGTCAATGTGCAAATTCCCCTGGACAAAGGCGAAAACACAACGATGTATTACCAACTATCCCATGTGGTAAATACAACATATGGTATTTCATTACACAACATATATTGTGGTTGGTTGGTTATTATGACTCATGCCCGGGCTTTACTACAAGGTCACATCGCTTACTACAGAGCACTTTTTCGTCACTTTGTTGGACCTGAGCCCGACTTTACTATGGGAGTCCTAAATTTTGCCTACCCTAAATTTTTATTCACATAGAATAGGGGTTTTTAACGACCATCACCACGTCCCATCCAAAGGACAACGTGCTAAGTTTATTTGACCTCCCAGATAAAATAAACTAGGACCTGCGATCTTGAGCCCAGTAAGCAAACATGCATACCACTGAGCTACCGGCGCCCCCCTTTACCAATCTCAATTTAACAGAAAATCAGTACCTTACCAGTAATACCTTACTTATGAACTTCTGAATTCACATTTAGAACAACTTATTGAAATGTCAATAGAATTGGTTATCATCCAATGGAGTTAAGCTGCCTTCTAGTTGTCCCCTTTACTTTTGGCCGATTGGACTGAAAATCAATAATCCCCTTGGAATGCCCCCCATGGTCGGGTGTCCTTGTATAATAGCAGACTAGATGGAGGCTGCAGCAGTCTGCCGACCAGGCAGGGGCTAATGGAATATAAACAGAGCTGTTAGTTGTGGCAGGGAGGGCCTAACTAGATTTACAGGAGGAGGGGGGGGGGGGGGGGGACGTGGCCTGGGGCCCCCTCAACACACTGCCCTTAAATCCGGTTAGGAAAATTGGCCTCCATGAATTTTTCATAAAAAGGCAGGTTTTGTGACTACCGCTCACTGAAAGAGGCGGATGACGGGAAGGCGGACTTGAACCGCAGATGAAGAAGAAGAAAAAGAAGTACTCAATCAACTTCCCCAGCTCGAATTTTTTGTAATCAACCAAAGTTTTCACTCTCCCTCTAAACTGTATTTGACTTCCTCCAATTTGGATGATAATCAATAGTTGAATTTCTCAGGGCCTTTTCTGTCCACAAATACAATTTCATGTCCATACATTCATTACATAGGCAGTTATAGGTTTTTTAGTTCATAATTACCCATATACTTCGTAAAGCTGGGGGGTCTTTTTATCTGTACTGTGGTAATAAAAGAAGAGAAGAGATTTAAGTGTTAATCTTAAATAAATGATAAATAAATAATAATTAATAATAATGAAATAAACAATAATAATTAAAACAAAACAAACAATAAATTACCACATTTCCTGTAGAAATGTTATCTCTTTTCTTTTACTAAATTTTGATTTCTACAGTAGTTTTTCGAAAATTGCATTTTCGTGCAATTTTATAGAAAGGGCATGTATATTTTAAAAAAATGTCAATTAACAAACTTTTCATTTGGATTTCTAAAAATATGCCATCTTGTCTTCTAAATTTTACAAAAATATTAAATCTAATTCAAAGGTTTTCAAATAGTTTTACTGGGCCAACAGGGAAAATGAATAGAATAGAAATTTCGAGAACAAATATTGGGTTTATTTTCCTAAATCTACATTATTAAAATTAAAAACTAAACATTGAAACAAACAAAAATCGAAAGAAAAAAAAAATCTTAAAAACTAAATTCTTAAAACTAATTCAAACTTTTTGTTTTATATTTTGGGCCATTCTCTAAAATTAAGTTATATATTTCTGGGCATATATCCTGTACATATAAACAAATAAAATTACCTTCTTTGCGGATCAATTTCACCGTCAATACACTCCTATTTAGTTCATCACAATTTAAGGCTAAACACCACTCTCCATGTTCACTCAGACTGTCGCCATTCAACCAGGCCTCGACACTCTAGACACACTAAATAAAACAGCTGATGGCCGTGTTTTGTTTTTTTCTGGCATTTGTTTTAAATAGAAAGCTTTCTATATAAAAATAAAGAGGGCGCCGGTAGCTCAGTGGTATGCGTGCTTGACTTCTGAGCTCAAGGTCGTGGGTTCGTAACCCGACCGAGGCCCTTAGTTTATTTTATCTGGGAGGTAAAATAAACTTAAGCACGCCGTCCTTCGGATAGGACGTTAAGCGATGGTCCCGAGCCTGTACGATGTCAGGTACTCGTTAAAGACCCCTGCCCTAGATGAATAAAAATGTAGGGTAGGCAAAATTTAGGACTCCCACAGTAGAGTCGGGCTCATGTCCACCAGAGTGACGAAAGAGCGCTCTGGTAGTAGGCGATATGACCTCGTAGTTAAAGCCCGGGCATGAGTCATAAAACCTAACCTAACCTAACCTAAAAATAAATATAATTCATTTTTTAATGTTTATAATTTAATCTTTTCAATGTTTGTATTATTTTTATACATCACAGTCCACTAAACAGTATGTTTCTAAGTAAGTACGACACCTATTGATTCGGTCAATCAACGAACAGAATACTCTACGAAGTTTCTGTAATTCTCAATAAATTTTCTATAACTACCCTCAACTATAATTAAAGGGCCGCTTATCATCAAACTTTCAGTTAGTTGTCTTTATAACTGCACTCCTCAAGTTCATCTACAATAAGTGGTAGTGACTTCTTAATTCTCTCATTAGAAGTAATTAGTATGTACTTCTATTTCGATCTATCGTTGTAAGAAGAATCTCGATTATCCAGTCAGATTATACGACATCACGATTAATCGAGGTAAAACTTGGTTAACCTATGTTCCGACATCGACAATAATTTATTTACCCATATATTCTATAGAAATGAAAGATGTCTTCGCCAGTGTACTGTTTTGTTTCCAACCAGAAACGGTTTTTGATGCAACTGCGTCATCATCAAGGGCATTGTACGTTAGGGATGTGCCACTGATGGTGTCGCAGTTGCGTCGAAAACCGATTCTGGTTGGGAAGAAAAGAGTGGCGAAGACGTCTTCTATTTCAATGAGAAATCTCTGTCCACAGGAGAGGCTGAAAGCTTCTTGTTGGTTTCCTTCAATCCTTGGGCTCAAGACCCAACCGAGGCCGTTAGGTTTTTCATCTAGGAGGTGAAAAAACTTTGAGCATGCCCTCCTTCGGATTAAAGTAAGTAACTAGGTAGGCAACATTTAGAAGTCGAGTCGGCTAAAACATATCAAAACGAATACCGTCCAGAAGTGGTTAATCAAATTACAGCGTAGTACTTTTCGCTGAGCTAACGGTGGAAATTGCGAGTTGCTACGTGATTTGTGCTCCAAGTTACTCGCTTCATCAGGAATGTAGCACGGCAATGTTCCCACTCTGGCAGTCTGTTGCCAGTTTAAAGGTAAGAGACAGCCAAAGAGGAGAACAAAGAGACTCTCTCAAAGGACCCCAACAAACTTCTTCTTCAGAGGAACAACGAAGTTAGCTAAGGATATCGAACGAAGACTTACCCAGCTCAAGTACGCTCGCTTATTTGCTTTATAATAATAATACTCATTTCTGTTATACTACAGGATAAATCACCAAAGTGTGTGCAACAAGATAGCTTATAAATAACCGGTCTCAGAGTCGGACAAACAATGTCATGTGATGAGTAATAACAGTAAGAATAAAATTAAATAAATAATAAGAAATAAATGAATATAAAATAATAATTCTAACAACAGATACGCTTCGTTATTTTATTTTAATTATATATTTAATATTTATAATTCTTACACGACGATATTTGTGTACGTTTTTACATCCCTTCCTCAGGTCACCATGTATGAAAGATGCAAAAGAATAATAATATGTAATAAATAAATAAACCAACCGAAATAAAATAAAGGAGTAAATAACTAATAAATAATAATGATGTATTAATGAAAATATTACTAATAGACTTTATAGGAGGATATCTGTGGAGGGACTATAAGAGGATATCTGTGGAGGGACTATAAGAGGATATCTGTGGAGGGACTATAAGAGGATATCTGTGGAGGGACTATAAGAGGATATCTGTGGAGGGACTATAAGAGGATATCTGTGGAGGGACTATAAGAGGATATCTGTGGAGGTACTATAAGAGGATATCTGTGGAGGGACTATAAGAGGATATCTGTGGAGGAACTATAAGAGGATATCTGTGGAGGGACTATAAGAGGATATCTGTGGAGGAACTATAAGAGGATATCTGTGGAGGGACTATAAGAGGATATCTGTGGAGGGACTATAAGAGGATATCTGTGGAGGGACTATAAGAGGATATCTGTGGAGGGACTATAAGAGGATATCTGTGGAGGAACTATAAGAGGATATCTGTGGAGGGACTATAAGAGGATATCTGTGGAGGGACTATAAGAGGATATCTGTGGAGGTACTATAAGAGGATATCTGTGGAGGGACTATAAGAGGATATCTGTGGAGGGACTATAAGAGGATATCTGTGGAGGTACTATAAGAGGATATCTGTGGAGGGACTATAAGAGGATATCTGTGGAGGGACTATAAGAGGATATCTGTGGAGGAACTATAAGAGGATATCTGTGGAGGGACTATAAGAGGATATCTGTGGAGGGACTATAAGAGGATATCTGTGGAGGGACTATAAGAGGATATCTGTGGAGGGACTATAAGAGGATATCTGTGGAGGGACTATAAGAGGATATCTGTGGAGGAACTATAAGAGGATATCTGTGGAGGAACTATAAGAGGATATCTGTGGAGGGACTATAAGAGGATATCTGTGGAGGGACTATAAGAGGATATCTGTGGAGGGACTATAAGAGGATATCTGTGGAGGGACTATAAGAGGATATCTGTGGAGGGACTATAAGAGGATATCTGTGGAGGGACTATAAGAGGATATCTGTGGAGGTACTATAAGAGGATATCTGTGGAGGTACTATAAGAGGATATCTGTGGAGGGACTATAAGAGGATATCTGTGGAGGGACTATAAGAGGATATCTGTGGAGGGACTATAAGAGGATATCTGTGGAGGGACTATAAGAGGATATCTGTGGAGGGACTATAAGAGGATATCTGTGGAGGGACTATAAGAGGATATCTGTGGAGGGACTATAAGAGGATATCTGTGGAGGGACTATAAGAGGATATCTGTGGAGGGACTATAAGAGGATATCTGTGGAGGGACTATAAGAGGATATCTGTGGAGGGACTATAAGAGGATATCTGTGGAGGAACTATAAGAGGATATCTGTGGAGGGACTATAAGAGGATATCTGTGGAGGAACTATAAGAGGATATCTGTGGAGGAACTATAAGAGGATATCTGTGGAGGAACTATAAGAGGATATCTGTGGAGGGACTATAAGAGGATATCTGTGGAGGGACTATAAGAGGATATCTGTGGAGGGACTATAAGAGGATATCTGTGGAGGGACTATAAGAGGATATCTGTGGAGGGACTATAAGAGGATATCTGTGGAGGGACTATAAGAGGATATCTGTGGAGGGACTATAAGAGGATATCTGTGGAGGGACTATAAGAGGATATCTGTGGAGGGACTATAAGAGGATATCTGTGGAGGGACTATAAGAGGATATCTGTGGAGGGACTATAAGAGGATATCTGTGGAGGAACTATAAGAGGATATCTGTGGAGGAACTATAAGAGGATATCTGTGGAGGGACTATAAGAGGATATCTGTGGAGGAACTATAAGAGGATATCTGTGGAGGGACTATAAGAGGATATCTGTGGAGGAACTATAAGAGGATATCTGTGGAGGGACTATAAGAGGATATCTGTGGAGGAACTATAAGAGGATATCTGTGGAGGGACTATAAGAGGATATCTGTGGAGGGACTATAAGAGGATATCTGTGGAGGGACTATAAGAGGATATCTGTGGAGGGACTATAAGAGGATATCTGTGGAGGGACTATAAGAGGATATCTGTGGAGGGACTATAAGAGGATATCTGTGGAGGAACTATAAGAGGATATCTGTGGAGGGACTATAAGAGGATATCTGTGGAGGAACTATAAGAGGATATCTGTGGAGGAACTATAAGAGGATATCTGTGGAGGGACTATAAGAGGATATCTGTGGAGGGACTATAAGAGGATATCTGTGGAGGGACTATAAGAGGATATCTGTGGAGGGACTATAAGAGGATATATGTGGAGGGACTATAAGAGGATATCTGTGGAGGGACTATAAGAGGATATCTGTGGAGGAACTGTAAGAGGATATCTGTGGAGGAACTATAAGAGGATATCTGTGGAGGGACTATAAGAGGATATCTGTGGAGGAACTATAAGAGGATATCTGTGGAGGGACTATAAGAGGATATCTGTGGAGGAACTATAAGAGGATATCTGTGGAGGGACTATAAGAGGATATCTGTGGAGGAACTATAAGAGGATATCTGTGGAGGGACTATAAGAGGATATCTGTGGAGGGACTATAAGAGGATATCTGTGGAGGGACTATAAGAGGATATCTGTGGAGGGACTATAAGAGGATATCTGTGGAGGAACTATAAGAGAATATCTGTGGAGGAACTATAAGAGGATATCTGTGGAGGTACTATAAGAGGATATATGTGGAGGAACTATAAGAGGATATCTGTGGAGGGACTATAAGAGGATATCTGTGGAAGGACTATAAGAGGATATCTGTGGAGGAACTATAAGAGGATATCTGTGGAGGGACTATAAGAGGATATCTGTGGAAGGACTATAAGAGGATATCTGTGGAGGGACTATAAGAGGATATCTGTGGAGGGACTATAAGAGGATATCTGTGGAGGGACTATAAGAGGATATCTGTGGAGGAACTATAAGAGGATATCTGTGGAGGGACTATAAGAGGATATCTGTGGAGGAACTATAAGAGGATATCTGTGGAGGGACTATAAGAGGATATCTGTGGAGGGACTATAAGAGGATATCTGTGGAGGGACTATAAGAGGATATCTGTGGAGGGACTATAAGAGGATATCTGTGGAGGAACTATAAGAGAATATCTGTGGAGGAACTATAAGAGGATATCTGTGGAGGTACTATAAGAGGATATATGTGGAGGAACTATAAGAGGATATCTGTGGAGGGACTATAAGAGGATATCTGTGGAAGGACTATAAGAGGATATCTGTGGAGGAACTATAAGAGGATATCTGTGGAGGGACTATAAGAGGATATCTGTGGAGGGACTATAAGAGGATATCTGTGGAGGAACTGTAAGAGGATATCTGTGGAGGAACTATAAGAGGATATCTGTGGAGGGACTATAAGAGGATATCTGTGGAGGGACTATAAGAGGATATCTGTGGAGGAACTATAAGAGAATATCTGTGGAGGAACTATAAGAGGATATATGTGGAGGTACTATAAGAGGATATCTGTGGAGGAACTATAAGAGGATATATGTGGAGGTACTATAAGAGGATATCTGTGGAGGAACTATAAGAGGATATCTGTGGAGGAACTATAAGAGGATATCTGTGGAGGAACTCCGCCAAGAAAATAAAAATGAAAGCTAAGTATGAAACAAAAAAGCTAAGTATCATATTTTAAATAATGAGAAAATAATTTCATTCCCGAACGAAGACTTTTATTGTATATATTGGTTTGAAGAAGCGCTATCAGTGAGAAGTACAGTCGGTACTTACGGTTTGCTTTATTTAGACATTCAAACTATACTGGGATTCAGCCCGTACCTTCTACTGAGTGCTGAACCCGAGTGTACTATGGCCTTGTTGTTTCTATTGTTAGTAGTACCTAATGACTAGTTCTTCACTTTGTTCTAGTTTTTTATGTAAGTGTGTATGGTGAAAATGTAAGGAAACATCGATTTTACTCTAAAGAAATAGACGGGAATCAAAAAAAGTATTCGTGGTACCGGTGGTACCGATACCACTCCTTTCATTCATGCCTGTGTCTGTTTTAGGGCCCCTTTCCAGAGGCATGGGCGGAGGCCCGGGGCAACGCCTTGGGAGAAGGGTGAAGCCTGTCGACGGGGACACGAGGGGCCCCAAACTAGACTCACTCATCTAACATCGTTAAGAGCGAAAAGTGATAAAGTTTCAATCAGTTCACCGAACAAGATTCCTCACTGGCCCCGCCCAGCCCATTTGCATACAAAATTAAATGGAGCTCAAAGATTTAAAACGAAATTATCCACCCTTGAGAGGGGGTGTAGTAGTCCCTGGCTGGGAAGACCAAACGCTGTATCCTTCCAGCGATCTATAATGCACATTACGTTCAAACCCTCTCCTACAGGCTATGTATGAATCTGCTTTGCTGTTCTCTCCAGGTTTCTGGCAACGTTACCCAGGCGTAGCCAAGCCCCCCAAATTCTCAAAATAAAGATGACCTTAAGACGCCGTCGTTCCATTAGAGGAAGATCCCTTGAAATCGTTTAATCTCTTTATTGGTTGACTGTTAACATCCGTTTTTGTCTTTTTGAGAGTGCTCCGATCTCTGAAATTGAGGCTAAGTAAGCTTCTGCTCTCTCTCTAAATCTTCTGTATCTTAACTTCTGTTTGTCCTCTTTTGGACGGTCCTCGGATCTCTACAATTACGGACCCTCAAAAAAGAAGGAAGGTCCACCAAATGAAGAGAACGAAGATTTAGAGAGAGCGCAGAAACATAATTTTTTTGTGCCGATGCATTCATTACATCGGCAGTTAATAAAGTTTTTGTGCCGATGCATTCATTACATCGGCAGTTAATAAAGTTTTTGAGTTGAGCTCTCTCTAGCCCACTTTTCTGACACTTAACAAGTATTGTCCTCTTGGGGTTTTTACTTCAAATATGAAATTCCATGTCGACACATTCATTACATCGGCAGATATTTACGTTTTTGCGTTGAGCACTCCCCTCAAAAAAACGAAAAATAGACTACAAAGTTTCATCCTTAGGGGATTTTGAATCAGTTGTTAAAGTTTTTGAGTGAAGCCTCTTTTTTAACTTTTGCTGTCGACTGGACTTTCAAATTGAAATTTTGCTGTCGATAGGACTTTCATATTGAAATTAGCTGTCGTTGGGACTTTCGTATTGAAATGTTGCTGTCGATGGGACTTTCATATTGAAATGTTGCAGTATTAACGACTATCGAAATCTGTCGTCTAAAAATATGATAGCAATGACTAATGTGACAGTAACTGATAAGTAGTTGATGATTAATAGTTGAGTCACAGTTAGCGGGGACATAGGATCACTGTCTGGGTGGCCTGCAATCACAGTTGTAGTAACAGTAGCAACAGTAGCAGATAGTCGATTGGTGATTGATAGAGGTGTGAAAGCTGTGGTGATAGAACCACTATCTGGGTGGGCCGTGATCACTTCATCACCGTGATGATCCACTTGGGTGGTCAAGGGGCATAAGCCTCCTGCAGGACGAATTATCTGTCCCCATCCATGAAATTTTAAATTGTTAAACTTTTTTAGATGGTTTTATTTATTTACAGTTTATTTTTATTACAAAAAAAAAAATTATTTACTAAAATATTTTAATTAGGTTAATTTCAAACATTTTTATTCATCAGGCTGTTTGATGATGAGGGCAACCTCGAAAGCCGGCTATCTAATGTGTCCTCTTGTCCATGGACAGCCACACAAATTCATGTCCGCCACAAGGACTCTCAAAAATCAAAATTATTGATTAGTACAACATGTACTTCCCCAACACGATTGATCAATGTCATTTCCGCTCTCCCTCCCAAACCAATCGACCGTTTGGGCTAAAACTCAATATTGTGGCTTCTGAGTCATTGGGGTATTTGAGTCGAGCCGGGTTTCAATATGAATTTAACGAAATGATAGTAGAGTCATCTGTATCGCTCCATGTGTGTATCTCTGTCTGCCTGTCTGTCAGGGCATCTGTATCGCTCCATGTGTGTATCTCTGTCTGCCTGTCTGTCAGGGCATCTGTATCGCTCCATGTGTGTATCTCTGTCTGCCTGTCTGTCAGGGCATCTGTATCGCTCCATGTGTGTATCTCTGTCTGCCTGTCTGTCAGGGCATCTGTATCGCTCCATGTGTGTATCTCTGTCTGCCTGTCTGTCAGGGCATCTGTATCGCTCCATGTGTGTATCTCTGTCTGCCTGTCTGTCAGGGCATCTGTATCGCTCCATGTGTGTATCTCTGTCTGCCTGTCTGTCAGGGCATCTGTATCGCTCCATGTGTGTATCTCTGTCTGCCTGTCTGTCAGGGCATCTGTATCGCTCCATGTGTGTATGTCTGCCTGTCTGTCAGGGCATCTGTATCGCTCCATGTGTGTATCTCTGTCTGCCTGTCTGTCAGGGCATCTCTTTAAAACGGCTAACGTATATTCACTCGTATTTTCATTATTTGATACAAACATTAAAGGTCAGTCCAATCGTTATGTTTAATTATTATTTTTCACTAAGTACTTGTGTAATAATTTATTTTATTTTTCTTTATTCATTATTTAATGTATTTATATTATTTCTTTCATTTTTTATTATTATATTCACAAAAAATATAGTACCTATTATTTAAAAAAATATTATTATAATTTTTCGTTTAGTTCTCATGCTTATTATTACTTATGGATCTATTTATTCATTTATAATTTTTTATTTATTCAATTACATATTTTTTTATGTGTTCATTTATAATTTTTTATTCATTCATTTATATATTTTTTTATTTATACATTTATAAATGTTTATTTATTCTTTTATATATTTTTTATTTATTCATTTAGACTTTTTTATTTATAATTGATTAATATATTATAACCATTTCCCTCCCTGTGTGAGTGCAAATCGCGTAATTAATAAAATAAATAAAATTGAGATCGAAAAATTATTAAATTTGAAAATTATTTAAATCGCGACTTTAATTAAACAATGCCTGAATAGCTGAAAGCACTCCCACGGGAAGAACGGTTACAAGATCCTAACGGTTAGTTGACATCAGTAATTAACAATAATTAATTACTGTTGTCAACCAGAAGAAGCATGAGTGGGGGGGGGGGAAATGAAATGAATCAAACCTATAACTTTAACATATTTATTTTAATGAGAACATATTTACAAAACAACAATTGAATATATATAATTTGGCCGTGTGTCTGAAGGACTGAATTATAACTTAATTACGAGGTACCTCGATACGATATCCATGGCGAATGACGGCGTGATCACCCTTTCTGGACTTCCCGTAGAAATCGTCTATTCACATAGTCCCTGAAGATCTGCGTAGTTTCGAGGGCACACCAGAAGTTACACCCCCACTGACTTTGCACCATCCAAAATCAAAGTGTGTCTCTACGACTAATTCACATATTCAAACTAAACTTTACAAAAGAAAGTAACGTGGTAATCCACCAAGACATGAGCAAAGAAAGTTAATTCACATATTTAAACTCAACTGTACAATATAAAAAGAACGTGGTGACCAGCCAAGACATGAGCGACGAAAGTTAATTTCACATATTCAAACTAAACTTTACAAAGAAAGATACGTGGTGATCCACCAAGACATGAACGAAGAATGAAGAAAACGGGGAGTGGCTTCCGATATCCGACCGTGGTAGGGGACAGTTCTCGAAGCTTGATTGGTCGTCGGACTCCGCCCATTTTATTTCCAGCCAATCGCATATTACCAATTAACATCTGCCTCTAGTTGTGTGAAAACCTGGAGTAAGAAAAAAAACCTTTACTGCTTATTCCTTATACACCGGATGTAGACAATTATCTTGGCTTCCTTTCCATTGTGTCTCTATTATTCTTTATTTTCCGCTCCCAGCGATCGCGATTCTCTCGCAGGCATCATTGGTTCCGAGCATTCTCTTCCAAATGCAATTCTCGTTTATTCAAGACCACACAACCCATACTTTGCTCCTAGCGATCGCGATCCTCTCGTAGACATCGCCAGTTCTGAGCATTATCTATAGGGTAGACATGCTACAATATCCCCCTTTCCCATTAAAATAAAATATGTCGGCTAAATGACCATTGGAAGTCACATATTTTATTAGTTTCACTTAACACTTGCTCGTTCACTGAGCATATACACTTAACCAAATACTCAGGTATCGACCTCATTATCATGCGTGACCAAAACATGATTTTAAATTTCCTTTCGAATCGGCATGGCTTGCCTATGCATGCGTGACCAAAGCATGATTTTACTTTACGCTGTACTTCTTGGAGTTAACCCTCTCCATTGGCAAATAACGATGATTCTATTTCTAGCATACATTCACTGACTAGTTAAAACATCCAAAAAGGCCCCACGCCTCGACAATGCTTCAACTGAATTCCCATATCCTTAATCCGCTTCAACAAAAATTTGGGTTGACCAAACCCTAACCATATGCCTCCTTAGGCCTTCGACAGGTATTTACCTTCTGCCGGAACGACGACGAAATATAAAATAGAAAAATAAGCCCACTCAAATCCCATCTCAGTTTCATAAATATATGTAAATTCCGGCATCCGCACTAATCAAGTAGCGAAACCCTTTCTTCAGTTCAACAGTCAGTTCATGGCATAAAAAAAATAATTGAACAAACTCCCGCCCCTTTAAATGGATTCTACAAGCATCAATGGAGTGGCCCCTTCTCCGTGTGTACGATAATTAAATATTCAATTCTGGGTATCCCCTCCAGTTTATAATATATCTCCCCCTTTAGTCATGTATGCTTCGGCACCTTGCCCTAGGATTTCTTAAATAAAATAACAAAATTGACATTTGACCTACCGTGGTCGACACTGCATCATAATAAGTAAGGTCCATACCTGAATATATGTTACAAATATATTTACAAGGCTCTCATTGGGTTAACATAGCCCATCATGGTCACTAGATAAAATACGGGTCAATGTGACATTTTCAATAGATACACACGGTCGGATACTAATACAAATATTATATTAAAATACAAAACAAAACAGACAAATACAATTGGAAGTACATTTACCATACGTGACTACCTACAAATGTGTGTGCCATCGCCTCGCTGTCAGCCTAGTCAGATCTGCTTTACTAATCAAACTCAAATACGTAGGTAAATTCCCATGGATGGCCAGTCCATACCTCTTCTGCCCCTCCTACAATTACGTTAAATTAAAATGACACCATAACCTAAATTAACTTATCCCAAACTATCAATATAAAAAGAAAAATACTTACTAATACTATTAAAAAAAATATCCTATTACTAAATATAAACAAAAAATTATCCTAACTTAATATCTAGAATTAAAAAAAAACTAACCCTAACTTATTATCTAAAATTATATCTACAACCTGGCGATTCACTTTGGAATCATGAGCTCGACTAAGGGGGGTATGCTCGATGTTAAGCCCCAGGGGAGTGCCAGAATGTCCCCGTCTGCCTTATCCTATTTACAAAAAAATAACTAAATAATAAATCCCGTGTCCCCAATAAATGTGTATGTGTGATTCTTTGTGTGTTGTTGTATAATGAGGTGTTGGCCGTTAGTGTAAAATAATAAATAATTCCCAAATAATAAAAATAGTGTCTGTTTTATGTGTGTGTGACTTTGTCTAACTGTTCCTGGGATAGCTGGGGATGGACACCCATAGAGACGTCACAAATCTCTTCCCTGACTCTAGGGCCGCGATCTCGTCTGCAATAATCGCCCCCCTAACTCGGCTGAAGTAAGATCGTTAATCTCAAAGAGAGCCCTAGCGCTTCTCTAGCCTGCTTGTAAATTTATCCGCTAATACACGGCTTCTGTGAGGTCATATAAAAGATTCCTCCTTCCGCTACGTCGCTGCCGAGATGTCCTAAAATAAAAATTTGAGGACTTTCCTTGTATAAAATCTGGTAAGGTCCTTCCCAGAATAGTAATGGTAATATTTTGGATATATCCCTCTTACCGGTGGGTATCCGCAGAGATTGTACTAACACCTGATCGCCAATTTCTAACGTAGTCTGTTTGTGTCGTACCTCAAAGTTCTGTTTCTGTCTTTCGGCCTGTTTTTCTGTAAATTGGTATGTCTGTTGGTGTAGTCCCGAAATGTCAGTTATCCTATTGTCTTTGATGAAGTTCACCTGCGGATGTTCTTCACAAGTGGGGTTGCCATTAGTCGGGTAGCGGATTATGTGGTCATTGTCTGTCGATATGTCTGTTACTTCGTCCTCGTTTCTAAGTAGGACAGAAAACTCCTGCATCAGAGATGATATTCTGACGTCGTCTAGGGAAGTTATGTTTTTGTCATTGCCTGTCGGTTCGTCTGTGATTTCGTCCTCTTTTATACTTGATGAATTTACGTGATCTGGGGCAGTCATAGTATTGTCGGGGTATGTTTGTTTGTCGATGGGCTCTTCCTGCTTAGCAGTGATGGGTAAGGATGTCTTTGCTATTGATTCTACGTTAACTGGTGGTCTGATATTAAAAAATTTGTACTCGTAACCTAATCCTTGAAGTGGTCTTCTCGTGCTGATAAAAACTGGTTCCAAACGTCCATTACCGTGTCTTCCTAAACCGCTACCTTCTTGGTACCCTTGAAGCTTCATCAATGTCAGTCCGTTGTTACTGTCTGTCTTTACCTTTACAGGAGTGGGACATCTATTGTCAACGTTAGTATGTAGGTCAATGTCCCCTGTCAATCTCGTCATCATTTCTGTACCAAGCAAACTGCGTACGTCCCCCTTGAATTTAAATTTACCTCCCCCCATAGTTTTAAGTTTGTTCATCCCACTCCTGCTACTTAGTTTTTTATCAAGTGGTCAACAATTGGTTTCAGGTTGTTAGCCAACTCTCCAAGGGATTGCTTTATTTCTTTCATGTCTGTATTGACATTGTTGTCGGTCACTACCTCCATGTTTCTTACGTTAGGTTTCGACTGGTTATCCCTATAATTAGGTGGTCGATTATAATTCTGATTTGAGTCATAGTAATTACGTGGCCGATCGTAATTTGGATTTGACTCGCGGGAAGGGCCTCGGCTAAATTGATTCCCTCTCTCTTGATTGTAGTGAGAGGTTCCCCGTGCATTCCCAGAATTGTAACGAGGTAGGTCTTGTTTGGGAAAGTTATTGTTTTTCGGAAGACTATCTGGTCGGTACTGTCTTCCCCCGCCTTTCCAAGAACTATCCTTTAATTTACAATCACGTCTAATTATGTTAGTACCTATCCTAATTATTTGCTCATGTAGTCTCTCAATAGAGATTATTCCCTGGATCCTAACTGAATTTTCGACCGTCTCTCCGTAATGTTTGCTCAATAGTTCACATACGTAGCCTTCCGGAATTTTATATGTACTATCCTGGAGTCGTGACACTAATTTTGAAAAATGTTCGCTGGGTGTTTTATCCATATGATCGGCATAGCCTTGGGTATCAAGTTCCCTACGGACTATAACGTCATATTTCTCCCCGCAGAACCTATCTTTGAACGCATTGACGAATTCATCAAAAGAGCGGATACTTCCTGACTTTACAAGGAACCAATCCAGACCCTCGCCCTTTAAATGTGACTTTATAAATTCGTTCAGATTATAAAATTCTCCAATGTGACTATATGCAATTTCTAAATTTGATATGAAATGATTGGGTAAATCCAACACATTGTTACGGAACGTTACCTTGTTACGTTCGTAATTTTTTATATACGTATTTTGGAAAGTGACGTTACTAGGCTGTTCGCGAGCAAAGGTCTGACCTGTATACCAATCTTTATGTTCTTCAGGGATGGTGAACGTCACTTGGTCATTATGTTTTGGGGTTGAGACCTGATTTTGACCCGAAACAGTATCTATTCTCTTCGAGATATTGGCGAATCTCTTCTCACAATCGGTACGAAAAAGATTTTGGTTCGAATTTATTTCCTCGACCTCCTTATCTAAACGTTGTGTTTCTGACATGATCCTACCTGTCATTTCATGATCTAAACGTTGTGTTTCTGACATGATCCTACCTGTCATTTCATGATAACAGACATCTACCATGTCCCTAACTTCAGAAACATGTTTGTCATATTTCCCTTCTAAATTATCCTGTCTAGTTCTCAATTCTCCGGACTCAGATCGTAGAGTGCCCATATCGCGATTAATGGATTCGATATTATTTGCCATTGCCGAAATTTGTTCCTTTATCTCCGAAGTCTGCTGTCCTATCTGTTCCTGCATGGCCTTTCCCTGTTGTCCTAGTCCCGAAATCTGTTCCTGCATGGCCTTTCCCTGCTGTCCTATCTGTTCCTGCATGGCCTTAAACATCGCCTCTAGGTCAAATTTAGGATTTTCTACCGGGGACTCCGGGGGCGTACGGATAGTTTTCCTAGACCGTGTCTGTATCGGCTCTAAGTCCGACTTCTCTTTCCCTTCCATTCTGATAAGAAATATATATCAAAACAATTAAATGAATTATACGGGAGGTCTGGTGCTAACCTAATTTCTATGGTGACCTGTCAGATGGCATCACAATACAACAATAGTTATAATATGTAAAATAAATGCCTACTAAATCTACATAAAAAAAAAATCAAAAACAAAAAAAAATAAAATTATTTCAATAAATGATGTCATTCATTGTCCCTACCCTCACCCATCCTTCTTCAGTTTTGATTTTAAATACCGACTTTAAGTGAAAATATAACATTGTGGCCTAATAGGCTGGAATTTACGTTAAAAAGCAAAAAAAAAATTGTTTAATTAAAAAAATTAATTAATTAATAAGGGACCGATTAGTGGGGTTCATTAATTATACTAATTGGCATAATTAATAAACAAATCAAGTCCCTGTTCGGGCGCCAATTATAACCAATTTCCCTCCCTGTGTGAGTGCAAATCGCGTAATTAATAAAATAAATAAAATTGAGATCGAAAAATTATTAAATTTGAAAATTATTTAAATCGCGACTTTAATTAAACAATGCCTGAATAGCTGAAAGCACTCCCACGGGAAGAACGGTTACAAGATCCTAACGGTTAGTTGACATCAGTAATTAACAATAATTAATTACTGTTGTCAACCAGAAGAAGCATGAGTGGGGGGGGGAAATGAAATGAATCAAACCTATAACTTTAAAATATTTATTTTAATGAGAACATATTTACAAAACAACAATTGAATATATATAATTTGGCCGTGTGTCTGAAGGACTGAATTATAACTTAATTACGAGGTACCTCGATACGATATCCATGGCGAATGACGGCGTGATCACCCTTTCTGGACTTCCCGTAGAAATCGTCTATTCACATAGTCCCTGAAGATCTGCGTAGTTTCGAGGGCACACCAGAAGTTACACCCCCACTGACTTTGCACCATCCAAAATCAAAGTGTGTCTCTACGACTAATTCACATATTCAAACTAAACTTTACAAAAGAAAGTAACGTGGTAATCCACCAAGACATGAGCAAAGAAAGTTAATTCACATATTTAAACTCAACTGTACAATATAAAAAGAACGTGGTGACCAGCCAAGACATGAGCGACGAAAGTTAATTTCACATATTCAAACTAAACTTTACAAAGAAAGATACGTGGTGATCCACCAAGACATGAACGAAGAATGAAGAAAACGGGGAGTGGCTTCCGATATCCGACCGTGGTAGGGGACAGTTCTCGAAGCTTGATTGGTCGTCGGACTCCGCCCATTTTATTTCCAGCCAATCGCATATTACCAATTAACATCTGCCTCTAGTTGTGTGAAAACCTGGAGTAAGAAAAAAAACCTTTACTGCTTATTCCTTATACACCGGATGTAGACAATTATCTTGGCTTCCTTTCCATTGTGTCTCTATTATTCTTTATTTTCCGCTCCCAGCGATCGCGATTCTCTCGCAGGCATCATTGGTTCCGAGCATTCTCTTCCAAATGCAATTCTCGTTTATTCAAGACCACACAACCCATACTTTGCTCCTAGCGATCGCGATCCTCTCGTAGACATCGCCAGTTCTGAGCATTATCTATAGGGTAGACATGCTACAATATATATTTATTTTATTTTATTTTTTTATATATTATTACATTTAAAGTGCTTTCTTTTTCTCTTCTATGTCTCGCACATTGGGACCTGATGATGGGACGTAAGAACATCGTTGTGATAAAGATACTTCCGGAAGAGTTTTAAAAAATAGTTATCATAATTTTTATGAATTGAAAAATGTATCTATGTTTTAATATTTTCTTTTCGTTCTCATATATTTTTACGTATCTATTTATTCAGTTTTTGTTCATTTCATTGGTTGCCGTATTGGTTTAATGAAAAGAAAATTATTATTATTATAGGCCCCTTATTCCTTTTTTCATGTGTGAAGACATATTTTCAATATTCATTAACAAAAAAAAAAAATTAGTCATCGATGAATCAACGGAAGTGCACTTCCCCAACGGAATTATTCAACTAAGTTCTCTCTCTCCCTCTGAAACCAATCTATTTCGTTAAAAATCAATAGCCCACCCACCAACTGCACAGGGTTGTCGACTACACAGCGTCCGCATTAGAGCGAAAACTCTACGCAGCCGGGGCATTCCTGGATATATCTCAGGCTTTTGATCGGGTCTGGCACGCGGGACTTCTATATAAACTTAAACCCCTCCTACCCCATACATATTATCTTATTCTTCAATCATACTTAACGGATAGGTATTTCGCCGTCCGTCAGGGCTCAGCTATTTCCTCCTGCCACCCCATACTGGCCGGCGTGCCTCAGGGCTCAATATTAGCCACCCTATTATACTCCATGTACACCTTCGACTTACCCACCGACCCTCTCACATTAACAGCCACTTACGCAGATGACACCGCCATTCTAGCCTCTCACACAGATCCTCACACCACTTCACTCATACTACAGCAACACCTCAACAAAATTGAAGTTTGGAGTAAATCTTGGAAAATTAAATTTAACACCACAAAATGTCAACACGTAACATTCGCTCTCCGCCGTGGTGACTGCCCCCCAGTATTAATTGAAAACCAGCCATTACCTCATACCTCTTCCGTAAAATATTTAGGATTAACCCTCGATAGAAGGCTGACTTGGAACCCTCACACTAGGACGACACGACTCACACTAGACCGGCGACTTAGACTATTGTACAGTATTTTGAATAGGCGTTCTAATATCTACTCGACAAAAACTAAATTGTTATACCTATCTTCTCCGACCTCTCTGGACCTATGGCTTACAAATATATGGTACAGCCAAGACTTCGAACATCAAAAGAATACAGATATTTCAATCCAAGACTCTGCGACTGATCACGCAATGCCCACCATACGTTAGCAACAAGACTTTACACCGCGACTTGAACATCACATCCATAGACACAACCATTAAACATTTATACCAACGTTTCTACACCAAAATTTACTTACACACCAATCCGGAAGTTCGCAAAATCTTAAGTACAAATTTACCCCACAATCCCCCAAGAAGATTAAAGAGAGTTTGGCATAGAGATCTCCTGTAGTGAAGTGATGTCATGAGGTTCACCGCTGGCTGTTTTTCCTCTCTCAAGCCTTTCATGTCATATTTATTTTCATTATTCTTTTTTATTATTTTGTTTTATTTGTATTATATTCATTTAGCATATGTCAGTCCAGCCGCTGGTTGTGCATTTTTTGCACAGTTGTGGCTTGAGAAAAATAAATACAAAAAAAAAAAAAAAAAATCAATAGAAATATTACTGAATACTATTTACTTTGAATCTTCAAACTGAATTTCGTACATTCATTACATCAAGAGTTATTTAGGAGGGTTTTTGAGTTGAGCACCTCCCCCCCCCCCCCCCCTCCCTATCGTGTTCACCGAAATACAGGAATTTTTCAGGAGAGTCAGGAAACACGAAATTCCGGTGAAAACTCAACATATAATTTCTGAACGATTACATAACTTCTCTAATATACTGGGGAAGTATTGACAGAAGAGTGTTTCTGAAAGGAGAGATGGGAGGAAGCCTCAGTTGGAGTGGCTAGAAATAGACGTAGCTAGGCTAGCTAGAGCTATAACTCGAGGGGGAGCTAGCAACAGAACGTATTCTCTACCATTCAGATCTCTCGGGACAACTGATATCGTAGAGAGAACCTCAAGAAGGGGACAATTCCCAAAGTCTTCCTTAGGGAACAATGATCAATCTATCAAACATCATATGGTGGGTAGGCATGTTACAGGAACCTTCTGGAGCCACGTAGAAAACGATATCGTATTCATGAGTGTGTTGTTTATCTACGACCGGTTTTGCATCGTCAGGCCAACGACAATATGGGGTAGTGGGGGTGTGTTCTTCATACCTTCCATCGAACATCACTCAGTCATGCCAAACCGCTCCACTAATTCAACCACAATAAAATTTTTAAAAAGCGAAAAAATAAGTGCAGCTTTTGACAAAAAGAATGAATATATCAAGGATTTTGCATGTGTATCCGGAATCCTATAAAAGATGATTCGGAGGGTTCGAAATTCTACCCCCCCTCCGAAACACATCTGGTCATGAGACCTGATGTATATTAATGAATCTTTAGGGCCGCCCCAGAGGAAGAGGGGTGGGGGGAGGAGAACACAAATGGAGCAGTTACATAGCTCCAGGCCACCCAGTCGAAGGGAAAATGCTGAGTGAAGAAATGAAGTGAAACCAATCATGACGTAATGACATAGACTGTGTACAGCCATATGACGATTTGGCTGAAAATCAATAGGTCCTTACTCCGGTATTTCTGAACCATCTCACTAAATATCATGTCGATATATTCAATTAGGGCTATTAGGTTTTTCAGATGAGCTTCCTGCCCCTCCTCCCCTTCTATGAGACTAAATATCAATGGGCGACGTCCTCATGAGGTTCTGGATAAGTGTAAAAAAAATTTCGGTTCGACATATAATTCTAACGGGAACATTTTTGAAATCACATGAAATTCCCTTGAAAACTCGGCATCGAATTTCTGACCGACTACATAACTTCCCCTATACTTGGTATGGCTGGGGAAGTGAAGTGCCGTGATGTATATACAAGCGAGTGGGTGGAGCGGCGCGGCGCGCGGTATATTTAGCGTCTAGCCTTCTACACTGTCTATCCTCACTAGAAACAAATATTCTAAATAGAGCCCCAAGGGCGTCAAGCAAGCTCTGGGAGGGGGCTTTTATTAGGGGGGAGGCTTAATAATAACTGTCGATGTAATGAATGTATCGACATTATACATAAAGATGTATATTGAATTTGCAATTGTTTGATGCAATTGTTCAATTAGATACTAGAAGGGATTGTCTCTAGATTCCGCATACCCAGATTCCGTACAGCTAAAAAATCTCCCAGGTTCCGTACAAATTTTAAAAAAAAAAATCATCAAAGATTCCGCACAAATTTTTTTATTACTGTAGACATTCTCCATCACAATTTGTAGAGACTTTGGACTCTCTATACTATTGCATAAATATACAATAGTATAGGTTTGTTTAAAAATGTTTATTTTAATCTAACTTTATCACATAGGAAATTGTTTTCAGAAACTTTCCAATAACACCATCTTGCTCATATTTTAGAGTAGGTATTATTTTTAACTCTTTCGTCCAATTGGATTTATTTCTTCTTTCTTTTCAAACCTTCTAAATTAAGTGCCATTCTTGTCAGCTTTGTCTCTGCTTTTTTAACTTCAGTTTGCAAAACTTTGATCAAAACTTTGAATTTTGGATAGTATCTCGTGATTGAGCCTCTGATGCTGTTATTTTTACCATCTGCTGCATTATTTGTTCTATGTCGCCTTCCATAAAATTCCATAATTCTATTGGATAAAAGTCATTCTCCAACCAAGTAATTTTTATTTCTTAGCAGGTATAAATCCAGTGATCTTACAGTAATAAAAAAAGTTGTACGGAATCTGGGATGAGTTTTTAGCTGTACGGAATCTGGGTGTACGGAATCGGGGGGACACCGTAGAAGGCTGCAAGTGAGAGGAGGCCACGTTCAGGTAGAAGGCGGGACCTGGGACTGAGGAGTGTTATTTGACCGAACTGTAGGCTACTGTCCTGGGCAGTGTCACATCAAAGCCAGGAAGTACAAATTAAGGGGGCAGCCCGCTTCCCGCCAGCCCGCCAAAATTAGGGACCAACCTCAACCAGCTGACGGTTTCTAGCCATCCAACATATTCCCATTTCCCAGTTTCTTGTTCCACTCAACAAAACTCCTCCCCCCTCCCCCTCATCTTTGAGGGACGACCGTTGTCGGACCTTTTCTCTATTAATGAGGAAAATAATAATCAGTAGGGATTTGAGTTCATTTCGGGGTGAGAATTAATAACAAGTTTTAGATGAGCGACATTCCACTTCAACTTAATCAATCGACCGTTTCGGCTAAAATCCAATACTTGACTTACATAGTGGATTCTGGTCCTCATTCTAAATTCATTTTTGTAGTTCGCACTGAAGATGGTCTTATAGGACCGAAAGCTGGCTATGCTAATAAAACTTGTGAGTAGACAACAACTCTGTGTCTTTTATTAAATACAGCTCACAACAACCTTCAAAAAATTCCTCATAGAAGTAAGTACGTGCGTGGTCAATTTTTCCTGTACGTAATCTCGCGAATGAAAAATGATATCGACTCCGCTTTGGTGCCAATAGAAGTGTATCAATATAACATGATCTGAAAGAAATTTTATCAAATTCGATCCACCCGTTTTTTTTTTTTTTTTTGTTTAAACAAAAATACTGCAAAAAAATGGATTTTAGGATTTGTTGAAAAAGATTTATCCCATTTAATTTGTTCTGGTGGCGATATAGCATTCTTTTGAGACAGATTGAAAAATAGGCTTTATGGCGTCTGAAAATGTTGAACGGGAGGGGGGTTGTGGGGGCCTTTTGCAATAATATCGTGCTTGATATTCATATGCTGGGAAGTTTGCCATATGGACCTCAAGGGCCGCACTTAGTTACAAATGCCACTTTTGTAGAGTCCGAATAAGCGGCGCAGAAATTTCCTTTAATTTAGGGTGCAGAAAGGCGAATCACACATCCGAGAACCTGCTGGTTTTCACACTGTTCGATTTGTCCATTTCAGAACGAAGACCACTCAACAACTCTTTATCTTAGCTTTTATATAGTACAAAAAGTCACCACCGAACAGAGAGGGTATTCCTTATTTCCTCAGTTGCTATTGACCCCACGTGAAATGGTTACATCAATATATAATACTTTATTATTTAAATTTTAAAATTATTTGTTCTGCACATTTTTTAGCTAAAATTAGAAATATCGTGGATAAGTATCTTTGGAGTAGCTGACAGTGGAGAAAGGTTTGGGGAGGGGGGAGAATTACCTTTTTATTCTTTTCCGGATATCGCACGTAATCAGTTTCGACAGTTTAAAGTAATATAACGTAAAGTTTTAACCGGGCAACGCAAAAATTGATGACAGCTTCATCAGAATCTATATTTTTGTTTTCTAGAAATATGAGTTTCCTTCCGTAATAATGTTAGACCAGAATTGGAAAGGAGGTATTTTATTGTGAGACATGTGGCTGCAATGGGAGTCGTTAGGGGTCAGCTGGGCACCGGAGCAAATATCGTCTAACTTCCCCAGATACAGGGAAGAGGGGGATGGGGGGGGCGATGTAATCGGGCTGGCATTTCATGTTCAGTCTTCCTGTGTGTCTCCTGACTCGACAGAATGAAAACACCCACATGATTTTTTCATATATAAATCTAAAACCCGATAAAGACGACACCTAACAATTTTCAGCTGAATTTGCTAAAGAGAACGGGGATTGTATTAAAAAACGTTAATAACTACCACTCGGACGACACATGTTGATCTTCAACGATATCGGCTGAAGGAAAAGGGGGATCAACTCAAAAACATGTGCCATTAGTACGGGATTCAGAAGGCCTTGAATAAGACACCTTGTTGTTCTTCAGCCAAATCGGTTGATTGGTTTCAGAGGGAGAGCAAACACTTAGTTGATTAATTTGTGCTGGGGAAGTACATTGCCGGTGATTTAGCACCTATTTTTTTATTTTTTGTTTTTCTGTTTGAAGCTGACAAACGAAACTTCTTAGGTCTAGTCCTGCTAGGATAGCCAGGCATGCTGGCACGAACTCTCCCAAATTACATCAATTACAGTACACTGAGTTTCGCAGGCACCTGGAACCGCCTTCGAGTTCGTACACATGGATTTCCCCTCCACATTTCGTCTGTTCCTATATTAATCCGTGTCCACAAAGAATAGTGTTAACGACCTCTACGACGAGGAGCTAACTAGAAAAAACAATTGTTTTTTCAGGAAAGGGAACAAAAGTATGTTTTTTTTTATCTGGTAGGTTAAAGTTAAAAAGAACGTATGGTTTCAGTTGTGTGTCTGTTTCTCAGTGGGCAGCCCATACACCCGAAATAAAATATCCCATAGACGGGAATTAGGAATGTATTTGTGTCGTCAGCTACAAACAGCGAAGCGAGTGTTTCAGAAATATTGTTACGCCTCGTAGGTTCAGAAAATCCATTGAGCAAAAAAACTACGATGGAGAAGGTGGTTTCCTTCCAAGCTGGCTCAGCCACGCTCGTTAGTGGAATAGATTCGACAGGAATGCAACTCGCAACCATTAGATAATGATCCACATTTCTAAAAATGTTGAAAAGAATCAATAGAATACAAGACTAAAAGTATCGCAGATTAAAAACAAAAGAAAAACATAACGAAACAACATAACGCTTGAAGACGTAGATGCCTGTCAACACGGGCGCCCTCGAGTTTCGGAGTTCGGGTGGCTGTTGTAAGTAAGCATGTAAACAATGAATGCACTTAGGTTGAGTCATTGAGCTGATGCTCCTAACTCATTCAAGCTATTGACATTTTAGTTTTTTAACCCTTCAAATTTTGGCGCCCTACGCCCGGGCTTTGCCTAAATCCGCCGCTGAGTTTACCTCATTACTAAAAAAGTCAAGTATAAAGATTTTTGTAAGTTTTTAATGTATTTTCGATTAATAATAGTTGCGACACGATCAGACAAAATAATTCCAAGCCTAAACAATGAGTTTATCTCTTGCCGTAAAGTCTTTTTATTGATTTTCAATAATAAATTCATCATTTAGCCTCATTTGAATCTCGCTTAAAGAATCCGAAGTCAAAAATTTGTTTTTTTGGATCTATTTGTCTAATTTATATACCGTTTAATATAAAATGCATTTTGTTTATTGCCAAAAAGGAAGAATGATTTCCGGATACACCTATTACTAACTTCATTTGAAATATTAAAATAGGTTGAGATCATTGTAAACATTTTTATAAACCTGAATTTCTCGCAATACTGTCAGGTTCCAAAAGTCTATTTGTGTCCGCAGCTTGCTTCCCGCCAAAAAGGAGGCACATACGGAGTGTTTCTGTACATAGGCGGCTACATTTACAGTCGGATGTAAAAGAACTTTATTTATATAATGCACAATATTCTATCTATTGTTTTATTTGTACGTATAAATAGATAATTTTTCTATAAAAAATGTTTCTAGCGTTTCGATATGACCGTTTCAGCCAATACATCGTATACTGAAAAGTGGTGGTAATATTGGTCGTCGTTTTTATTTTCCAGATTTACAGCAAAAAGAAGTTAAACATTTTTCCAAAAATTTATATTTTTGTTGCGTTGTTTTCGGGAGGATTTTGAGGGCACAGAAAGTTTCAGTGATGTTCATTGTCAGGAAATGTGACATAGATTCCAATGGTGGCATCCGATTTAAGCTGACCGCTAAGGATCATCTTATGGACCGTCATTTTGAGGGCACAGAAAGTTTCAGTGATGTTCATTGTCAGGAAATGTGACATAGATTCCAATGGTGGCATCCGATTTAAGCTGACCGCTAAGGATCATCTTATGGACCGTCATTTTGCTATAAAATCGAGTTTTACGAGAAAAACCAACCTTAAAAACGTTATATCTTTATAAAATGGTCGAAACCCGGAGCGGGGTTCATCTGAACAGATTTTTCCAGACATCCTCCACTGGAAGAAAGGACTTTTTTGGATAATTTATCACAATGAATAATTTTAGTTAAAGAACTATTTTTCACAAAATGAAAAGAAATTAAAAACTAATAATAATAATCCGAAAAAATTGTGTTTTTAGTTTTGCAGGTTGGAGTAGAGAGGTGTCTGTATTGCAGGTTGGAGTAGAGAGGTGTCTGCAAGTCGGAGGGAAGTTGACTGGGCTCGGACCGAGTGTTTATTAGGAACACTACACGCAGGTATAGAGGGCTCAGGAGCCCATGTTAATTGGCGTCTTAGCTCCGTCGTCCGCCGTCTCATTAGTAGACCCCCCTCACTAATCAACTAAATACCATATATTAGTACCTTCTCTCTTTACGGTTCTTTCTCTTTCACTCAATATACTTGTTATTACTTTCCCAGTGAAGTAGTGAGGTATAGGTGAAGTTATGTAATCTGTTAGAAATTTGATGTTGAGATGAGAATTTCATGTTTCCCGACCCTCTGTTTCCAGACAAGAAGTAAAAAAAAATCCTGACTTTCTGTGTGTCTGTAAACACAACAACTCCCAAAAGAATGAATAAATCGCCATGAAATTTTATATACTTAGTTATTGTGACTCATGTCCGGGCTTTAACAACGAGGTCATATCGCCTACTACCAGAGTGCTCTTTCATCACTCTGGTAGACATGAGCCCGACATTACGAGCAAGGGTATAAAAAAAAGCGTTATTACAAGTTGAACACCAGAGAGGGAGCACTTTGCCACCCTAATCCTTTGTTTTTGTTTCTGATTCAGTCTGCCTAATCTCTCCCCGCCAATCGGGTTGCCAATCAAATCTCAATGTCCAATATTGTTGTTTTTTCGCCGCACTTTTGTGCTGGTCACGTTAACTTCTTTGTTTGTTTTTGTGATTCATCCCCGAACTTTAACTAGGTACCATCTACCAAATCGCTCTTTCGTCGCTCTGATATACTTGACCCCGACCCTGGAGTCCTATTTTGTCTACCATTGAATACTTGACATCGCACAGACTCGAAGTCTTCCCTTAACGTCCCATCCGAAAGACGGTGTGCTCAAGTTTTTTTTTTTACCGCCTAGATAAAACAAAATTTTAGGATCCCGAGATTTGAACTTGCGAACTTGGAGCAGTCAAGCATTTCTGATAATAAACACTTTTAATACAATTTTGGCTCCGATGACAGTTTTCGATCGTTAAATTATTATTATTTAAATAACTTTTTCTCACACCGTAATAATGCGGAAATCCGGGTATTTCCGGTATTGAGACAGGTCTCTGATCCCGGTATTGAGACAGGTCTCTGATGCCGGGCGTCGCTCTGGTGTTCCTTCTTTATTGATCGCTCCTCGCTATATTATTTATTCCAGCCCCCGGCCCTTGCCCCACCGGCTGTCCGCACACCCTGTCTCTACTTGTGTCGCTCCATTTTTAATAAGTCCCTTTCACGGATGGGGGCGTACCCTCTATAAGCACGCCTCTCTTCGTTAGTATCACTTCCATCCCCCAGCTCTGGCTTTGTTTAGCATCTCCGCTTTCATTTCGCTATGATCAAAAGTCAAAGATAAACAAAATTTACATAAACACGATGGGGGGGAAGTTGTGGGTCGAAACTGTCAAATTGAAAGGAGGAATAGTGAGCCGGTCCTGTCGAACCAAGGAGTAAAGTCTCCTGTTAGGTGAAATGTATATTTCTTAAAGACATTTTGTTGAATAACACAGTTGACGAATTTTATATTTTTATTAACAAGATTGAATCTGCATAAATTAATTTAGTATTTTATTAATACAGTACTCTGTAATTATTGTTATCCTTTATAGGCGGCCCACATATAAATAAATCCAATCAGTAATTTCTTCGGTCTCACCCCCTGGTCGAATAAAGAATACATGCAAACTTTCAGCCCGATCGGATAAAGGGACTCCTCCCCCCTCGTGACCGTTGTCGTTCTGCTGCTTCACTAAATTTACGAAAAACTCTTACTATTTGCCTTAGACTCACAGTAAGGAGGAAATTGTATAGAGACTTCTTTGTAGAAAAGTTGTTTTTCTTTCCAATTTCCATCTTACCATTTTTACGCTAGATGGACCGTTTCTGAGTTATTATGTAATTGTAAGTCAAAATGTGTGGTCCCGCATCGATCGGATTGACTTGGTAGGCTCCATGGATGCCATCTGGTACCCCTTGCTTATATCAGATAATTATGCCTGAGTTATGTCGGAGAGTGTCGAAGGAACTAAAGACTTGCACTCCGATCACACAGTTTCGACCCTTGCTTTGTGGAGGTTGGGTTTGACATGTTTCGAAAACACCTTTTAAGACAAGTTTATAGATATAATGTCTACAGAGAAGGTATACTAATGTCTTCTTCAGTTAGATGCCACGTCCCTGGCCCCTTCTACAAAGGAAGTCTTGGCAGCTGGTAGTACTCCAACAAGCGGCTCTACATCTCACTCTCAGCAAGTCTCACAAACTTCTTTGTGCGAGGAGGGTATCCAACTGAGAGTCATGGAATACAGCCGCAGTCGTGCTCGATATCTCTGAGTAGAATTCCTGCTGATAAGTATGTACTCTACTGCCCATCTATAACAACAAAATAAAAATATCTATACTTATTATAATAATAAAATTGCAAAAATTAGGTACTTCACTGTTAGAAAATGACTGATTTCCACACTGCTGGTATATTTCTTCCCATAAACAAGCCCATGCTCTGTTGTGCAGCCTCACAGCTGGTTCCACTCATATATTTAGGAACATAACGCTGCTCTCTTATCATAATTATTCTCAATTTTAATTACATGTTAATTTTTTATTTGTATATCCTTTAGTAGTATAGCAATTGTGCAAAAATTCAAGATCAAGTTGTCAGGAAAATGTCTCGTTTGTGAGTGGCAAGAATTTACCGGTGAGGTCGTTCTTGTATTTTTGACTGGAACTTTCTGAGGGCTCTAATTCCGAAACGATTGTAGCAGTCAACTTGAAATTTGAGGTGATAATGCCAAATGTGCTAACTTAGATCTAATTAAATTTTGGCCAAAATCGGATGAAAATGAAGACCACTTTACTTTGGGCCTAAGTACATTTTACAAGATACTGGTTATATTTTATGACAGCCAAAAATCTCTTCAAATTAAAGTTGTAGAGAAAACTGAAAGGGACATTTAATATGAAGTACATTTTTTTAAGTCACCCGGCTGCCATACGGAAATCAGTCCAGAAATGTCGGTTTGAAACCCATATTTATAGACGTTTGCTTGATTTATCAAAAAACAGTTAGCCCTATCGACAATTGGTTCGTATGAAATATGTTCCTTATTAAATTTATAATCTCAATATGCCCCCAGATCTGAGATAGGACCAGTATGAAACAAGTTATAGCACTCCAAAGTAGAATAGTTCAAAGCAATGTTTGGCAAAAAAGTTAAAAACATATTTTGGTTGCAATTGCTGATTATTACTTTCTTATGCCCAATAACGCCGGTATGAAATGAATTTGAGAGAGAGGGGGGGGAGAGAGGGCTGGTTAAGGCTGGTCACTTCACTTATATTTTGATTGAAATTGTAATAAAAGTTTCGTTGCTGCAATTGTGAGGTGTTTTTCGTAAAATTTAATGAAATTGCAAAACTTCACTGTTCTTGAGACACCTTTTCCTCGTTATCTGTTCTGGCTGAAAACATGCAGATATTCGTTATTCGGCCAAAAGAAAACAAAAATCTAGAGAAATTATGAAAACATTGAAATAAAATTTCGTTGTTTAGTCGAAGTACTTTGGAGAGAATTATATTTCTAATGCAATCTGATGTCTTCTGGAGGGAAGTCTTCCTAATTGAGTGGTTGAGAGTTCATTGGGTTTTATAGGTCTTAAGTGTTTCTAGAGGAGAGGGGAAAAGGCAAAGACGAAAGGACCTCCTTAATAGGATGTTGGAAGGAGGAAGAGGAGTTGGGCGGATAATGAGAAGAGAGAGGAAACCTGGGCGGGGAGAGAGTGTGGAGGGGAAGAGGAGAGAAAAAGAGGATATAGTGGCTGGAGGAGAGAGAAAAGAGTGAGGCGAGAGGAGAGGTAGGAAAGAAAACAGAGGAAAGGAGGGGAAGAGTAGAAGAGAGAATAGAAAGGAGTGGGGAGAAAATTGAAGAGAGAACCATCAAATCCCAAAATTTAAATTTTCAATAGAAAAATATTACTTTAACTTCATAAAGCAATTTCACATGTCAACTTGTCTACGATAATCGTTGCTGCTCATAAAAACAATTTTGAGGGTTGAACCCCTCTCGAAAAAAATGTTGGCTACGCCGTTGGAGAGAGGCTTAGAGCAGTGTGGAGAGAGAAGAGTAAAGAGGAGAGAGATCGATCTAGGTATAGTCCGCGGAGAAAGGTGGGCGGCCGGGGTACAGTCAGCTCCACTCTCCATCCAAACCTATACAGTGCCCAGGGCTGATTGTGGTGCTTCAGTGACATCACAAGAGAGGGTGGGGGTAAACAAAAGTCCTCCCCTCCACCCGCCCCATCCCCACCCTTCCTCCTGGCCCTACTTGTATTCTCAGTTTCATCAAAATCGATCATTCGGAAGCTGTCTCTGACGGGCGTGACACAGATGCGGCACAACAAAACATTCCAACAATATTACGAACTGATATATGAACTTCCCCAGCACGAACTAAACCTTTTTCCGACGATTTCACATCCAAACTGATAGGACAATTCTAGAAGGTTTCCGATATATCGAGACGATTTGAGGTCCAATCTTCAGGCTCATTGTGGACATCTCTGAATGGTTAGCCGGAAAAAATAAACCTAATATGGAATTATTGAACTCCATTAAAGTGACCATTTTCATGGCGTAGGAAGAGCACGGCATGACAGACCTCAGCCAATCAGCGGCAGTATACTTCCCCTGCTTATTTTAAGATAAGACTATCTTAAATTATATATCTTATAGGGTTCTGAAAATACATATAAAATGTCGTGTCAATACTTTCTTTCTATCCTTTATTGCCTCAAAAGGCACACAGAAATGGCATTTTTTATTTTCAGTTTTAATTTAGGATGAGGGAAAACAGTCAGAGCTAAGTTGTAAAAATCAAAAATGGGAGAAGAATATACCTGTTGAGAAGACCACTTGTCCTAGAATAAACCTGGGTAGGCCAAATTTAGGACTCCCATGGTAGAGTCGGACTCATGTCCACCAGAGTGACCAAGTTAAAGCCCGGGCATGAGTCACAATAACTAACTATAAGTATGGATTACAGGGTTCACATGAGAATTTATTTATTTACTTTATAAACGGTAGTGAAGCCAGGAGGCCAGCCAGGGAGGAGATTCAAGAAGCCATGCCCGCATTTACCTCGGCGTACCTAGACTGTAGTATTTCTTGGTGGTAGGCGTATGTAGTGGACTTACTTGTTAAATAAGTAATACAGATGTATCAGTCCAACATATTTTATTTTTTACCGCAACTAGTTTCGTTAAACTGACATCTTCAGGTGGTGAATCTGAACATACATAAACCAAATTAGTCTAGAATTTATGAGCATTCTCAGCTCATGTCAAACAAATTAATATTAAATGTCGAAAACAACAATGCAATTCCATATATAGGAGATGTATCCTCTGGAGTAGCTAAAATTTTGAGGAAGGAAGGGCTGTGTGTCAGATTCAAAGCTGTCCACCCCTTAGGCACCCTCATCTCGAGACCGAAAGGCAAAGTCGAGTTTTCAAATTGAAGTGGGGTCTACCGAATGGTTACGAATGTGGGGCCGCCTATGTCGGCCAGTCAGGTCGAAAGATATCCACAAGACTAGTGGAGCATTTACCCAGGTCTAGTAGCGTTTCAATACTAGATTTAAGACCAGTAATGTGGAATTTTTACATTTTATAGATAAGGGTCCCACACTCGACTGGTTCGAAAAATTGGAAGTAAAGAAATGTCTAAAAACAAAAAAGACCTCTGCTTAAATAGGGTAACCCAATTTGATACCCCCCCCCCCCCCTTTTTTTTTTAACTTTGTTTTGGGGAGTGGGAGGCAATCTGTTTTTCTGCCAGGCAGCCAGCATCCAGCTGGTCCCTGATATGTGTCCAGTTCTTTGACCCCTTCTCTAATGTAATTTTTGCGTGTTATTTAAGAATATTTTTATGTAATTGCATTGTTTTGTTTTTAACATATAATATTAATGATTGACATGAGCTGTGAATGCTCGTAAATTTTGTATATGTATGCTCAGATTCACCATCTGAAGATGTCAGTTTGACGAAGCTAGTTGTGGTAAAAAATAAACTATGTTGGACTGACATATCTGTATTACTTATTTAGACAACTCGACGTGTGCTGCAAGAAGAGAAACACCCAGATTCCTGGACAACCACTTTGTTCTGAAATGTGTATCATCGTTAGAAGTGGAAATAGGAGTGTCTTCTATAGCAGAGTGGCACCTGTACGTTTAAGTTGCGTCTTTCTGTTTATAAGAGGATAAAGGATCGTCCTGTATTGTATTAGTTTTTTCTCATGTGTAGTCATGTGTCCAAAAGTATTCCAAGATACCGCACAACCTGGTCCTTAGGATTTCTGAGAGTTCTGAGTTCGTTCTTCTCAGGTCTTCCCAAAATTGCAATGTGCAGGAGCGTAGCCAGGATTTTGAGCAGGGAGGGGGCAAAGTTAGGCTACGAGGGTGGGGGGTATAGACACCCGGGGGAACAGCTAGCAGTTTCCGTGGTTAGCGTTGCAGACTTTTTGTTATTAATTTGGGAGACTCAGATCCCTAGAAGCTCCCCCTGAGGTAACCACTGTAATATGTAACTTGACTTTACATGAGCAGCAGCAAATGCACGCTGTGGTTTCTGTGCTTTTAAAATTAAGTGACTCACATCCAATAGCGTGCATTTGCTGCTGCTGCGCTTTGCATTTTTACTGCGCATGTAAAATCAGCTTTAAGAGTATAAAGTATAACATAAATGACGATTTTAAGCAAGGAAATGAAATGTTGGAATTCATATATATTTAAATAAATGTAATATGATTTGTTTTGTACATGTACATTTATGTAACAGCTGATTGCTGATTTAGGAGTCAGGCGCACGGGAATTTTGAAGATCCTATTAGTAACTTGCAAGCAATCCATTTAATAAAAACTATTTTTTTAGTTTATTTAATTTTTAACTTGGTGTTTTGCTTTGGCCAGGCCCTGCCCCCCTGACTACGGCCCTGCCCCCCTGACTACGGCCCTGCCCCCCTGACTACGGCCCTGCCCCCCTGACTACGGCCCTGCCCCCCTGACTACGGCCCTGCCCCCCTGACTACGGCCCTGCCCCCCTGACTACGGCCCTGCCCCCCTGACTACGGCCCTGGCACTGTGCACATCCTTGTATGACAAACAAACTCATGGCCATTTTGTAGCCCTCCACAATTTTATCCAAGTTTTGAAACAGATTTTGTCGAGTCGTTGCCTTCAATTCAATCTTATTGATCACATCATAAAAACGAAGAAGTGTTCTAGATAGATCGGAGCAGACTATCGATGGGTTTCCGCCACCCTCCTAATTCGATTAAATACATTTTAGTAGAAAAATAATTTTTCTAGAATTATTTATGGATATTAAAACTCAATTGTTTTTTTTTTTTTGTTTTTCAATTTGGTAAGAATGTATAAAATTATCTTCCTCTTCAATACATGAACAATTTACGAAATTCCTCAGAGCTGAAAAAGAAACTAAAGATTTCATTTTCTGTAAAAAATTCAAGAGGCATCTAAGACATTTTAACTGCTTCAAAAAATGTTTGTATGTAAATGTTGCTACAAATGGTATGTCGTTGTAAATATGTAAATAAATGAATTAAAATGGAGATGAGGAGATGGCCCTCAGTAATTTTTCTCAAAAACAGATATTGAAGACGCTGAGATTTATTTCATTTTAAACTCACGTGAAAACTTGATATAAATACAGTGTAAACTCCATTTAACGCCACTCGATTTAACGACAAATTCCCTAAAACATCGAATTTACTTGAATCTGGTTGGTTTTCCTTCTTGTCCACACTCTATGTAGACTCACACCCACTCTGAATAACGACAAAAATACGTCATTACCAAGCGGATAAACAGTACTTTCAAGTTGCCGAAATGAATTAGAACTGCAGCTGTGTACGTTCTTTTGTTTGTTGTGATTACCTTGCACGTGTTTACCTCGGCTGCTAGAATCTTTGTATAACCAAGTTGATCCCACAATATCCCAAGATATGAATAAAATAAATAAGAAAATACAATTAAAATACTGGAGCAGCAAAAAACGTCAGACGAAGATAACAGACTATACGCAATAAGCGTTGATATTTGTATCAATATTAATGTTTGTTATTTGTAAATTTTATACTTTATTAGTAAATACGTATTATATTAGTAAAATACTATTAAATGTAATGTAATATGTATTGATTTTTCTTCTCTTCATTCAACGACAACTCTCAATAACGCCATAAAATGCGCAGTCCCTTAAATGTCTCGATATAGAGTTTACACTGTACATGTATTTTTTTGTGTACGTGTTCGATTACATAACTTTGCTAATGCTATGTACAGTTGGAGAAGTAAAACAATGGCAACAATTGCCATTGTGATTAATGGAAGTGGTCTGAAGGCTAAATCCATGGGGAGGGAGTTTTATCACTGTTTTGCCTTTGGGGGCCCATAGCTGTTATTAATTGTGTGAGAGGCTCTGCAATATCTCTTGGCTGATAATTACCCCCCCCCAGGGGTGGGGTTGAGTTGGGGTGAGTTTCTGGAATCCCATTTCCATAACAAGGGAGGAGCGACTGTGGACCGATAGTAGAGACGCCGCCGAGATAAGCCGAGATCTGGCTAATTAGCTCCAAGTTCAGGTTCATTCCGTTACATCGCCTCACACAATATTCTCTCTTCACTTCACATTTCATTACGTTACACTTTGCAATTCTTTCAACATTGAAAATTCTATAGGACAATAATAATATTTATATCCGTTAAATTATAACAAGATAATAGAATACGTCAGTCAGAGCCGAACATTCATGTGATTAGCTCTTTGGACTTAACCGTGGACATGAGCCCGACTCAAATGTAGGAGTCCTAAATGTTGCCTATTCAGGTTTTATTACCTAGGTCTCTAGTCTTTAAGGAGTAACTGCAATGAGTCAGGCACCCTAGCTTGGTCACATCCGAAGGACGGCGTGCTCAAGGGCCTCGGCCCGGTTTCAAACCTATCTGTTGGAAAATCACTAACGCACCATTTTACGTCACCAACAACACACTTCGTAACGACTTACAAATGCCATTCGTGGCAGAGTGGTTTCACTAACTTCCACGTCAAACGCATCAAATACCCTGCCTGTATACACCTGGGTAGACTAAATTTAGTACTCTCACAGTAGAGGTCGTTAGGTTTTATGATTCATGCCCGGGCTTTTACTACGAGGTCATATCGCCTACTACCAGAGCGCTCTTTCGCCACTCTGGTGGACATGAGCCCGACTCTAGTGTGGGAGTCCTAAAATTTTTATTCACCTAGGGTAGGGGTCTTTAACGAGTACCTGACATCGTACAGGCTCGGGACCATCGCTAACGTCCCATCCGAAAGACGGCGTGCTCAAGTTTATTTTACCTCTTAGAAGAGGGTTTCGAACCCACGATCTTGAGCTCAGAAGTCAAGCACGCATACCACTGAGCTACCGGCGCCCTCTCACTCACAGTAGAAGAGACAGACGAAATGATATTTTATGATAAATATTAATAATTCTTCCAAATGTGCCTTGTTTCGTAGGTCCCTTCTTCAGATCCCAATGTGCCTTGTTTCGTAGGTCCCTTCTTCAGGTCACAATGTGCCTTGTTTCGTATGTCCCTTCTTCAGGTCACAATGTGCCTTGTTTCGTAGGTCCCTTCTTCAGGTCACAATGTGCCTTGTTTCGTAGGTCCCTTCTTCAGGTCCCAATGTGCCTTGTTTCGTAGGTCCCTTCTTCAGGTCCCAATGTGCCTTGTTTCGTAGGTCCCTTCTTCAGGTCACAATGTGCCTTGTTTCGTAGGTCCCTTCTTCAGGTCCCAATGTGCCTTGTTTCGTAGGTCCCTTCTTCAGGTCCCAATGTGCCTTGTTTCGTAGGTCCCTTCTTCAGGTCCCAATGTGCCTTGTTTCGTAGGTCCCTTCTTCAGGTCACAATGTGCCTTGTTTCGTAGGTCCCTTCTTCAGGTCCCAATGTGCCTTGTTTCGTAGGTCCCTTCTTCAGGTCCCAATGTGTCTTGTTTCGTAGGTCCCTTCTTCAGGTCCCAATGTGCCTTGTTTCGTAGGTCCCTTCTTCAGGTCCCAATGTGCCTTGTTTCGTAGGTCCCTTCTTCAGGTCACAATGTGCCTTGTTTCGTAGGTCCCTTCTTCAGGTCCCAATGTGCCTTGTTTCGTAGGTCCCTTCTTCAGGTCCCAATGTGCCTTGTTTCGTAGGTCCCTTCTTCAGGTCCCAATGTGCCTTGTTTCGTAGGTCCCTTCTTCAGGTCCCAATGTGCCTTGTTTCGTAGGTCCCTTCTTCAGGTCACAATGTGCCTTGTTTCGTAGGTCCCTTCTTCAGGTCCCAATGTGCCTTGTTTCGTAGGTCCCTTCTTCAGGTCCCAATGTGCCTTGTTTCGTAGGTCCCTTCTTCAGGTCCCAATGTGCCTTGTTTCGTAGGTCCCTTCTTCAGGTCCCAATGTGCCTTGTTTCGTAGGTCCCTTCTTCAGGTCCCAATGTGTCTTGTTTCGTAGGTCCCTTCTTCAGGTCCCAATGTGCCTTGTTTCGTAGGTCCCTTCTTCAGGTCCCAATGTGCCTTGTTTCGTAGGTCCCTTCTTCAGGTCCCAATGTGCCTTGTTTCGTAGGTCCCTTCTTCAGGTCCCAATGTGCCTTGTTTCGTAGGTCCCTTCTTCAGGTCCCAATGTGCCTTGTTTCGTAGGTCCCTTCTTCAGGTCCCAATGTGCCTTGTTTCGTAGGTCCCTTCTTCAGGTCCCAATGTGTCTTGTTTCGTAGGTCCCTTCTTCAGGTCCCAATGTGCCTTGTTTCGTAGGTCCCTTCTTCAGGTCCCAATGTGCCTTGTTTCGTAGGTCCCTTCTTCAGGTCCCAATGTGCCTTGTTTCGTAGGTCCCTTCTTCAGGTCCCAATGTGCCTTGTTTCGTAGGTCCCTTCTTCAGGTCCCAATGTGCCTTGTTTCGTAGGTCCCTTCTTCAGGTCCCAATGTGCCTTGTTTCGTAGGTCCCTTCTTCAGGTCCCAATGTGCCTTGTTTCGTAGGTCCCTTCTTCAGGTCCCAATGTGCCTTGTTTCGTAGGTCCCTTCTTCAGGTCCCAATGTGCCTTGTTTCGTAGGTCCCTTCTTCAGGTCCCAATGTGCCTTGTTTCGTAGGTCCCTTCTTCAGGTCCCAATGTGCCTTGTTTCGTAGGTCCCTTCTTCAGGTCCCAATGTGCCTTGTTTCGTAGGTCCCTTCTTCAGGTCCCAATGTGCCTTGTTTCGTAGGTCCCTTCTTCAGGTCCCAATGTGCCTTGTTTCGTAGGTCCCTTCTTCAGGTCCCAATGTGCCTTGTTTCGTAGGTCCCTTCTTCAGGTCCCAATGTGCCTTGTTTCGTAGGTCCCTTCTTCAGGTCCCAATGTGCCTTGTTTCGTAGGTCCCTTCTTCAGGTCCCAATGTGCCTTGTTTCGTAGGTCCCTTCTTCAGGTCCCAATGTGTCTTGTTTCGTAGGTCCCTTCTTCAGGTCCCAATGTGTCTTGTTTCGTAGGTCCCTTCTTCAGGTCCCAATGTGCCTTGTTTCGTAGGTCCCTTCTTCAGGTCCCAATGTGCCTTGTTTCGTAGGTCCCTTCTTCAGGTCCCAATGTGCCTTGTTTCGTAGGTCCCTTCTTCAGGTCCCAATGTGTCTTGTTTCGTAGGTCCCTTGTTCAGGTCCCAATGTGCCTTGTTTCGTAGGTCCCTTCTTCAGGTCCCAATGTGTCTTGTTTCGTAGGTCCCTTCTTCAGGTCCCAATGTGCCTTGTTTCGTAGGTCCCTTCTTCAGGTCCCAATGTGCCTTGTTTCGTAGGTCCCTTCTTCAGGTCCCAATGTGCCTTGTTTCGTAGGTCCCTTCTTCAGGTCCCAATGTGTCTTGTTTCGTAGGTCCCTTCTTCAGGTCCCAATGTGTCTTGTTTCGTAGGTCCCTTCTTCAGGTCCCAATGTGCCTTGTTTCGTAGGTCCCTTCTTCAGGTCCCAATGTGTCTTGTTTCGTAGGTCCCTTCTTCAGGTCCCAATGTGTCTTGTTTCGTAGGTCCCTTCTTCAGGTCCCAATGTGCCTTGTTTCGTAGGTCCCTTCTTCAGGTCCCAATGTGTCTTGTTTCGTAGGTCCCTTCTTCAGGTCCCAATGTGCCTTGTTTCGTAGGTCCCTTCTTCAGGTCCCAATGTGTCTTGTTTCGTAGGTCCCTTCTTCAGGTCCCAATGTGTCTTGTTTCGTAGGTCCCTTCTTCAGGTCCCAATGTGTCTTGTTTCGTAGGTCCCTTCTTCAGGTCCCAATGTGTCTTGTTTCGTAGGTCCCTTCTTCAGGTCCCAATGTGCCTTGTTTCGTAGGTCCCTTCTTCAGGTCCCAATGTGCCTTGTTTCGTAGGTCCCTTCTTCAGGTCCCAATGTGCCTTGTTTCGTAGGTCCCTTCTTCAGGTCCCAATGTGTCTTGTTTCGTAGGTCCCTTCTTCAGGTCCCAATGTGTCTTGTTTCGTAGGTCCCTTCTTCAGGTCCCAATGTGCCTTGTTTCGTAGGTCCCTTCTTCAGGTCCCAATGTGCCTTGTTTCGTAGGTCCCTTCTTCAGGTCCCAATGTGTCTTGTTTCGTAGGTCCCTTCTTCAGGTCCCAATGTGTCTTGTTTCGTAGGTCCCTTCTTCAGGTCCCAATTAGTCTTGTTTCGTAGGTCCCTTCTTCAGGTCCCAATGTGTCTTGTTTCGTAGGTCCCTTCTTCAGGTCACAATGTGCCTTGTTTCGTAGGTCCCTTCTTCAGGTCCCAATGTGCCTTGTTTCGTAGGTCCCTTCTTCAGGTCCCAATGTGCCTTGTTTCGTAGGTCCCTTCTTCAGGTCCCAATGTGTCTTGTTTCGTAGGTCCCTTCTTCAGGTCCCAATGTGTCTTGTTTCGTAGGTCCCTTCTTCAGGTCCCAATGTGTCTTGTTTCGTAGGTCCCTTCTTCAGGTCCCAATGTGCAAAATATAGAAAAGAAAGAAAAACAAAAATAATAAATAATCTGGGAGTCCTACATGTTGCCATGGTAACTATACCTAGGTTAGGGGTCTTTAACGAGTAGCTGACATCGTACAGGCTCGGGACCATCGCTTAACGTCCCATACCAAGATGCTCAAGGTTTTTTCACCTCCACAAAATGTGTAACTTTGCACTTTAAGTTATCATAATTCAAAACATATTCTGATGATTCCACTGAATGTACGAAAATGTAAATTAACGAATAATAATTTTGATATCGATGAGCCTGTATGTAGGTGATGATGACAGGAGCCAACAGTTGTTAGAAAGAAAAAGGAATCAAAATGTTTTTGTTGTCTGCAGACCGACCTCGTCTTTTTAACAACTGCTCCCAGTGGAAGAGACGTTTCATTCAATTTCCCTCCAGGGAGCGGTAGGAGGTGGGGGGGAGGGTGGAGAAGGGGGCTCTAATCAACATAAACAGGAGCCACAGAGGGAGGTCGGATAATTGGGGCTTTCACCCTTATATTTTATATGGTTACCTTCGAGGTTATTCGTACTAAAGGCTTCCCCGAGCGGTAATCAGTCAGAAAATTGTTTTTAACGGTATTTTAAGTTTTCCGACCCCGAAATTAATCAAAAAATGAAAGAGTTGTGACTCAGATGGGGGACAGGAATAACATATCTTTCCCCATCTATGTAATTCTAAATTGTTAGTTAGTTTTTTAGATTTTTTTAGGCAGTTTATTTTAACTTTTTGAATTTAAATAAAAAAATTGTTTTTTTATGTTTTTTTTTTTTATTTTAATTATTAAAACATTTTATTTATGTTAATTTCAAAATTATTTTATTAGACTGCCTGATAATGAGGGCAACCTCGAAAGCCGGCTAGCAAATATAAATAATCAATCTGTGAGAGGTCAGACTATATTTTATTTTACAACCTGTGAAATAATCACTTCTCACTGCATCAGCCATCTTCATATCAAAAAATGAAATGTTTATGGACATTATAATTTCCAATGGAATGACTATATCGACGTAATTTTATATTTCAAAAGGAGTGTGCTACTAACAGGAATCCTTGCAGGACATGGTACGCTCAACAGAGGAGTCGAGGACAGTCCACCTGTGACAGATGAGGAGAAGAAGACGAGACGGCAGTTCACTTCTTGGATAGAATAAGCTCGGATGAGATTCCACATTTTTGGCAAAGATATGATCAAAAAGATCTTAGACACTTGGAGTATTCTTAGACTTGCCAAGGCCAAGGTAGCTAGGACACTGTGTCCATCATGACAGGCTTGATACCGTCAGATCTAGATAAGACATGGCGACAAGGTTAAGAGGAAGCCCAGCGCTTCATGTGAAGAGATAAGTACATTGGATGATCAGGTCCCTGGGTGTACACACGAATGTATCGAAGCAAGTTTTATATGTGAACTGAGAAGGGCTTGGAAGGAAGAGGGGTGTTGAAGAAAAGCTGAAACAGTTGATAATTAATAATTTGAGTCGGGGATGTACATTATAGGGGATTCACCGACTAATTTTACCCTTGTCTGATACACTTAAGAAGAAGCTGCTTTCGAACGAACATGATGAAGATCTGCCATTCTTCCCCATTGAAGGAAAAGAAAATTAGGATAATAGTCGTGAAAAATGTAAAGTCTCGGAACCCGTCTTTAGAGAATGGATTTTCATAAAACTTGGAGATTCTAATCGAAAGAACTGAAATCTTTTGCACTAAAACAATATTGATAATAATTAGTTAACTATTTAAACAAATATTTCTTAATTATCGAATGAATCTTACGTTCTTACGATTAGGTTAGGTTAGGTTTTATGATTCATGCCCGGGCTTTAACTACGAGGTCATATCGCCTACTACGATCTTACGATTAGAAACTCACTGAAAAAAATTTCATGAAAATCCATTCACTATAGGCGGGTTCCGAGGTAAAAACTTAACTGCACTCGACTATAATGAAAATGACCAATAGTAAATGAGGGAGCCGCTAGCTCAGAGGTAGCGTGCTTACCTATGGAACTCAAGATCGCGGGTTCGAAACCCGGCCGAGCCATTATCCTTTTATCTGGAAGGTTACCTTTTTTATCTGGAAGGTAAAAAAACCTTGGAATGGAACGTTAAGCGATGGTTCTGAGCCTGTGGAATGTCAGGTACTTGTTAAAGACCCATACCCAAGGTAACTAAATATGGATAGGCAAGTTTTAGGTCTACTTCAGCAGAGTGACGAAAGCGCAGTCTGGGAGTAGGCGATATGACCTCATAGTTAAAGCCCGGGCATGAGTCAGAGTAACTAATTCTGATAGTAAGCAAAGACACATTCTGGCTTTCTTAACTTGATAGACAACCAAGATATACAGTACAAAGCCAAAACAAGAACTAGTAATATAGCCAATAACTGTTGCTAGCCTCAGTAGATGTGTTGGGCATGAAACTGAGAGAATGGCTTGGCACCACCGCCTCCAGTTAACATGAAGGTGGTATGTTTGTGCTTGGATGTGCGGACATATAAAAAAGGGCAGGTGCTGCTCTCCAGAGTGTGTTGAGCCAGTTAGTGGATGGATGGATGGTTTGCGGTGGGTCTGTCTTTATGGGTCTGTCCTAGCCCAACAAAGGGAGAGATGTGTCTGTCTTCCAGTCAACCAACAGGTGTCAGTCCATGAGTTCACGGTCAGACGCCTGGTCTCCACATCATCTCCACGCAAATAAGACAAATTGCTTTCTTCTTCGTAGTCTTCTCCAGCCGCCTTCATCGACTATCATCAGAATCGTCTCCTTCATTGAATTTCAATTTTGGATGCTGTTGATTCTTCTTCCCCAACTTTACGAAGTATAGGGGAAGTAATGTAATGGCCAGCAATTCGATGCCGAGTTTTCAACGGAATTTCATGTTTTCCAAAAATGGTCTGTCTATATGACTGTCTATGAACACAATAACTCCCGATATAATGAACGTATCGACACAAAATTTTATATGTAAATTCAAAACTCCATAAGGATGGCATCTATTAATATTCCGCGAAATCGGTGAAAGGGAAGAAAGGGTGGACCAGAGATGGGGTTCAACTAAAACACCTTAACAACTATCGATGTAACGAATGTATCGATACAACATTTAATATGGTGATTCAGAAGCTACATGTAAGTTAAGTTTTGAGTTTTAGCCCAAAGGTCAATTGGCTTTGGGGGGAGAGCGAAAACATAATTTCGTGCAGAGGAACAAAGCCTCAATTCACCGACGACTTTTTTGGGGTTGGGATGTTTGAGTACCTGACATCGTACAGGCTCGGGACCATCCCTTAACGTCCCATCTAAAGGGCAGCGTGTTCAAGGTTGTTTCACCTCCCAAATAAAAAAGCTAAGGGTCTCGGCCGGGTTTCAGATCTTGAGCTCAGAAAGTGTCGACAGTATCTTTTCAATGTTAAGAGTCGAGGTTCTGTCGTGTAAATAAAAAACTCAGTATTTGCCCAACATTTCGGAAAATATTTATTTCCTTCTTCAGGGCCTTATAAGGACTCGAGTGGATGTGTGGGTGAAGATGGTACCACCGTCAGTCACTAACACTTAACACACACATACTCAAGTCATTATAAGGCCCTGAAAAAGGAAATAAATAGTTTCCGAAATGTTGGAGTTTTTATTTACATGACCGAACCTCGACTTCCTTTAACATTGAATATATGAACCTGGTCCCATCCATTCTTAACTATATAATAATAATAATTTTTATTGTTTAAAGGGATCACCCCTATATACGATACAATGGAGTCAGTGACCATTACTTTTACAATATTAACATAATAATGACGCATATAAAACAATAATGACATATATAAAGGAACCTTTAACGAACTAAATAAATAACATAAATAAATTTAAAAAAATAAAAATTAAATAAGTGATTACAAATTAATAATAATAATAATAATATTGTAACAAAGACAGTAAATATGGAGTGGGGGTGTAGGTATTGAATATCAATATAATATAGAAGTTGAAATACATTATTCGTTTAAAATGAATGATCTAAGTTTCAGAGCGTTGATTAAATAATAGAAAATGTTTGAGATATCATTCTTTTTATGGGCCAGGAGTAACGAATGAAGGTTTGATCGGTCTATACTGATGCTCTGAGGACCATTCTTAACTATTCCTAGTTAAGATTTCGGAGATCTTCCCAATGTTCTTGAGGTGGTACTAATGTAATCCTCCTTCCTAGCTAATCAAGAAATAAAGGTGAGATAGCGTCTCCTGGGGCCGCTGTTCGCCATCTTGTTCCAAAACCTCCAATGTAAAATATGTTCTACTTGTGAAATCTACCGGCCACTACTTCATTGAACGGCACTCCATGTGATCTACTTCAGTTTGTAATATGAAATGCTGACTCTAAACAAGCCTAGCTTCAACAAAGAAGGACACTCACTGCTCTCGGCCCGGACATGGGTCCTGCGTAATATGGAAAACGACTGGCTGATATTGATTCAATCTCAGTTTTCCTTCCCCGGCTACAACGCTATGAAAGTTCTTAAGATTAAAGTTATGTATTAGGTTAGAAATTATATACACAAAGAGTCATAGATATACAACATCGCGAAAATGATCAAAGCATGTTGAAACGTGAAATTACTTGATCTCGAAAGTTTTGTGCGATTACAATACTTCCTTATACTGAAGGTTAACGCTCTGGTAGTACCTAGGCGATATGACCTTGCTGGGTATTGTAACCCAAAAAACAATGTAGGCTCTGAATCCGCGCAAGCGTCACTTATATCATAAGCTAACCGATAGACATCTTATAGACCTAGAGGGTTCCGCGCCTCCCCCGACTATGTCCTCATAACTCGCTCTTCCGTCCTGAACCTCTAACTCAGTCACTCTGATACTCGGCCTGATGTACTTTCATGAAACATTAAAACCTTTCTCTTCTTTTTGTTCTAAAGACGAACTGTCATTAAACCTTTAAGAAGTTCCAACATAAAGAAGGCATTAAATCAACGGAATATTTCTTTAAGTTAATAAAAGAAAGAAGAACTTTAATAACTTTTAGAAAGTGGTGAGTAACTGTTACTGTTACTGTTACTGTTACTCCTGGCAGTAGTAATTAAATCCTTAGAGGGAGGGGAACTTGATTCCTCCTTTCTTCTTCTCAATAACAATTTTCATTAATTCTTCATAACTCCTGTCCCTTCCGGTTCTTCAGTTTGATTTGCAAGTAGCGGATCAATATCGACATTGAATAGGAGGGGATCTTCCTTTATTATAGGTATATATATAGTGGTAAAAAAGAGGTTTAAGTGGTAATCTTAAATAAATAAAAATATAAATAATAATTGAATTAATATAATAATGAAATAATAATAAAAACAATAAAGAATAATTAAATAAACAATAAATTACCACATTTCCTGAAAACATTTTTTCTCTTTTCTTTTACTAAATTTTGATTTCTACAGTAGTTTTTCGAAAAGTGCCTTAAAAAAGTATATAATACTACAAAAAGTTCAAGACGTGCAATTTTTAAGAAAGTGCACGTATTAAAAAAAATCCAATTTACAAAACTTTTCACTTGGATTTCTAAAGAGATGCCATTTGTAATAATTTTAAATAATATTAAATCTAATCCAAAGGTTTTCAAATAATTTTACTGGGCCAACAGGGAAAATGAATAGAACAGAATTTACTAGAACAAATCTTGGGTCTGTTTTCTTAAAATCTACATTATTAAAATTAAAAAAACTGAACATTGAAACAAACAAAAATCAAAAGAAAAATCTTAAAAACTAAATTCTTAAAACTAATTCAATCTTTTTTTGTTTTATATTTCGGCCATTTAAAAAAAAATTAAGTTATATATTTCTGGGCATATATCCTGTACATAAAACAAATAAAAGTACCTTCTTTTTGGATCAATTTCACCGTCAATTCACTTCTATTTAGTTCATCACAAATTAAGCCCAAACACCACATTCTCCATGTCCACTCAGACCGTCGCCATTGAACCCAGGCTTCGACTCGTCACTCCACACAACAAAAAAACAGCTGATGGCCGTGTTTTTTTTTTTTTACTTATTTGTTTTAAAAGAAATTTGCTTTGTATAAAAAAATAAATACAATTATTTTTTTAATATTAATAATTTATTCATTTTAATGTGTGTATTTTTTTTTAATACATCACAATATATATATGTATATCATATATTTTCAAATAAAGGGTAGTCACATGTAAATGCTTTTTTCCCCAGTGAAGTATAGATGAAGTTATGTGTACTCAGCCAAAAAATCGATTACTTCGGAATCCAAAAATAAAAATTTTCTTCAAATAAAAGTTGAAGATAACTTAAAGGGGCATTTTATATGCAATACATTTTTTCGAAGGTCTTCCGGTTTTTGAGATAAAAGCCGAAAACCGTTCTAAAATGTCGTTTTGTTACTTCATTTACGCGATAACAGTTAGTGCTATCGTTATTTGGTTCTTACTACACGTGTTCCTTTTTAATTGAGCTTGGTTTTGTAGTAATTTAACTAGGGTCCCCTATAATCGGGGAGGGGGCAGTGCTCGGGTCCCTTATAGCTGCCGCCAATGGTGCTGAGTCCTGACTTGATAAGTCCATATACCAGTCTGATGGCAGATAGACTATCGTAGAGACAGCGATAATGCCCTTCTAAAGAAGATACCCATCCTCACATCTTCACTTCCTGTCTTCTGACAGTCTCTTTGTCAGTCTGTCAACCCACCATAAGCGGAGCCTGGGCACCCTTTGTCAGTCTGTCAACCCACCACAAGCGGAGCCCGGGCACCCTTTGTCAGTCTGTCAACCCACCACAAGCGGAGCCTGGGCACCCTTTGACAGTCTGTCAACCCACCACAAGCGGAGCCTGGGCACCCTTTGTCAGTCTGTCAACTCACCACAAGCGGAGCCTGGGCACCCTTTGTCAGTCTGTCAACCCACCACAAGCGGAGCCTGGGCACCCTTTGTCAGTCTGTCAACCCACCATAAGCGGAGCCTGGGCACCCTTCGTCAAATGCAATTCTACTGTCTTTTTATCTTTTAAGTCTCTACCACTGTACTCGAAAAGGAAATTCGGTTGTGACTCCGAAAGCAAACGACCAAAAAATGTTCTGGCAGGGCTACAGGACGTCGTTATATGGCGGGCTACGAGGCTCCATGCCATCCCAAAATAAATGTTTAGTTCCCCCTTATCTGGACCTCCCTACGTAGTATCAGGGATCCCCCTTATCTAGACCTCCCTACGTAGTATCAGGGATCCCCCTTATCTAGACCTCCCTACGTAGTATCAGGGATCCCCCTTATCTAGACCTCCCGACGTAGTATCAGGGATCCCCCTTATCTAGACCTCCCTACGTAGTATCAGGGATCCCCCTTATCTAGACCTCCCTACGTAATATCAGGGATCCCCCTTATCTAGACCTCCCTACGTAGTATCAGGGATCCCCCTTATCTAGACCTCCCTACGTAGTATCAGGGATCCCCCTTATCTAGACCTCCCTACGTAATATCAGGGATCCCCCTTATCTAGACCTCCCTACGTAGTATCAGGGATCCCCCTTATCTAGACCTCCCTACGTAGTATCAGGGATCCCCCTTATCTAGACCTCCCGACGTAGTATCAGGGATCCCCCTTATCTAGACCTCCCGACGTAGTATCAGGGATCCCCCTTATCTAGACCTCCCTACGTAGTATCAGGGATCCCCCTTATCTAGACCTCCCTACGTAGTATCAGGGATCCCCCTTATCTAGACCTCCCGACGTAGTATCAGGGATCCCCCTTATCTAGACCTCCCTACGTAGTATCAGGGATCCCCCTTATCTAGACCTCCCTACGTAATATCAGGGATCCCCCTTATCTAGACCTCCCTACGTAGTATCAGGGATCCCCCTTATCTAGACCTCCCTACGTAGTATCAGGGATCCCCCTTATCTAGACCTCCCTACGTAGTATCAGGGATCCCCCTTATCTAGACCTCCCTACGTAATATCAGGGATCCCCCTTATCTAGACCTCCCTACGTAGTATCAGGGATCCCCCTTATCTAGACCTCCCTACGTAGTATCAGGGATCCCCCTTATCTAGACCTCCCTACGTAGTATCAGGGATCCCCCTTATCTAGACCTCCCGACGTAGTATCAGGGATCCCCCTTATCTAGACCTCCCTACGTAGTATCAGGGATCCTCCTTATCTAGACCTCCCTACGTAGTATCAGGGATCCCCCTTATCTAGACCTCCCTACGTAGTATCAGGGAGACCACATTAATTCCTGTCAAACATTTTATGTTTTTCACCTGATTTTCTTATTTTCCACCCCCCTGAAGACAAAAATGAGTAACAAATTACATGACTATGTATCAGACAGAGTAACAACTCTCGATACGAAACACCAAAAATACGAAACCTATTTATTATATTCAATAGAATCCACCAAAAGAAGATCAGAGAAGATGCGGTTCAACTCAAAAACAGTGATAACTGTCGATGTAGTAAATGTAGTGTAATAATTCAGAAATAAGAAGGTAAAACGGTAGATTGGTTTCAGCGGGAGAGCGGAAACATAGTTAATGTCACGCTGGGGAAGTACATTGCCGTTATTTAACCGACTACTTCCGTTTGACAAAATGCAATAAGATACTTCAAATGGTTGAACCTGAGATTGCATTAAATTAGAAAGTGAAGTCATGTTTTCTGATTGGTTGAGTTGAGTTGAGACCTAGATACTATGCAAGTCCATAACGCAGAATGAAAATCGCCTGAGCAGCTCTTCCACAGTTCCCGTGTTAAGGATCAGTGCTCTTGTAATTCTTCTTTCTATTCTCCTCCCCCCTCCCAAAATCATTTAATTCTGGCGTTAGGTTATATGAAAGTAATGCGTTGGATTCCGCGGTTTTCTTTGTTTCATTGTACACCGTAATTCTGAAAGTGACATTCTTATACTCAGTAACGCCAATATGACATTTTTTTTTTTTGGGGGGGGGGGGGGCAAATCTGTAAAAGTGTGATTGGTATAACAAAGTTCTGTTACGGCCAAATATCACACACATTTCATTTTGTATTCTATTTTTTTAAGTAAAATAGTGTGTGCTTGGAACACATGCTGGAAATGAAACTTGCGTTTTTATGATTTTTTTGTTTTTTGATCCATAAATATTATTTTTATGTTATATGGGATTTCTCAATTAACTCAACATTTTAGATGCAAACAGTTTTATTTATTGGCTTTTTTTTTTTATTCATTTGTTAAATCAACATTATTTTAGTTGTTAGCAACATCAGAATCACTACATTTGATTCCAAAGTAGAATCAATACGCCTAAGGTAACAGAAATAAGAAATGTAGGTTTTTGGACGAGAGAGAATGGAGACTGAGAATTGAGAAAGAAAAAGAGACATTGTCTATGATGCAAGCAACGCTAGCAGGCGTACACTATCTTTGTGATTTATTATCAGTAGATTGGGTATTAATATGAAAATGATGTTCCTCCGAACATGATGCAAAACTTGTAATTTGAACTTAATTTCCTCTTTTTGGATGACGGTCCTGGACCATTATTCTCACACTCGAGAGTCTGTATAATGAGAATAATAATGAGATTTAGATATATATATAACACAGCAACCTTTCGTGTAACGCAGGCAAGCTTGCTTACTCCCTAAGTTACACTACTTCAAGAGAGAATGAGAGAGAGGAAGTGTGCGCGCGCACTCTATTTCTCTCACCCTCGCTCGCTCTCTCGTCCGTTCGCCTCAGCGCGTCACATAATTTCGTAACTCATTATCCAGCTTAATCCTTAAGTTGCCCAGTGCGCGTAAAGAAGTTTCACTTCAAAAAATAACTATAATTTTTTTTTTTTTTTTTGTCTTTTATTTATAAAGATGCAACTGTTGCTGAGTGCAACAACCAGCATCTATGATATATGGCGAAGTTAATGGCATGTGAAAGAAAGGCCACTCAGTGGTAGGTCCTCGGGACGAAAATTTACCTGAATTATTAAGACACTGACCAAAATCTAATCAGATCTAAGTTAACAAATCCAAGTTCGAAGTTCATAGCTGGAATCACTTCAGCGGAAGAGCTCTCACAACGTTCCAATCAGATACACACATTGTCGCATGGCTGGACATGTGGCAGTTCTAAATTTCGCCTACTCAGGTTTTGTTACCTAGGGTAGGTAACGAGTACCTGAAATTGCACAGGCTCGGGACCATCGATTAACGTCTGTCCCGAAGGACGGCTAATAAAAAAAAAGTGCCTCGGCTGGGTTTCGAACCAGCGATCTTGAGCTCAGTAAGCTAGCACTCTTCTTCTGAGCTACCGGCACCCTCAACTTATACTGTAGGTATCTAATATAAGGAAGCATACTTCCAAGCAAACCACCCGCCCTGATATCGTCAGGAATATAATAATAAATTGTTTTATTAAAAAAGTTGCTGTGCGTGACTGGGGGCGATAGCCTCTCGTCCCTTATGGGACAGACTGACGGTCCAAGACCTCCTTGGGTTGCAGCTCGCTGGTGGTGCCGAGAGAGCTCGAGATCGGTAGAGTTTGGCTGCTTCTACATCGCCGTCGCCGGGGTTAGAACTCGCCCGTCAATCGCTCCCGGCGCCGGGTCAGAAGGGATTTTTCTGTTCCCGCCAGGAGGTGACAAACCGGCTGAGCGCCGGGTAGTTAGACTCCGTCATCAACTCCGGCAATCCCAGATATAATCCTCTCGCGCGGATCAACTCCACCCTAGATCTGTCGACAGCGGGCAATGAAGGACCACATGTATGTCCTTATTGTTCTTTCTATGTCTTCCTGTTGGTCTGAGATGGACGGACGGTTGGGTTTGTGCTGCCGCATCCTAGCTGATTGAGTCTGACACCAGCCCCCTATACGCCAACATCCCAGCTAATCAGGCCACATTAACAGCCGCTCTCTCCAGCAACGACCGCCCACCGCCTTCATTTCTACTCCTAGATACATTTGCGTTGTAACCTTCTGCGATGTCAAATTTACAATTGTTAAAACCACAATATAATGAGAAAAAGAGGGTAACTTCTTCGAGAAAGGAACTGTAAAATAAAAAATATAAAAAGCCCCAAAACATTTATAACTGTTCCTAAAGCTCATGTATCCCAGAAGTAATGACACATCTCATGTATCCCAGAAGTAATGACACATCTCATGTATCTCAGAAGTAATGACACATCTCATGTATCTCAGAAGTAATGACACATCTCATGTATCCCAGAAGTAATGACACATCTCATGTATCCCAGAAGTAATGACACATCTCATGTATCTCAGAAGTAATGACACATCTTATGTAACTTTTGAGCAAGTTATATCAAGATGGAATTATGTTGATTCAGTCCTCCATCATGGGCGCTGCACGCTCAATTACTTTAAAATCTCTAATGGAAGGGGGCAAGTTTTATATAATTAAGATCTTTAAAGGTCTTTAAAAAAAATATTTTTTTCTTTGAAGCTTTTTTTTATAATTTTTGTTGTTACAAAATAACGGCCAAATAAAGGAGAATATTGCTTTTATGAAAATCTTCATTCTGTCTATTAGGCAATTGGTGACTCTTCCTGTTTCTAAAAGACCTGGAAATAAGCGTTCGATAGATGTGGCGACTTTCAGAAAATTTCGTAGTTAACATTTGTCCAACACAGAGACTTCTCAATACTCATATGAAATATCGCGTCGATAAATTCATTACATCGGCAGTTACTAATGTAGTTAGATTACCCCCTCTTCTCCTAATGTAGTTAGATTACCCCCCTCTACTCCTAATGTAGTTAGATTACCCCCCTCTACTCCTAATTTAGTTAGATTACCCCGGATAGGTTTTTTTTACCACCTAGATACAAATTCTAAGGGCGAAGTTCTTATAAGTTCCCCCCTCATTATATTAATAATTTTGCTCTGATAAAAAAAAAAAATTGATTTAAATTGATTCCTGTTGTCTGTGTGTGTAGGCGGGGAAGTCAAAATTTTCAGGCTATGCCACTGGAAGGCACGTCACTTCCCAGAGGAGGCCAGTAGTTGGAGGGAGTGTGCGATAGGGACTGATATCGACCCCCCTCCCCCATCTAAATAACTCTACATACTAGATATTTATAGAGTGGTCACGTGGCCCCAACAGTAGCTGCTACCTTCAGTATCTGCTACCTAGTACAGCTAGTGTAGAGTATTGAAACTGGTATAGACTCAAATGTATAAATAAAAATACTTAGCTGGAGTTTCCGCTCTCCCCCTAAACATTAAAGTCTACAAACTGCAGTAGAAGGGTCGAAGCTAGGCGCCTTTTTCTTCGTCCTTCTCCAGACTTCTTCCGTCTCTGATTTTTTCGAAGATATGGTAGACAAACATTTCTTGTTGAGGTAAAAGAAGAAAGAGATCAAACTCTTGGTTGATTAATTCGTCCTGGGGAAGTAAATTGGTGAAGATTCACCGACTTTTTTAGCATGTCTCATTAAAGATTGGTCCGTCAGGTTGCGCCTTAACCACTCACCACCCTCCCCCCTCCCACTCACGACAATTTATCGCCCTTTGCGTACACAGGGGGGCTCTCATTAATCTTGCAGACCAGAGCCGAGCCACCCTCCCGGGAGGACATCCCACCCTGTTTACAGATTACACCCTTATCCAGTCACACACACACACACACACACACACACACACACACACACATAGCTGCTCTCCCTCCCCCTAAAGCTCATTTAACTATGTTATTTCCCCCTTCTATGTTTTTTCCTAGAGCCTAGTCACAAAACTACTTTTGCGTAGGTACCTATTCTAAAATGACTACTCTGCGTTGTCCTGGAAAAACTCTACTTTTCATGCCATTTTGAATTCTGTAACAGTGAAATGTCAAAATGCAATTTAAACCCTGTAAAATGTATACGAATCCTGGAGAAAATTAAAATGGCATGAAACTTCCCAGACAACGCCGGGTACCACGAGTAGTATATAGCTAGTATATAAATGAAAACTATATAACTATAACCGATACTCCAATCGAACGGACACGAATAGCAAAAATATCGAAAGGAAACTATCGATATCAAAAATGCTATTTCTGAAAGGTATGCAGGGATACAATATTTTGCCGTATCGATATCAGAAAGTAATGATGATGAATGTGAACTGTTGGGATACCGGAATGGGTTAGTGCAACCCCATCAGTATTCATTCGAGCTGTCACCGTGGCAGATCAATTAATCTGATTCAATATTCACGTTGGACCATCTCCAGTCGACATGTTTTATTCAAACTGACTCTCCACCAGATGAGATGCCATTCTTCTAATTTATTCAGAGCCGTTCATAGAGGCATGCCATTGTCAACTGATGTTTGCTTCTGATTTAAACACGAAATAAGGATCCAAATCGATAGATGGGGGGGGGGGGGGGGGGGGGGGGTCAAGGGGGCCTCCGGGGGGGCACGAAATAAGGAAGGATCCAAATAGATAGATTGGTTTCAGAGAAAGAGCGACAACTTAATTTATTACTCAAAGAAATAAAAAACGATGTCTTCCCACCGTTTTATTATAGAGCAGAACCGATCTTCAACGCAACAGCGTCATCATCAGTGGTACAACCCACCCACACAGCATAGCGGTTACTTAGTTAATATAAAGATGGCTGATGTAGTGAGAAGTGATTATTTCACAGGTTGTCAAATAAAATATAGTCTGATCTCTCACAGATTTTTATTAGTAGTGGTAGCTAGCCGGCTTTCGAGGTTTACCTCATCATCAGGCAGTCTACAAAAGAAACCATCCTTAATATAATATAGATAAAATTAAATTGAAAAAATAAAAAAATATTAAAAAATTAATTAATTTATTCATTTATCTTTGCCTTTATATTATATTAAGGATGGTTTCTTTTGTAGACTGCCTGATGATGAGGGAAACCTCGAAAGCCGGCTAGCTACCACTACTAATAAAAATCTGTGAGAGGTCAGACTATATTTTATTTGACAACCTGTGAAAACAACTTAGTTACATTGGCAGTGATGCACCGATGTTTCAGAGGCATGGCCACTGTTAGCTGATGTTTGCTCCTCATTCAAACACAGCTTGTAGAAAAGATGTTACAGAGATTTCACGAGCGATTCGCCCGTGCAGCTCTTCTTGTCAGAGGACAACACTCAGGAGGATATCACGAACTGTATCACGAAAATGGAATGGATTAGCATATTTTATTCGGCTGTCCATTGTTCAGTTATTGAAGGTTTCTGTGTTCAGCCTCTCCCGGGAGGGCCATAGTCCTCTTTCTTTGTTCAGCCTCTCCCGGGAGAGCCATAGTCCTCCTCTTTCTGTGTTCAGCCTCTCCCGGGAGGGCCATAATCCTCCTCTTTCTGTGTTCAGCCTCTCCCGGGAGGGCCATAATCCTCCTCTTTTTGGGTTCAGCCTCTCCCGGGAGGGCCATAATCCTCCTCTTTTTGGGTTCAGCCTCTCCCGCGAGGGCCATAGTCCTCCTCTTTCTGTGATTTGGCTGAACATCAATTAGGGGTTCTGGAAACACATTTAAATTTCGAGTCGATATGTTCATTCTATGGGCAGTTATTGTGTTTTTAAACACAAGACAAACAGAAATTTTTCCCAGCTATACGAAGTAGGAGGCATAGGGGAAGTGTAGTCGATTAGTTTGATGTTAAGTTAGAACCTTATTACAGAAATGAAAAAAAACAGTTTGTCTATCTGTGTGTCTGTGAACACAATCACTCCGGATAGAATGAATGTACCGACACGAAATTGTCTCCAGGGTCCAATATGAACAACACCTATTAATTTTCCGCGAAATCGGAGAAGGGAAGGAACTCAGAAGCCCCAATAACTTCCGATGTAATGAGTCTTTCAACATGAAATTTTATATTTAATTTCAGAAACTCCTAAGAACGGCTCCTATTAATTTTTCGGGAAATTGTCCAAAGGGAGATGGTTCAGAAGCCCCTATGTAAGTCAACTTTTGATTTTTAGACCGTTTTGGAGAGAGAGCGTAAACCTTCTGGGGAAGTACATTGACGGTAATTTACCAACGACTTCTTTTATAATCAGGTGGTCGGGAAACAAAACATTTCAGTGAAAACTCAATATCGACTTTCTGACCGATTATGGTTCGTATAGCTGAGCAAGAAACACGGATAAACGGAGGTGGAGATACTGCCGAAGACAGAGTTGGTAAACATGATGAATGTAATGTTAGAACTGATGAAGTGAGGGTGCTTGAGGGGAGCCAGGAGGGAGGGTGAGTCATCCGACCAATCAGGAGCTGGAACATCCAACCTCAACCAATAGCAGCTCACCACGTCATCACCGCTCTGTCGCTATGTAGATGATCTACACTAATATATTGTATATCTGTCTATTGGTTCAAGAATAGTGACGTATGTATTCGTTGCAAAGCGGAGAGTATCGGGGTTGGACCACCACTCCCCCTTCAGTCAGCATTTCTCACCAATACGGGTCATAGATTTTCGTACTTTCATCGACTGATCAGCAAGCCGATTAACCGAATTGTTACTTTCCGGACTTATAACTTAATTAGTTATTATGACTCATGCCCGGGCTTAACTATAAGGTCAAATCGCCTACTACCACAGCGCTCTTTCGTCACTCTGGTTGACATGAGCCCTTCTGCTATGGGAGTCCTAAATTTTGTCTACCCTCAATTTTTATTCACAGGCTAGAGGTATTACACCTACCTGACGTACAGACTCGTGACATTCGCTTAACATTTCATCCGAAGGACGAAGTGCTCAAGGTCTCTGTTTCGATTCATTGCCTCTCTCCCCATCTCTCCCTTCCCTGTAGCCAATTTAACTGAAAATCAATAGGTCCCTTCGTGATTCTGGATAAACATTTTAAATTTCGTGTCTATATAATCATTCTTTCACAGATACATTTTTCATTTTTGGAATTAGGGGTTCGGTAAACATGAAATTCCTGTGAAAACTCAACATCGATTTTCTGATCAATTACATAACTTCACCAATACTTCTACAGCTGGGGAAGTAATAATGTACACTTTTAATAAGGAACACCTGGATAAATGTTCCCTTTTTCATTTACTTAGTTAGTGTTAGTTATTATGACTCATACCCGGGCTTTAACTACGAGGTCATATCACCTACTACCAGAGCGCTATTTTGTAACTCTGGTGGACCTGAGCCCTTTAATGTTGCTTACCCTAAATTTTTAATCACCTAGGGTAGGAGTTTTAACGAGTACCTGACATCGTACAGGCTCGGGACCATCGCTTAACGTCCCATCCTAAGGACGCGTGCTTAAGTTTTTTTTACCTCCCAGATAAAATAAACTAAGGGCCTCGGTCGGGTTTCGAACCCACGTTCTTGAGCTCAGAAGGTAAGCACGCATACCACTCAGCTACCGGCGCCCTCCATATGTTCATTATACATTGTGAGATTTATCCTGTCTACAGCTAGACATTATTCTTATTTCATTAAATTAATTATAGGTCAAAATGACAACATTAGGACCACATTTGGCTAAAATAAATAGTAAATTCGTAATCAGCGACCCAAAAAACATTAATTTAAGTTGTGAAAATCCGTTAACAAAAACTTAGACAAAAAAATTAAATTTTTTTTAAATTTTCGCGGAGTTTTAGCAGCTGTCAATTGGCATATAATACCCTGATTGTGAAACCCGCAGTTACCTGATAAATAACCAGCTTTCACAAATATTTTGCACCTAGTTTCATCCAAATTGATCAAAAATTAAGCGGGGGCTCGAATGAGGTAAAGTACACTCGGCGTGCGTAAGTGTATTTTACCTCTCAGATAAAATAAACTAAGGGCCTCGGCCGGGTTCCGAACCCACGATCTGGAGCTCAGAAGGCAAGTTACTTGGTTAGATATATGTACAGGGAGAGCAAGCACGCTACCTCTGAGCTACCGGTGCCCTCTACAGGGTGTCCCAGATAAACGGGCCACAATCCAAATAATTCGGGAACGATTAGTGCTAGCAAAATTTTACAAAGAATGAAAGTTGTACGTCTCAACGAATGGTATGCAGTGATGTGAAAAAAAAATGAAAAATTTAATGTAATAGGGCTTAAATGGCCAACGGAAGGAAAGGGTTTTCTTTTAAGCCCATTAACAATTAACACAATTTAAAAGTACTTAAAAAGTTGGGAAGAACCAAAAAAATCGTTGTACCTGTAAAACTACCGGAGATATGTTGGTTCAAAATCTGAAAAGTGTTAAACCCAGTGTTTGACGTGTTAAACCTTTGAAAAGATAAACGGGCCACAATCCAAATAATTCTGAAACGATTAGTGCTAGCAAAATTTTACAAAGAATGAAAGTTGTACGTCTCAACGAATGGTATGCAGGGATGTGAAAAAAAAATGAAAAATTTAATGTATTAGGGCTTAAATGGCCAACGGAAGGAAAGGGTTTTCTTTTAAGCCCATTAACAATTATCACAATTTAAAAGTACTTAAAAAGTTGGGAAGAACCCCGCAAAAAAAATCGTTGTACCTGTAAAACTACCGGAGATATGCTGGTTCAAAATCTGAAAAGTGTTAAACCCAGTGTTTGACGTGTTAAACCTTCGGAAAAAGTGAGTCATGTAACTGAAGTTAAGAATGGTTCTTAATGTATTTTTTTCTTTACTTTCAAATAAAATACTTAGATTGTAATAATTATAATAATATAAGGGCATAATTTTGAGCCATATTTTGAAAATTTTCTGAAGATTTGGACAGTATTTTAGGTAATATGGACTCTTGCAAATATTGGTACAGGCATTATTATTATCATAAAGTCGGTCTAACCAATAAATAAAGACTTAAGAGCACAAAGGTTACAAATCTATATTATGATTTTTTTTATGACCTTTATTACTTGTTTAGTTCTTGGTCAGTATAAGATAAGAATTGTTCATTGAATATTGCAAAAAAATGTTCAGCGCTAGTGAGATAGTAGATATAATCCTTATTATAGGGGAGTGTCATAGCAAGTTTAATGCTGCTTCTCAGGTTTACGCCGAACGATTTCCTAAAAGACAAGGTGCTCGGGAATTAATTTTAAATATCGTGACCCGCACATCAGCATTAGAAATTTAGCAATGCATACTGGCTTTTCTAGAAGTGTTATACATAGGTTTCTGAAAGAACATAAATACCACCCATTTCACATTTCTTTACATCAATGTTTGATGCCACAAGACCTTCAGACTCGCAGGGACTAAATAAAATTCAACAATCAGGTGATTTTTTCAAGAATGTTCTATTCATTGACGAAGCCACGTTTTGCAGTGACGGTACTTTAAATCGTCACAATTCTCATTACTGGGCACAGTATAACCCTAGATGGGTGAAACATGTAGATCGTCAACACCGATGGGCAGTTAATGTTTGGTGTGGCATTCTTGGAACCAGAATTATAGGCCCATATTTCTTCCCAAGAAGTGTAACCGGACAAATATATGCAACTTTCATACGCGATGAGTTACCACTTCTACTGGAAGATGTCCCCCTTAATGTTCGCAAGTCTATGGGGTTTCAGTATGATGGGTGTCCAGCCCATTTTTCGCGGGTGGCCAAACGAGAATTGAATGCCATGTTTCAAAATCGATGGATTGGGCGAGGGGGACCTGTTTCGTGGCCTTCTAGGTCACCGGATTTTAACCCTCTTGATTTTTTTCTTTGGGGTTACTTAAAGAATGGAGTGTATTTCAGACAGCCAATGTCTCCTGAACAACTTAGAGGGGACATTGTCCAAGAATGTTTAGCAATACGGGAAGAGAGTGTTGCCAAGAGTGTCGAATCGGTCAGCCGAAGATTGGATGCATGTTTGAGAAATCGGGGAGCAATTTTTGAAAATTTAGTGTAAATCAATAATCACCTACATATAAGCATGTGTTTATGTATTTTTAACGTAGTTCAGTTCTTCATATCTTGTTCAATTGCAATAATTACTTTATACGTACAGTATTGGTATTTTATTTCTGAAAGTGTTTATTGTTTCTTTTATACCCTTCAAAGATACCACTTTTCGGAAGATTTTGTATTATGTCAGTTCTGCTCATAATGCCTTTACCAACATTCGCAAGAGTCCATATTACCTAAAATACTGTCCAAATCTTCAGAAAATGTTCAAAATATGGCTCAAATTATGCCTTTATATTATTATAATTATTACAATCTGAGTATTTTTATTTGAAAGTAAAGAAAAAAATACATTAAGAACCATTCTTAACTTCAGTTACATGACTCACTCTTTCCGAAGGTTTAACACGTCAAACACTGGGTTTAACACTTTTCAGATTTTGAACCAGCATATCTCCGGTAGTTTTACAGGTACAACGATTTTTTTGGTTCTTCCCAACTTTTTAAGTACTTTTAAATTGTGTTAATTGTTAATGGGCTTAAAAGAAAACCCTTTCCTTCCGTTGGCCATTTAAGCCCTATTACATTAAATTTTTCATTTTTTTTTCACATCACTGCATACCATTCGTTGAGACGTACAACTTTCATTCTTTGTAAAATTTTGCTAGCACTAATCGTTCCCGAATTATTTGGATTGTGGCCCGTTTATCTTTTCAAAGGTTTAACACGTCAAACACTGGGTTTAACACTTTTCAGATTTTGAACCAACATATCTCCGGTAGTTTTACAGGTACAATGATTTTTTTTGCGGGGTTCTTCCCAACTTTTTAAGTACTTTTAAATTGTGTTAATTGTTAATGGGCTTAAAAGAAAACCCTTTCCTTCCGTTGGCCATTTAAGCCCTATTACATTAAATTTTTCATTTTTTTTTCACATCACTGCATACCATTCTTTGAGACGTACAACTTTCATTCATTGTAAAATTTGCTAGCACTAATCGTTCCCGAATTATTTGGATTGTGGCCCGTTTATCTGGGACACCCTGTAGAGGGCACCGGTAGCTCAGAGGTAGCGTGCTTGCTCTCTGAGCTCAAGATCGTGGGTTCGAAACCCGGCTGAGGCCTTTTGGTTTTCAGCTGAAAACTAAGAAAACCTTGAGCACTCCGTCCTTCGGGTGGGACGGCTAGTACGATGTCACTTACCCTTACCAAGATCTCTTATCCTAGGTGAATAAAAATTTAAATAATTATCGAGTAGAGTCGGGCTCACGTTCACATGGTAGTAGGTGTGAAGTAAGTAAGTGAATAGACCTCGAAACCCCCCGCCATCAAATTATTTTCGTCGAATTGGCGCCCCTTCAAGGAAGGGGGTTCCACTAAGTTATGCTCCCCTCTATTGCGGGCAAATTACGCTTGAAACAAACAATTTATTTAATAGAAGTTTGTTTTTGTGACTCAAGCCCGGGCTTTAACAACTATACTGAAAATGAGCGTGACTCCATTGTAGGATAGTGGTCTTGAACGAGTGCTTGATATCGCACACGCCTTGTACTGCTGAACGTCAAGGTTTTTTACCTGTCAGATAAACAAAAACCCAAGGGTCTCGGCCGGGTTTAGAACTCGCAATCTTGAAGAAGAGTATTCGGAGACGTTGCTTGAATAGTGATTCTCCCCCTGGCCCTGGCGTCCTTCCGGGACTTCCGACACTTTTATATTCCGGAGTTCAATTCGTCACATTATCTGTTCGTACTTCTTCCCGCTAAGCATGACCAGCTCTCTGATCCACTCTTATTATACTCCTATTTCGTTATAGTTTTGAGGTGATGTGTTTGGAATGACGGCACTCCTCGTCTCTCGCTGGCTCATAATGTTTCTACTCTTTCTTGGCCCGCCATTCTGAGCACCCAAACTAAAGACGGGTCATTTTGTGATTTATTGTTGACTAGTTTTGAAGTAACAATTAGTTCGCTCGGATATCATCAGAAAGGTGACAACTTCGAGTTGGGCCAAGTCAGAATGTTGTTAAGGAGGTGACACCCTTGTAATTAAGTTAGTGTTTCCAAGTTGTTAACTGTTTTCTGTGGGGGGACACCGGAACTCTTATCTCGTTTGGAAATTGAAAGATTGCTCTTGTCAAGGTCAGGCCCTCCAAAAGTAACCAATATTTCGCCTCGTTCGTGGAAATTGAAGTTACGTTCTTCCTGACTAACTTAGCGTTATTTTGCTAATTTCTGTATACCTGAATATATATATATCTGAATCTTCTACAAAAATAAACTTTTTTTCCATGAAAATAAAAGACGTTGTCTTCCCACTGTTTTATTTTCAATCAGAACCGGTTTTTAATGCAGTTGAGTTGAGAACTGCTTCAGTCTTGAGAGTTCGTTTAAATGCCAGACTAATCTGGTGATGTACTGCTGAAGATGACGCACGTTCAGAACCGGTTCGTTCTTGAGTGTTCTTTTGGATATACACTAATCCGGTTCAAATTGGAAATAAAAAACAGTGGGAAGACAACGTCTTTTATTTCTATGATAAATCTCAATCTCCCAACACATCTTATTATCAGATATGAAACTCTTTTTTATTTATTGGCCTTATGTAAATATTAGCCATGTCTCTATAACGGTGTTATTTAATTATTTAGAGGCCCCGGGAGGCTGTTCTATCTACTAAATGAAACTCTCCCGGACGGGATTCGAACCCGCAAACCATGGTGAGACCATGCGAACAAAGCCCTACGCTCTAGCCCGCACAGCCACCATGGCTTCTAAAAACTCCTTGTTCGTTCTATTTCTGTCTTTGATTTCTTCCCAAAGATAAATTGTTGGTAAGTTCCTGGAGAAAAATATTTCTCTATACAGTCTGCTCTTGAGAAAAAAATAATTAAATTATCTTATTCTTTTTCTTATAGTGTCGATTTCCCAGGAAGAATTTGGACTTTAAACTGCACCATTCGTCATCTTCCTTCTGAGCTGACTGCATTACTGCATACCTTTATTTGCAATGTCAACAGTACAGTGGATACACTAAAGCTAAGCCGGTGATGCACTTAGCACGACTTTATGAACTTGATGATAGAAGCATTGCAGGGTTTACACAGCTACATTTTGAGTGCATCTCTTGTGCTGTCAATGCGTGTGGTGCTCTCCCCAAGTTGTCATAACGATTACCGAAACGTTTCTTTTAGAAAAACCACCAAATTGTGTAAAATTTCATGGAGTTCAATTGAGATCCAGTTCACTATTCTTGTCGAACTCACCATTTTCAAGCATATGGAGGTAACTTTCAACATCTCATCTGCGCTATTTTTACAAAATGGCTGACGACTTATGTGGACTTTCAATGTGTTCCTCGGGACTTCATGCAGAACACAATGAAGCTACCTGCGATTTTACTTCCCCAGCTAAACGAATTATACGGGAAATTATGTATTCGATCAAAAAATTCCAACGGAATTTTATGTTTTCCGACCTCCTATCTAACTGTGTGTCTGTGAACACGATAGCTCCCGGATAGAATGAATGTATCGACACGAAATTTTATAGGTGAATCCAGAAGCCTCTCACGACGACACATATTTATTTTCAGCCAATTCGACCAAAGGGAAGGAAGGATTAGTGAGGAAGTCTAAGTCGAAATAATTAATGTATGTAATGTAAACAATTAATAATTGATGTAATGAATGTGTTGGCATGAAATTTACTATTTGATGTCAAAAATCTATGAGGACATAACTTGTCAAATTTCAGCGATATCGGCTAAAGTAATAGGGGGTTCAGGAGAGGGGTTCAATTCAAAACACATTGAAGGGTTCCGTATTTGACTGCTTATTACTTACCCCAGCCATATGAAGTATATTGGGGAAGTTATATAATCGTATGACTGAGTTTGTGAACACAATAACTTCCGATAGAATGAATGTATCGACACGAAGTTTTATATTTGAATCCAAAAGCCTCTAACGACGACACCTAATGTTTTGCAGCCAAATCGACCAAAGAGAAGGGGGATTAAGAGGGAGGCTTAACTTGAAAACTTTAATAACTGCCGATGTAATGAAGGTATGGACACGAAATTTAGTATGAGCATTTAGAGGCCCCTATGTAAGTCAACTGTTGAATATTAGCGCAAACGATGGACTGGTTTTGGAGGAGGAGCGAAAAGTTAATTGATTAATTCGTTCTGGAGAAGTACATTGTCAGTGATTCACCGACGACTTTTATTTCATGGATTCGCCTGAAATGTTGACAAATGATGTTGGAGTCGGAAAGCAGCATCGCGAAACTAGCGGGCGTTTCGACGGCAGCAGACCCATTCTTGAGCAAGATCTAGTACAAGGCCCTTCAAGTTGAGAGCGAGGCGTGGTCGTTGAACGGATGGCTGCTCATGCGCTGTCATTACTTTAGTTCTCTCTTCCTGTCTTTAATTGCTCTTTTTGAGAACGGAAAGAAACGGAGAGGAAGAAACGAAGGTGAGCAAGAGTAAGTAATGTCAATAAAAAAACAGAATGTCAGGAAGAATAACTGGAAACAGCGCTCAAGTCGTTAGGCAAACCTATATCTACTAGTAATTAGGCAAACATGTATCTACTAGTCATTAGGCAAACATGTATCTACTAAGTAGTGTGTTATTTTTAAAGTTGTCATAAAAGACCTTCATAAGCCGAAAGGGTTTTCTGAAACGAAGCTATCGACAGTTCCTTCCATTTTGTTGTAATTTCTTCAGCCCTCAGATGAGATAATAATGGAATAGAATAAATTCTATTTTGTCCAAAGTACTGGATCATCCCCTAGGCAGATGGCTAGGTTATGGCCGGAAGTGATGTCTCGAAGGTTGGATTTGCGGAGGAAACTGGGAAATTAGGTCACTCGAAATAGATCCAGGTAATGATTCACTTTCGGCTACGGGTAATGATAATAATAACATTTATTTAAGTTAAACTATAACAAGTTTATAACAAGGACACGTCATAACGTATTATTATATTACGCATATTAAAAAATAGTAGTAAAAAAAAATAAACAATAGAAAATAAATTAGTATAAAAATTATAATACTAATAAATATACCTTTAATTCCTTATATAGGTAATATTTTAACCAAATATTTTCTATAATTCTACTACAAAAGTCCATTTTATTAATTTATTTTATTTTATTCACATTTTATACATTTTTTATTATATATATATTCTTCTATCTATATAGATTTGATTCTTCATAATCAAGCTGTTCATGTTAATTTTTTATTTATCTATATCTTAAGGCTAGCTGCTTCCAGTCAAGGGATAAGAACATTTTTTTCGTTTAGGTCTTACGTGTATAGCGTCGTCCCTTTCTTCTATAGGCCCAGGTAGAAACTGTGATGAGTGTAGGGAAGTTCCCTGTCAAACTCGTAACAGAGTATCAAGCAACTCCTAAGGCAGAGCCAACCCGAGCAGTGACCATTCTGGATCAACAATGACTATACCTTCAGGGACCAATGCTCTTGTGTGGCTGCGAGACGGCCTCATCCCAGAACTGAAGGAAGCTCTGAGCGGCAAGGTCAGTATGGGAAGAGAAAAGTCCACTGGTGGGAACGTAGGACCCACAGAGAGTTCCGGGAGGTGTAAGGATGGGGCGGTGACCCGAAGCTCGACCACGCGTTTAGGAGAGACTCAGACAGGATAACGAAGAGGATGTTGAGCTCGGAGACTCCAGAAGAAGGGCAAGACTGAGATGGACTAGCGGCTGACTATGATGGAATCTAGGACCAGCTGAAGGGAGGGTCTCGGTGCTGGAGAGCAGCTGTTGGCTCCCTTACAACACCTCACCTAATTGGGGGCTGGGGAGCTTGCCGAGGGTGTGCCTCACTCCTTCCCCCCTCCCCATAGACCCACCAATCTCTCATCCCCTTATCGACACTCCCCAGGCCAGTCCACTTTAAGAGCTTTTCATTAACCAAAATATATGGTTATTGTCCCGAAATTTGTCTCAAATGTTAATGGTTTTTTTTTCATTTCATACAGTTTTCACTTATCCGGCTCTATGACGTATAGGGGAAGATATCCGGCTCTATGACGTATAGGGGAAGATATCCGGCTCTATGACGTATAGGGGAAGATATCCGGCTCTATGACGTATAGGGGAAGACATGTTATAGTGAAAACTGACATAATTGCAGAGATATTGTGAAATAATTCAAATGGACTTGAAAAATAAAATAAAACTGGTTTATTTAATATGTTGTCTAATTTCACTAACTATATATACATGGGAGTACTTTCGGTATTTCTACCATCCTCAGCCAAAAGCATAAGAGTGTATTGCAATAATTGCTGCATTGTCTGCAAAAAGACGATTAAAAAGAAAACGATGGGCTAAAGAATGGATACTGAAAAGATATGTTTATACGCATTTAAACTTAGTGAGTGAAATGAGAGGCACTAAAGATGAGGATTATGAAAATTATTATCGTATGAAAGATGCTTGTTTCGATAGCTTGCTCGTAATGGTCAAACCATTTTTGACAAAATAAGATACATGCATGAGAAAGGCGATAAGTGCAGAAGAGAAGCTGGCTGTAACCTTACGATTTCTTGCTACTGGGAGGAACATGAAAGACCTGAGATTTTCGGCTATAATGTCCACAGCTGCTATTGGCCAGGCTATAATGGACACTTGTGAAGCGCTACTTTATTCCCTTCAGTCTCATATTCAAGTAAGTGAATTTAACATATTTTTTTTAAACGAAAGTATTTATTAAAATAATATAAAAATATAAATTAAAAGAAGTAAGTAAACAATATATGTGAATAGTTAGAAAATAAAAAAATTAGGCACTTATTTATTTTGCATAAAGTGAGCAAATAATGTACCGGTAGTGTACTCAGGTTCACTACTTTCAGGTCTCAAAGCGAAATAAACCGATCTAGGCGATTCACCTTGCTCATGAGGAGATGGCACATCTACGTTTATTTGAACTGAATGTCTTTTCAAATTGCCCAACTCTGCCTCAAATAATACATCATTTAGTGCTTTTTTGGCAAACAGTTTTTGAGTCGGGTCGAGTCGACCCAAAGTTTGTGCCCAGTTGCATTGAGTTGCTAGTATTTCCTTTTGGTTCAGATTTTGATAAATATGCGACAGCTTTATCCAACAACTCGTTTTGCTTGTTGATTAGACTTTTCCTAACTCTGGTCGAAGGTCGTGGTGGAGGAAGAACTGCCTTTACTAAGGAAATTGAGGTACATGCTTTTAAAGAAGTGCTTTCTTGAGATTTTGTTACTTCTGTCTGTGCTTCAGCATCTTCTTCATTATCGCTTCCAATAATCTGTAAACATAATATTTGGTTATTATTATAACAAAATAATAATTTGGTTAAAAATAATAGATTTGTAATTTCTTTTTGTGTTTCAGATGCCAACAACACAAAAAGTGGAGAGTGAAGGTGAACGACACAAAATCAGTTCACATCGTCTTCACCCTTCGTCGAAAATATACCTGCCCTCCAGTGTACCTTAACAAAAATCCCATCCCTTTAAAAAACGAAGTCCGCTATCTAGGCCTCATACTCGACAAACGACTAACTTGGAATCCTCACACGAGACTGAAAAGACAAGAAATGAACAGACGTTATAAACTTCTACTACGACTGCTAGACAAAAGATCCAAACTAACTTTGACAACAAAACGACTTATATACAACTCAATACTCAAACCTATGTGGACTTACGGACTTGAACTCTGGGGTTCTGCCAAGGCTTCCAATCTCCAGCGCATCCAATCCCTTCAATCCAAAATCCTTCGTACAATAGCCAATGCTCCTTACTACGTCTCCAACAAAACCCTTCACACTGACCTTAATGTACCTTTCATTACTGAAGTCGCTAAATGCAAATACAAAAAATTATTTTCCCTTCTTGGTTCCCACAATAATCCTCTGGTCCGTGCCCTCCATTCTGCCGTACTTCCCCAACGACGGCTTAAGCGTCAATGGCCTAGAGACCTCCTTAGCAGCAGCAGTGACAGTGACAGTGATTAGTTACAAATGAGAGAAAATCAGTGACTAGGAAGTGTCACCACTGGGTGATTTCTCCCCTCATGACATTTTGACATTGCCATTATGTCTGTATTAGCATATTTGCTTGTTGTATATATTTTTATACAGTTGTAAATATCTCTTTGTAAATAAAAAAAAAAAAAAAAAAAAAAAGATGCCAACAACAGAGAAACAATGGGAAAAAAGTTCTTCCGATTTTGGAGAAAAATACCAGTTCTGGAACGCGATAGGAGCCTTAGATGGAAAACATGTTGCTATTCAAAAACCGGCTCATTCAGGAGCATTATACCACAATTATAAGGGTTATTTCAGCATAGTTCTTATGGCATTAGCAAATTCGAACAAGGAATTTATAATGATAGATGTTGGAGCTAATGGACGTATATCAGATGGCGGTGTGTTATTCTACACTAAATTCTGGGAAAAGTTTACAAAAGGCGAATTGAATATACCAGATTGGTCACCATTGCCAAATACAAATGAAACATTTCCTTATGTTTTCCTATCTGACGAAGCTTTTGCACTAGGCATAAATTTAATGAAACCATTCCCGCAAAGTGCGTGTACTGCTAACCAATCTACATTTAACTATCGATTGTCAAGAGCTAGGTCAGTTGTTGAAGGCGCTTTTGGTATATTAAGATCTAAATTTGGAATCTTCCAAAAAGCTATATGTTTTGAGCCTAAAAAAGCAGCAACCATAGTGGCAACTTGCTGTTATTTACATAATTATTTGCTTAAAACTCAGCCGCGGCTTTATATGGCATCAAATTGGAGAATCACAGCACCGGATGAAGTTATTGATTTCTCTGATTTGCAGCCCAGTAGAAATAGAAATTCATCAAAGGATGTAAAAAGTGTCAGGGAAAAATTTTGTAACTACTTCAATAACGAAGGAAAACTGCAGATACGTAAAAATGACTAAAATAAAAAACAATGTTGTTTTAGTAACCTATAAGAAGTAACCCAAAATAAAACCATAATTACTTTTTTATTTTATGAGTTTGAGTTCATTAGAAAAATTATGAAATATTTATAATAACATAGCTTTAAATTAATTTGTGTACCTTATCTTAGTAAAAATATATGTATTTCTAATAAAAACTAATAAGTGTATAGATTCTTACCTGGGGTTACTCAAACTTGTTCAAAAAATGAAGATATTCGAAGGTCCAACTCTTCGGCGTGTACACAATGTGTTGGACCTTCGAATATCTTCGATGATGATGTCATCATCTGCCCCAACACCAGATCTTCTAGACTGTTCTATTTTTTTCAGATCCCGACGATAATTGGAGCGTAGAGTATTTATTTTTTTTTTTACATTCTGTACCGTGGATGCCGGTTTGACTTTTTTTAAAATAACAAGCAACTTTTGTAGAGATTCATGTCTCTTATATTTATTTACATAAAACCTGTGGGTTTTATTCCATAAGAGAGGCAACGATTCAAGATTTAATATAAACTCTTTCTCCGGTTCCAATGATGGAGGAGGTGTCGTGGCAGGATTAATTTCGCAGCTGGAAGAGTGGGACATACCGGAACCGTCCGTCTCCATCGCTGTCTCAGCTGTGACTGACGCCAGACTGATAAGAATGTAGCTACACGATCAGTCTTGCATCAGTTCAGTCAAGACTGATGGAAATTATCAAAATATTTAAAAATCCATCAGTTCAGTCCATCAGTCAACGCAATAAACGATCAGTTTCCCGTCAGTCTGACCAAGGTCACGGACTGAACTGATGCCAGATTGAACGTCTAAGATCCATTGTGGTAATAAATAAGGCTTAAATGTTTAAGTGTTAAATTTAAATAAATGATAAATAAATAAAAATATAAATGATAATAAATAAAAATGAATAAACAAACAATAAAAAATAAACTTAAATTACCACATTTCCTGTAGAAATTTTATCTCTTTTCTATTATTAAATTTTGATTTCTACAGTAGTTTTTCGAAAAGGGGCCCTAAAAAGTATTAAAAAAATTCAAGACGTGCAATTTTTAAGAAAGTGCACGTATTAAAAAAAATTCAATTTACAAACTTTTCACTTGGATTTCTAAAGAGATGCCATTTTAATAATTTGAAATAATATTAAATCTAATCCAAAGGTTTTCAAATAATTTTACTGGGCCAACAGGGAAAATGAATAGAACAGAATTCACAAGAACAAATATTGGGTTTATTTTCTTAATCAACTACATTATAAAATAAAGAAAACTAAACATTAAAACAAACAAAAAATCAAAGGAAAAATCTTAAAAACTAAATTCTTAACACTAATTCTATCTTTTTGTTTTATATTTTGGGCCATTCTCTAAAATTAAGTTATATATTTCTGGGCATATATCCTGTACATATAAACAAATAAAAGTACCTTCTTTTTGGATCAGTTTCACCGTCAATACACTTCTATTTAGCTCATTACAACTTAAGCCTAAAACATCACTCTGTATCCTCAGACCGTCGCCATTGACCAGGCCTCGACTCGTCTCTACTACACACACTAATTAAAACAGCTGATGGCCGTGTTTTGTTTTCTACATGCATTTGTTTTAAAAGAAATGTTTTTTATATAAAAATAAATATAATTAATTTTTTAATGTTTATAATTTAATCTTTTCAATGTGTGTATTATTTTTATACATCACACAATATGATAAGCTTCGTTGGGACCTTTCTGTTACTTGAAGAACCAATGTCAACCTTTCTTGGTCGATGCACATTCTGATGGGTCCAACTGAAGGACGAGGTTGGCTCATTGGGTAGTCCTGTTTATCTTCTTTATAATCAGGGTCTGGTTGGAGGGTTGCGTGTCAGGCGGCCTCGGAGCAGCCTAATTGCCATCCTCAAGTGTGCCCTCCGGTTCTGAAACCCAGAAGGCAGCATTCAGGATTAGACAATTTGCATTTCCCAACTGATACTCACCGTCAGAACAACCATTACTATAGCTTCAAAGTTCAAAATACTACCACAAAACGTTCAGTAATTTTCAAATAGCTGAAGAGATTTGCTTGAAAATAACTGACATATTCTCAACAAAACACTGCACTATATGTGACCAAGTAAGTTTTCGCTCTCTCACTCTCACTCTCTCTCTCTCTGTAAACCTTTTAAATAAATATAAATGAAAATTTTTGTGCCCATAAATCACGTCGGTAATTAACAAAAATTTCGAATTGGGTGTTCACAGATATGGCATTTTTATTTTTCATTGTTGGATTGAGGAATTTGGAAAACATGAAAATCCGGTGAAAACACATAGAAATTTTGACAGATAACATAACTTCCCCTATACCTCTTTTAGCAAGTGAAGTAAAATTTAAAGAATAATAAAAGTACATATTCTGGTAAAAGGGGGGGGGGGGGGGGGGGGGGGGGGGTGAAAAATAAATTGGCAAAGAAAAAGTATATGGGAGCTGGAGCCTTCGAAACGTATGTAAATGTGGGTAATAAACTGGGGATCAGTGCCAGGAGCTGCCTCTCGTCTTCTTTATGTCCGGGGGAGGGGGGCTCTTTTACCTTTTGGTCAAATCACGTTTTAACACTACCCATTCCATTCTAATTCAAGCAGGGGGCCTGAGCGTAGCCACTCGTCAGGGGGTGGGGGGCTAGTCGTAGATTGTCTTAAATACATAAACTGAACATGTAAAGCCGAACAAGGGAGGGTAGTAAACATGAATAAAATAGCAAGTTGTTACCTCTACGCTGTGTGGGTGGGATGTGCCACTGATGATGACGCTGTTGCGATGAAAACCGGTTCTGGTCAAAAATAAAACATTGGGAGACAATACTTTTATTTCTATGAGAAATCTCGTCCTGTACTTCCTCGAATTAATTAATAACGTTTTGGGCTAAAACTCAAAACATTCCTCTACTTTTCTACGTTTCTTCGAATGCCTTTTTCTTCTTCTTCTTCCTCCATCCTTTCCATTTATTTCCTCTATGCCTCTCCTTCAAGATTCATCACCTTATCCTCATATTTCCTCTATGCCTCTCCTTCAAGATTCATCACCTTATCCTCATATTTCTTCCACTTTGTGTAGTTTTCTTCTCTTAGACAATCCCCACATGTTTCTTCCCTCACTATCAAGCTTATCGTACTTTTCACACTAACATGTTCTGCAGTTTGCTGTTTCTCTTTACCCTAAAATTGCAGGTTACCTCTTCTCCTAGATGGAGTATAGTCATCCTTTGAAGTTACCATGTTCAAACAACATTTGCGTTCTTTGATGCATATCGGCTCTTCTTTCCATACTTACTTCTCGCAATTTTCTTTTAAATCCTCAAACTAAATTTTGTGTCGATACATTCATCGGCAGTTATTATGGTATTAGAGTCGAGTCCCCCTTTTCTGATCACCCCATTCCCCTCGACCGATTTCACAGAAAATAATATACATAACATACTAAGTATAATAATATATGATGATATGGAGTTTTCAATTTAAATATAAAATTTCATGTCTATATATATTCATTATGTCGGTAGTTGAGCTCCCTCTGACCCCCCTCCCCCTCTGACCCCCCTCTCCTCCTCTTCGGCTGATTTGGATGAAAGTCAATAAGTGCCACCTTTAGAGGGTTCTAGAAACACATATAAAATATCGTTTTATTCTATCGGGAGTTATCGTGTTCACAGACACACAAACAGACAGACATTTTTATCAGGAGGTCGGAAAACATGAAATTTCCTTGAAAAATGATCGTCACATTTCTGACTCATTGGATGACTTCCACCGTAGTTTGTATATCTGGGAATACAAGAGCTGTGACTCCACACTGTCCGTTGGACGACCCTTAAAACAAGTTATCCGAATATCGTTTCAGCTATTAATCAGTTGATATACGAGAGCCTACTCAGCTCAAGATCACGGGTTTGAAACCCGGCCGAGGTACCCTTGGTAGGTGAAAAAACCTTGAACATGGTATTCGTTATAGATCCCTGCCCTAGGTGAATACAACTAGATAGACAAATTAAGGTTTACACAGTAAAGTCGGGTTTATATTCACTAAAGCGACGAAAGAGCGCTATGGTAGTAGGCAATATGACCTCGTTGTTAAAGCCAGGGCACGAAACACAATAACTAACTAACATATATAAGCTAAAATTAAGTATTTGTATTGTTTTAGCAAATATCTCATAATCTACTGCTCGTATGAAAAAAGTGCTTCTATAAAAATTAAAGACCATTCATTTTTCTACAAAAACTGTTTCTTTCTTTTTTTTCGCATTGGAATAGTTTCGGAGCGAATGCAGCACGATTATGATACTCCCAGCGCGCTAAACTGGGAAAACCCCAGGATTTGGTGTTACTGTTTTTGCACTTTGCTTTAGAACGACTAGAGATACGACGAAATTCTATATGACCATTATTGCAGAACATATCATTTCCCATCAGGTGTCCATTTTATTTGAGTTTTGAGTTTTTGCGGTGGGTCTGTCGCGAGATCGGGACTATTAATAATACTGTCTGTTTATTTGTCTTACTGTCCAGTCTGAGACATTACTGTCAAAGAAAGATGAAAGAATATACGGGGTCGGTTCCCCTTTTTGTATAACCTGGTCCCTAGGCAAGTTAGTAGAGACTGCAGCTAATTGCTTCCTATATAAGCCATGATTAGGGGGTAAGGCAGAGCGGGGGTCGGCCCAGCCCCCTCTTCTGGGGTATAAAGGAGAGTTGGGGCCCCTAACCTGTGATGGTCTCCTGTGTGCGTGCCCCCTTGTCTGTGTGAGTGCCCGTGTTTCTGTGTGCGTGCCCCCGTGTCTGTGTGAGTGCCCATGTCTCTGTGTGAGTACCCCCTTTATCCCAGATAAGCCCCCTCAGCTGGGTGATCCCAAACCTCACTCACACCGAATCAGACATTCCCTTCGACTCAATTTACCCTTCAACATTTCCCTCATCATTATGGAAGGTTCTCAGCTCACTTATCCATTATAAGAAGCCCCCGGATTTGCACCGATAGTCTGTTCCGCTATGCGATATCATCTGAGTTCTTCTCAACGTTGCAGCGAGGCTCTCCTAGATAAGCTGGAGATGACCCAGAAAGGGTGAATTATATTCTTGTTGTCTGTTGATGTTCTTCCGGTAAGTTCAAAGCCTCCTTCGTGCCCAACCGGAGTATCTTCCTTAGAAAATATATATGAAGAATCGGTGCCATAAGGCCACCTTATATTCTATAATTATTCATCGGCTATTTCCATCGTCAGAACCAACCATAACAAATTTTTATCTTTAGTTATGGTTGAAACCTCTCTACTGACATTGCTGAATTAATGTGTTTGTATCGGCTAAAGAGATTCAGTTTCTACATTTTGTGGTCTCTTGACTTCTGTTTTTGGTCTTTTGAGGGTTCCCCGATTTTCGAAATTGAGACACAGGGGCCCATCCCACCTCATACGTGTGTTTCTGCTCTCCCTCAAGACCTTCAATTTCTTTATTTATAGACTCTTACCTCATTTGAGGGTACCAGATCCGGAATTGTGGATCCGAGTCAGTGTTTAGAAGTGTGGGCCCGGATTCGTGTCTCACCCGAATCCGGGTTCAAAACCACTTTTGGAGGTAGCGAGGAAATTTACGTGTGAAACTGGGTGTCATTCAAATTCGGAGATCAAAGAATCCTCAACAAAGCAAAAACGGGGTATAGCCTTGAATGTAGAGATCCAAGAACCCTCAAAAGAACCAAAAAAGACGGTAAGGGTCCACCACATAAGGAAGTCGAAGGTTCAGATGGAAAGCGAACGGGACAGTGATAAGAAACTTGCACGTTTTCAGCTTGTCGGGAAGAGTGGCTTCGAGTCCGGCTCCGTAGTCATGATCTAGTACCGGGTTTGGAACCGTGTACCCGGTACCGAATCAAAACCGTGGCCCCGAGTCCGGCTCCGTAGTCATGGATCTGGTACCGGGGTTGAAACTGTGGACCCGGTACCCGAACATTCAAATACCACCTGCAGCACTCTTCGGAAACCTGTCTCGGATCACCCGGAACCAGCTCTACTAACGGACTATCATCAAATCTAGTTGAAGAGTGGTGAATCTGGGGGTTGCCTCTAATTCGGTGATCAAAGGATTCTCAAAAAATAAAAATAAAAAAGGAAGGGTCCACTAAATAAAGCAAACCGAGGTTTAGAGAGAGCGCGGAAATGTGTGTGTGAGCCTTAATTTTAGAATCTAAGAACCCTCAAAAGAGCCTAAACAGAACTTAAGGGTTCTACAAATACAGAGCTCGAAGATTTAGAGAGAGAGAGAGCTGAAACTTACACACAAGTTTCAGCTACTCATAAATTGCATTGTTACAAGTTGGGAGATCGAAGGACCAGTAATAACTGCAGGTATGGGCCCACCAAATAAAGAAACCCAAGTTTTAGTGGGAAAGTGAATGTAATATATGTGCCTATCTATCGACATTGCTGTCAAAATATGAAGAATCAGTGCCACAAGAACAACCTATATTCTATATTTCTTCTTCACCTATTTAGGTTAAGAAAACCCAAAATATAATTTTCATCTTTACTTATGATAGCGGTTGATGCATATCTATCTACATTGCAGGGGAGCAGGTCAGCTGTACAGAGCTGGCTGTATGACACTCGAACCCGCACATCTCAGAGCTAGTGTCGCGGTGGGGGGGTCTGACCCAGATCCTGCCTTATCTGCTTTCTAATGCCCCCCCCATGCTACTATCCAACCTGCCAACATTGGCCCCCTTATCTCTCTAACCAGCCTCCCCTCCTCCCCAGCTTTCACAGGCAGCTCTCACTGTACTCGTCCAGCCTTCACGTCTCTCCCAGCTTGTCTCTATGAGAAATATACACATCAGCCTGGTCAGTGTAGCCCAGGGGCTCTTCAAATATACACATCAGCCTGGTCAGTGTAGCACAGGGGCTCTTCAAATATACACATCAGCCTGTTGGTTAGTGTAGCACAGGGGCCCTTCAAATGTCCATATCTGACTCGCTATAAGAAGTATGAGGAAGTTTCGTTAAAGGTCAGAAAATCTATGTTGAATTTTCACCATAATTATTTGCAATTTCAACAATGACACAATGTCTATATAAAAAAACGTTGTGTCATAAATATGTTCCAAAATTGGAGCATACTGCAAATATGCCCTTAGATTGTCAGACCTCAAATGTTTTATTGGAAACTGGAATCTATTTATAGGTTATGTGCTTCGTAAATCTGTAAATTTCTAAGAATAACTTCTGGAGAATTCAATGTTAAGACTGTTAGTGGTCCAACCATTTTATTTATTTGCTCCCAACAAACCTCTCTCTGATGTCTCTTCCTACCGTCCTATTAGCTTGCTCCCAATCTTCTCTAAAATCCTTGAAAAACTCTTATTGAAACGTTTTATCCCAATCCTTGAATCTCAATCCATTTTACCTAAACACCAGTTTGGATTTCGTCCTGAACATTCCACTACCCAACAGTGTTTTCGGGTTGTCGATAGCATATCTAATGCATTAGAATGCAAGGAGTATTGCACGAGCGCCTTTCTCGACGTGGCGCAAGCCTTTGATCGAGTCTGGCACCCGGGACTGCTCTTCAAACTGAAACACTTCCTTCCCAGTACCTACTACCTCTAGGGTGATGTGACCGACCCCCCCTCAGGGGGTCAGGGGCACCTATAATGAAAAAGGAAAAAAAAAAAAAAAAAAAAAAAAAAAAAAAAAGTACCTACTACCTCATCCTGAAATCTTACCTTAGTGATCGCCATTTCAAGGTCCGAGTAGGCTCTGAGTACTCAGAACTCATACCTATTCGGGCCGGTGTCCCACAGGGTAGCATCCTAGGTCCCATCCTTTACAATACATATACTGCCGACATTCCTATCCATCCTCAGACATTACTGACGACTTACGCTGACGACACAGCAATCCTTTCCACCAATCCTGATCCTGCTGTAGCCTCACTCATCCTCCAGGAGCACCTCACTGAAATAGAGAGGTGGTGCAACCTCTGGAGAATTAAATTAAATGAGCAGAAATGTGTTCAAGTCACATTTACCCTACGCCGTCAATCCTGTCCTCCCGTCATCATTAACAACATCCTGATTCCCTCTTCAAACCAAGTCCGCTATCTCGGGTTTTACCTAGACAGTAGACTTACGTGGAACCCACATACACGACTTAAACGACAAGAACTGAATTGAAGATACGGACTGTTACGTCGACTACTTGGACCAAAATCGAAACTGACGACTAACAACAAACTTACGATTTACAAGACCATTATACGTCCAATTTGGATTTACGGACTCGAACTTTGGGGTACAGCTAAACAATCCAACATCAATCGTATCCAAGCATTCCAGTCCAAACTCCTCCGACGAATTGTCAACGCTCCTTTCTATGTCACCAATAAAGTCCTACACAGAGATCTCAGTATTCCCACTGTAAATGAATTAATCAAATCCCGATTCCAATCATTCCACAGAAACCTTTCTTCCCATTCAAATCCTCTCGCACAAGACCTTTCCTCTCATTCCCATCCTGACAATCCTCCCCGCCGCTTGAACAGGAGGTGGCCTCGCGATCTTCTCTCGGAGGATAGTGAATAATGACATTAACTTTCGAGGGAGTGTCAGCGCTGGCTGGCTTCTCCCATCAAGTGACGTTATATTTTTCTTTTACCACATATTTGCTTATTATGTATATATTGTATATAGATTGCAAATAGAATAAAATTAAAAAAAAAAAAAAAAAAAAAAAATTTATTTGCTGTGGAAGCGGGAGCCAATCAATGGTTTGGTTTCATTTGCTGAGGAAGCAGCAACCAATCAATGGTTTGGTTCATTTGTGTGGAATGTTGTCATCAATCGCTTCCTTCGAGCTCCTCTTATATGTACATTTATTCGTTATGTCTTACGCTATATGGCGCATTAATCAACTAGATTTTTGCTCTCAAGGAGTTCAATTCAAAGGAACCTTTTGATTTGATGAAAAATCGATAGGTGTCTTACTGAGGGTCTTCCAAATCCTCATCTGATACATTTGTTACATCGATAGTTATAAGGGCTTTAGGGTTGAACCTGCTTGAGAACGGCCCTTATCCTCTCTGCCCTCTGGCTGATTTGACTGAAAATCCACGGTGTGAATGGGTTTGGATTTACATATAAAATTTCGCGTTGATACATTTATTAACATATCAGGTGTTATCGTTTTCACAGACTCACATAAAGACAGGATTTTTAATTTTTTTTTTTGTAATCATAAGATCGGAAAATTTGAAATTCCAGTGATAACTCAACATCAGACAGTTTACAAAACGGTTCCAGCCTCCTCCAGAAGATTGGCTGGAGAAGAGCTACTGACTGGGAAGAACGGGGAAGGAATAGAAAAGTGTAGCGAGTGACTCGTTTTCCATTCCACCTTGCTGAGAAATTACATTACAATAGTCTAATTTAGATTAATAATGAAATAATGTCCTTGAAGAGACTCTGCGTCCTCTAGCAGTGGTGCCAATCCTGGGTGATTTAGAATGATGGAGCACTGCTGCCGTCTCGAGGCAACTCCACCTAAAATTGTATAGCATAATCGCGCACGCGAATCCCGTGATATATCATTTTTCCTCTGTTTTTATAAATTGTAAAAATATTTTAAATGTTTAGTAACCACACCCTGGTTCGTCTGGAACACTGGTATTCGTCGAGAAATCCGTCGACATTGCACATTTCCTGCAGAAAGTCATCACGTCTGGAGGCTCAAAGCTCCCCTTCAACAGCATAATTAAATTAAATTAATTTTTTTTCTTTATTTTTCCTGTCAAGTGGTCCATGATCTGGGCGCAGAAATATATTTTTTTTAATTATATTTTCTGTTATTTTGATTTATTGGTAAATTATTTTTTAATGGTCCCTCAGCTTATTTTTAAGATCAGACATTAAAGTCTAATTAATATATAATTATGTCAGCCTTCTTCTTCATTGTGTAGTAACAATATTTTCATTGTTATAAATATTGGCAGTGGGTGGCAGGACTTATTTCCGAGTTGGGGAAGAGGTTTTGGTTGAACAGTGCGTGACGACAAAAGGACAGCGTCCGGGCCAGAGAATTATGAAGCCCGTAGTCGGGAGGGACAAACAGTGACAAACGGACGATTACTGAACTGGAAGACAGTGGAGTGTAGTAGCTCTGGCTCCAGCTCGTTCGTTAGGGGCGCTGCAAGACACCCGCAGCCTCAGACCTCCCATCCTCTTCAACTAAGTAGGTACCTTCCCACAAAAACAAGAACTAAGCAATTGTATTTCCTTAGCTTTAAACGTTTAGGGGAGTTTTCTATGGAATTTAATTTTGTCGAACCCCTTATATATTGATATATACATTATTGAATGTACTAAAGAAATGAAACATACATGTATTTTTTTTTGTTAATAATATATCTGCATTGAATCTCATTTATGGATACAGTCCTTCCTAAATAAGTCAACTATTGTACTTCATGCAAACCAATCAAGGGAAAAAGCGTGCTTAGAGGGAGAGCGGCAACTTAAGGAAGTTCCTATTGCTCGAGACGAACCCCAAAACGCCGTTCCTTCACTTATTTCTAAATATTCACAGTACGAATCGTTTGTGATCTTTATGAGAAGAAAAGGAAACATTATTTTCAATATCAAAATTAAAATAGTGAGGCTTTTTATAACTAATTTAAATATTTATTAAATATTACAGACACATTGAAGGATTCCGTATTTGACTGCTTATTACTTACCTCAGCCATATGAAGTATTGGGGAAGTTATGTAATAGGTCAAATATTCGATGCGGAGTTTTCAACGAAATTTCATGTTTCCGACCTCTAGATTCCAAATATGAAAAAAGATAACGTATGTGAGTTTGTGAACACACCTAACTCCCGATAGAATGAATGTATCGACACGAAATTTTATATTTGAATTCAGAAGCTTCTAACAACGACACCTAATGTTTTTCAGCCAAATCGACCAAAGAGACGGGGGAGATTAGGAGGGAGGCTTAACTCAAAAACTTTAATGACTGCCGATAGAATGAATATATCGACACAAAATTTAGTATGAGGATTTAGGAGCCCCTATGTAAGTCAACTGTCGAATATTAGCACAAATGGTCGACTGGTTTTGGGGGAGAGAAAGGTTAATCGATTAATGTATTCTGGGGAAGCACATTGTCGGGGATTCACCGACGACTATTTTCCGATTGTATGATTTTAGAGGCACTGAAAATGTTAAAAATTTGGGGTGACGTCATGTGTCATCTCCCACGAGAAAAATAAATGCTAGATACTTGTTGAAGAATCCCTCAACTCACGTCAATGCCGAGGTAGGCAATGTGGAGAAAGATATAATATATGTTATATACGAAGCATGTAGCTTTGTTGTTCCCCCCTCCCATTTATATTTATACTTATATTTATTGCATATAAAATTTAGAAATTTTGACAAATTTTCCCTCTGACAGGCGGAGGCAAATGTTTACTAAACTTACTTCTAAGTTTAGAAAAAGGTGCATCTTCTTTGGTTAAATGGTTTGATTTGTAGCAGTTCGGACAGACAAATACAGCTCGCTATAAAGGTTCCGTTTTTGGTTTTCAGTCTAAGAAACCCTAAAAATAGGAACAGACACGAATAGACATTTTCAATACAAAAATGAATGGTACAAACACTAATTTAATTAATAAATAAGTAAAAATAATCTGCTATTTTTGCCGCCATAGACAACGGCCTCCCTCGCCTGGTTAGCGTACTTGGCGGGAGTCCTCTGGAGTGTGCAATGCAGAAATGTGTTACTGATTGCTGCCACCGATAAAGTTGAATCGCTTTGTGATTCATGAGACAAAGACACAAAGTAAAAACGGTCATATATTTGTTGCGGGATTTGCTTCAAGATGTGGATAACGGAGCGTCTGTCTGTCTGGTTGGCGGTGGTTGTGGTTTTGTGGTCGCTATTCGACTCTCTCGTTGAGCCTCAAGTATTACCAATCTGTCTGTACTTAGGAGAAAACATACTTCGTTCGTCAAAAACCCGGGCAAAGATTGCGAAGGTAGGGATATGGTCCTTAATTAAACGTTCCGCTGTCCCAACTCCATTGATAAGGAACACATGAACCACTTCTCTTTTGGAAAGGAACTCATGAACCACTTCTCTTTTGGGAAGGAACTGATGAACCACTTCTCTTTTTGGAAGGCACTCATGAACCACTTCTCTTTTTGGGAAGGAACTCATGAACCACTTCTCTTTTGGGAATGAACTCATGAACCACTTCTCTTTTGGAAAGGAACTCATGAACCAATACTTCCTTTGGACCATTTACCACCTCATGAACCATTTACTTTTATTAACCAGTCAGATAACGTTACTTGCTAACCTGCTCAAACTCACTAACCAGGCAACGCCGACTAACTTGCTAGTATTAACTCATTTTCTCGCAATCGTTACCTACTCTTCATTTCGGGTAACACAACTAATTAATAATTATGATTTGAGCTAGCAACATTGCTGGTGATTCACTCTTTTTTTCGGTAGCTACCTTTTTTCTGTTTATTCTATGTTCGGAGGTGTCTACATTTGAGCTGTAGCTGGGATGGAAACTTGCCTACGCTGCAGTCAAACAATGAGATGAACACTCTGAAGACTGATGTGTTGTTAATTACAAGTCTTTCTTCCCGTGCTGCCCTCCTCGGCGGGTGAACGAACTTCAATTTGGGTCATCACACAATCGCACACCACCTCTAGAAAGTGTGCCCCCCCCCCCCCTCCCCCCCCCCCCTCCGCGCCTCCCAGTACACTCATAACCTCACTTGCAGCTTACAGTGAGGACGCTCAAGTGGCGTAGTCATGCATTGGAGGGGGGAAGGGTATTTAAAAAAAATAATGGCTCCAGTCAGATGGAGTCTGATAACTTCATTTCTTGTTTTCAGCCTCATTTGTTCAGTTCGCAGTGGATGTCACGAGCCGATGGCAACTGAAGTGAGATGCATAATTGAAACAACCTAAACCTGTAGACTTATTAAAAGGAAATAGACTGTTTTTAGACCTTTTTGAAAGTGCTGTCTTGATGTCTCCTCTGAAGGCGGTCAACCGCATGTATTTCATCTCACTCGATTCACTTTTACTTTCCCAGTATATGCAGTGCTGGATTACCCAATAGGCCGGACTAGGCCATGGCCTGGGGCCCCCATCGATGAAGGGCCCCCGTAAAAATCGAAAATGGATTCACACTTATGTTAAATCGAAATTTCCATCAAAACTCCAGTTCACTCATTCTGAACTTCACGAAATTTTGATTCGAGATAATCTTGCAACTGTTTTTCCAAACGTTGAAATTGCTCTTCGCATTTTTTTAACGCTCATGATAACAAATTGTTCTGCAGAGCGCTCTTTTTCAAAATTAAAACGAATCAAAAGCGAGCAAAGAAGCATTATGCATCAAGAACGATTTGACATGCTGAGTTTGATGTTCATTGAATCAGGTGTTCTTCGTCAAATTGATTTTGAAGACATCAATGATTTTAGCGACCTCAAGTGTAGAAAGAAAGATTTTTAAAGACAAATCTTATATCAACGTTTATATTATAGATTGATATTGTTTTTGTAATTTTAGTTCTGAAAAGAATATATACTTTAACAAAAAATAAAATTTATTTCATGTTTATACCTTAGAAATAATATAAATCCATTGTTAAATGCATAAATAAACATTTTATTACAGTTTGTAGAAAAAGGGGGGGCCCAAAAATTTTAAGGGCCTAGGGCCTCCTATTCGCTTAATCCGGCACTGTGTATAGGGGAAATTATGTAATCGGTAAAAAATTCGATACGGAGTTTTCAACTAAATTTCATGTTTTCTGACCTTCTAATTCTAAGAATTAAAAAAATATATCTGGCTGTCAGTTAGTAATAGTAAGTAAACATCATAAATCCCGATAGAAATTTTATAAGTGTATCTAGGACTCACTAAGGACGATACTTTTTGATTTTTAGCCAAATCGGCAAAGAGGATCGGAGGATTAGCTGGGAGGCTTATCAAAAAAACTCTAATGCCGTTAGAATGGGGTAGCCCTTTTGACAAGAAATTTCTTAATTTAATTCGAAACCCTGTAACTATCAACTTTCAGCGGAATCGAACGATGGGAAACCAGAGATGAGTGGCTCGACTTAATTACCCTAATAACTGCCGATGTAATAGATATATTGAAACAAAATTTATTATGAGAATTCGAAATCCAATATGTAATTGAAATATTGAATTTTAGCCCAAACGGTCGATCGGCTTTGGAGGGAGAGCGAAAACGTTATTATTTCGTGCTGGGGAAGTACATAACCGGTGATTTACCGACCACTTTTTGATAATGAAAGTCTTAACGCCGCCCTTGTGTCAATCATCCCCTCGGAAGGGAGAAAAACAGAAGAACTTTACCAAAAAAGCCTCACCTATCCTCCTTCCTGTTAGGTACCATGAGCAACTTACCCCCAGGTGTACAAAGATAGGGGAAGTTGTGCAATTGGTAAAAATTTGATGTTTTCTTTTCATGGAAATTTCGTGTTTTCCGAATCTCTTGATGTGTTTTAGAGGGTAGCCAAACATCGAGCTGGGGGGAAGTTGGTGATGATTTCCCACTTATTTTTTCTGCCATTGTCAACACTAATTGTTATTATTAGTAGTTCTTGTCGAGGTACGAATATATAAAAACCAGTTAGAAAGTGATATATCTTCCGCCCCATCACTTCTTGGTCCAACTTTAGTTACCTATTTAATTAGTTATTACTTTCCTGGTTACCTTAGGGATTTCTTACATTTATTATTTAGTTGTAATAATTATTCTGGTCTTATAATGGGATAAACATAAATCTAGAAAATTACAAGGTTCGGTGAAAGAAGACAATTTTTACGTACTGCTGAAGAGGTGCAACAGTACGCATATTCGCGATTGAATAAAGTTGATGTAACAACAAATATACGAAAGAGAATTGTTGCCGCAAGATACACACATATCATGTAACTTCTCTCTTACAGTTATCCTAATTGTTACCGCAAGGTACACCCATACTTCTCTCTTACAGTTATCCTAATTGTTACAGCAAGGTACACCCATACTTCTCTCTTACAGTTATCCTAATTGTTACAGCAAGGTACACCCATACTTCTCTCTTACAATTGGGACTCACCAGAATATATTTTTCATATTTACTATTTGTCTATCGTCGTATCTGGTTGAAGACTGTCTACCAACATCCCCGTATTCATGTGTTATTCAGAAAACAAACAGAATCGGGGCAACAAGAACAAATTACATACTCTATTTCTCCCACGGCTTTTTGAGGTAGGACTAATCAGAAAGTATACTCCACATTATTAGGGGCGCCGGTAGTTCAGTGGTGTGCATGCTAGCTTACTGAGCTCAAGAACGCCGGCTCGTAGTTAAAGCCGGGCATGAGTCACAGTAACTAACTTACATCATTATTCAAATTGCACTTCAATATATCTAGAAACCAATGTACACATTTTCAATAAATATAATAGAATCGGTGCAAAAGTCCACCTATATTCATTTAAAAGTTCTAATAAAGACAGTGTATTTACTGACATTGTGTTCTTTATCTAGGTTTGAAAGCCTATTTAAGACAGAACATAGCAAATGAAGAAAACATATTTGCAATAATCGAATGAATAATTAATCACAGAAAGGTCTACATTGAACGCGATTTTCGGCGGGTATCTCATTCGCAAACCGTACGACATTCGACAATCTGTATTAAGTGTAAAATGTGCCTTTCCGTCTCTACAACTTTCATTTTATGAGATTTTTGAATGTCATAAATTTTGATTAGATGACGAGCGAGATCTTGTAAAATGTATTGCGGAGGTCCTGAGATATTTATTTTTATTACTTCCCCGGCTTTACGAGGTATAGGGGAAGTTATGTAATCTAAATTCTCGTTAGAGAATATCTCCAAAATTCCGAAATTATAATATAGAATTACAGCATAACTAGCAAGAATCTGATGGAAGTGGCTTTCCTCACTGTGATCCCTGTCACTGTTACAAAACTAAAGTAGCAGATATTATGTAACTTATTGTTATATCACGGTTGCGGTTACCTCACTTGATTTTATCTAACCTTTTTACTTGTTTTACTTACATACCTTCTATAACTTGTATTTTGCATTTTTGCAAACATCTGTTTGTTTCGATAAGTTACGAACCGTAACTGACTTTGCTAGCCCGAATCAATTTTTTCTATACTGAAATCCCGGGATTAGAAATGTATAGCATATAATTATAATTGGGAACAATTGAATGTTTTTATAGTAAACACGTAAAAAAAACATGAAATAACTTTATTGTTTTAAATGAACTACCCCCTCCCCTATTCATGAATAGGTTAGTTCAAAATATGTAGTTGGGGGGAATAAGTTTAGCCATTTTCATATGATATGTAATGTGAAAAACAGAGAGGCACTCCAACCACTTGTATGGTCTTTTTGTGGCCTGGAACGGATATCCACAAATATCCTCACAAATTACCCCCATATATTACATATATTTATTTGCAAAGGTTTTGTTTTAAGTATTTTTTATTCTTTTATTTTTAAATGCACATTTACAATCGGTACCAATCGAGAGTAAATTTTAAGTATAATGCATTATATTGCATCATAACTAATTTATATCTTAATTTATTCAAAATAAAGCATATAGAGGGTCGCTAGTTTTAATAAAAACTGACAACACTGAAGGTTTAAATGGGTTCAAAGCAGTAGCATCTTTAGACTCGAAAACAGATTAATGCAGCAACGTCAATTGAGAGGCTTCAACCAGATACGATGATAGGCAACCATAAATAAATATCAAAATTGTTTTGCTTGTTTCTAACCAAAATATTCGAAGAAGAATTATGAAATTTTGGTAGTTGTTATGGGACCGATTCTTCATATTTTCTGATTGATTTCATTTGATACTACAGCCAGATTCACAATAAGTTTCCGCTCCTAACCTGTTTCAGTTCTAGACTCGGGCTCGGGTCCACGGTTCCCGACATGAATGGGCCACACTACTAAACCCGGATTCCGATCCACAATTCCAGACATTGACCCGGGTCCAAAGATCATTCCTGTGTCTGGAGTGCTCAAATGAGGTAAGAGTCAACCAATAAAGATACTGGTATAGAGGGAGAGCGGAAACATACGTATGAGATATAGCCTCAAAAAAGCAACAACAAAAGTTAACGGTCTACCAAATAAAGATTTCGAAGGATTAGAAGAAGAGCAGATACTTACGTTTAATAACTTCTAAGTTGAGCAAACTTATTTTTGAAATATTGTCTATTCCACTAAAGATATATACATATATAACTACCGGTTTCGGCTTTATACCATCGTCAGGTCTAGTTATGAACTTGTCAGGTCTAGTTCATAACTAGACCTGACGATGGTATAAAGCCGAAACCGGTAGTTATATATGTATATATCTTTAGTGGAATAGACAATATTTCAAAAATAAGTTTGTTTTATTTACTTACGTTTAAGTTTGGGTGTAGCCTCTTTAGCCTAGAAAAACACATTATTGCAGCAATGTAGTGGAGAGGTTTCAACCAGATTCGACGATAGTCAGCCATAAATTTCTTTTGGTTGGTTCTAACCAAAGTAGCCGAGAAAGAAATAGAGAATACAGGTGGACCTTGTGGACCGATCCTTCATATTTTCTGAAAAAACATTAATACAGCCATGTCGGTAGGTAGCATCAACCGGATACGATGCATAGTAGAGCTGGTAGACGGATCTGGATAAACCAAGACCGGTTCCTGCCGACTGGTCAACCGGGTATTTGAATTTTTGGGTACCGGGTTTACGGTTCCAGACCCGGACCCTGCATCACGGTTCCAGACCCGGACCCTGCATCACGGTTCCAGATCCGGACCCTGCATCGCGGTTCCAGACCCGGACCCGGATTACGGATCATTAGTTTCACAAGTTTCTCGATAAGATGAAAGTGTGCAAGTTTTGTAACGCTCACACGTAAGTTTTCTCATGTTTTTATTTTCATCGAAGGGCAAAGTTTCTTTGAGCCTGTAACGTAAAATATATTTAAATAATTAAACATGTTTTGCAAAATATCTAAAACAACTGCCTACACAAATAAGGTGGTAACAAATAAGGTGGTAACAAATAAGGTGGTAACAAATAAGGTGGTAACAAATAAGGTGGTAACAAATAAGGTGGTAACAAATAAGGTGGTAACAAATAAGGTGGTAACAAATAAGGTGGCAACAAAAACACGTTAAAATATTTGAATTGGGAACAGGCAGTGCTGCAACGTTGCATATTCATAAAATGATTAGCATTAATTGCACTGTAAGATGAACAGATACATATTTATGGATTCCATGGATACATTACGATACTTTGCCAGCTGCAGCAAGCAGCAAATTATTTAATTGGTCCGAAATTCATCGTCCATTTTTCACCGGAATTTCATATTTTCCAACACAATTTTCATTTCAAATTTGCCGAGATAGAGCGTTCACAAGGTTCCTACAACATGCACACACATAGACGTCATAGCAAAATTGGACGGACAACACGTGTTCAAGGGACCGTGAAATTCGTCCCAGTTCATATTCTTTCTGTTACGAAGGGGAAGATGTAGAAACTGCATCATTTTCAGTTGAGTCCTCCTCTCATCCCCCCCCCCCCCCCCCCCTTGCCTTCTGCTGAAAATTAATAAGTGACGATTTTATTTTTTATTTTTTGTTCTCATGATATACTTTTTATTTATTTATAATTGTTTTGGTTTAGATATAATATTTTAGTTTCTTTTGGTGTAAGTTCTTTGGTTGGTTTCGTCACATTTAGTTTTAATCATACATAATCAATTCTAGCATATATAAACTCCCTAAGGCGCCGGTAGCTTAGTGGTACGCGTGCTTGACTTCTGAACTCAAGAACGTGGGTTCGTAACCCGACCGAGGTCCTTAGTTTATTTTATCTGGGAGGTAAAATAAACTTAAGCACGCCGTCCTTCGGATGGGACGTTAAGCGATGGTCCCGAGCCTGTACAATGTCAGGTACTCGTTAAAGACCCCTACCCTAGGTGAATAAAAATTTAGGGTAGGCAAAATGTAGGACTCCCACAGTAGAGTCGGGCTTATGTCCACCAGAGTGACGAAAGAGCGCTCTGGTAGTAGGCGATATGACCTCATAGTTAAAGCCTGAGTCATAAAACCTAACCTAACCTATAAACTCACTTAAAATATATATTTATTGTATTTTACTGTTAATACAGGCTCTGAAGAAGGCACACTCAGGCTCTGAAGAAGGCACACTCAGACTCTGAAGAAGGCACACTCAGACTCTGAAGAAGGCACACTCAGACTCTGAAGAAGGCACACTCAGGCTCAGCACAAGAGAACATCTCTTACCCGCCGAATACTTCCAACACTCCTATGGTCTGGCGTAAACAGACAAATAGAATATTTTCAAGAAGTGTGTACAAAAAGTATGTCTTTTTCTGTTTTTCTGCTGGATTCTCCCTCTGGCAGGGATGATGGACTCAGATCCAACTTTAACTGCCCCAGGCTGAGGGACAGGACACAACTAGGAGTGAAGGACTGTATATTTTTTGTGACTGCTATCTATGCAAGGGGGCTTCGACAGCTGTTCGCTCCTCTCAGTCTGCTTCATACAGCTACCAAGTATCCACCGAAGTTCTTTAACTTACTTCTTCACTTCAAATAAGAAAAATTCAATAAAAATAAGTTTTTGCTCTCCCTCCGGAACCTACCTATCTATCTCGTTGGAAAGTAACTGCTGTCTTAGTCAAGGACTCTAGATGATTATATCACTTATCAGGATATTTAAGTTGAGCGAGCCCTTCTCTTATAATCACTCCCTTCCCTTCGGCCGATTTTCCTGTAAACCGACAAGTGTCGTCTTTATGGGATTTCGCATTCACATATAAAATATCGTGACGGTACATTTATTTTATCGGAAATTATTGGTTTTTTTTTGTTAAGAGATCAGAGGAAAGGGCTCGACTCGAAAACCCTAAAACTGTCGATGATGGTCTTGGAGGGAGCAACATCATTATTACTCAATTGATTGATGTGTGCTGGGCAAGTACATTGCCGGTGATTCACCGATGACTTTTTACTAATTATTGTAATCGTTCGAAAATCCGAGATCGAATTTCACGTTTCAAGGTCCCCTGAATACGTTTTGACAATTTTCATGATGATGTCTGCTTGTGTTTGTGTGTACTCAAATTTGTGATCGCTCTAATTCAAAAACGATTGTAGCCATGAAATTGAAATTGAAATTTGAAATGAAGATGTCACATGTGCAAATTTAGATTTGATTCAATTTTGGCCTCAGAAGAAATCAGATGAAAATGCACACGTCCTAAATACATTTTACCGTTTTATATCTGATAGGATTTTCGCAGGTCGCCTGCTTAGCGAGATATATGTACTTCGAAAATAGTTTTAAGATAACTCGAAACCCATTCTTTTAGACGTTTTCTTCATTTCGGCGAAAACTGTTAGTTCTATCGAAAAATTGGTCGTAACGAAAACTGTTCCTTATTAAATTACTAACCATTAGATACCCTAAAATTTGAGGTGTAGTCTTAAGTGTGTCTTAATTTTGTCACTGAAATCTGAGATAAATCCTCTACATTTAAACATCTGTTTTTTTTTTTTTTATTCTCTCTTTTAAGGCTTTTGAAGACAGGGTTCAGAGGAGGCCCTGGTAAGATGAGGATCCCCAGGAAGGCAAAAGGCAGGTACCCGCCCGAGGGGGCACCAGGCATCTAACTCCATATATATTTCCGTTTTATATAATTTTCGAATGCATATATGTATAGGTTCTAGTTAAAGCCTCTGGAACTTCATATGTTGAACAACAATTCGAAATGAACTTACCCGGCCGAGGCCCTTACTGTATTTTATCTGAGAGGTAAGGGCCAACCTTTTGTTAGCCAACATTTTGCACAGACAATTACATAAAACCAGATAAATATTGGAAATACGTACAATAATGAGCGGTTTTAGAGACGAATGTTTAGGGTTTCTTAGCTTGAAAACGGTACCTTTATAGCGAGCTGTGTCAGTATTTTTCTCTCGAGGCCAAACAAACCACTTGTGCTAGAAAGTTGCTGTTTTTTCTATAATATTCAGATATATGGTCTAACGCAAGGAAAATTATAAACATCATTAAATGAATTTTCGCCCCAAAAATTAGGGGTCACAAAAACAAAATATTTTCTGAGAACACAGAATAGGATGTCCTATAAAGGCTAACTGCCACAAATATGAAATATATATACATATTTTTTTTCAAATTTTATATTCAGTAGTATAGTGACTGTGAGGAAAAACAGTCCTTGAGCTGTCTCCTCACCTCTGATCTAAACTAAAAAAAACGAAATATATCTAAGCAATGTGCAGGTATCACTCAAGAATAAGTGACTCGCAGGGTTGAAAGTATGAACTTTGAACTAGGTTCAGGGGCATATAATGGGGAACCAGTTCAATGTAATATTGTTAGTTGTGGGGACACCAAAATGTTGTGTAAAGAATCAAGAAGTTGGGATGGAGAGATCCTAGAGTTGTGCATTCTAGGAAGACGAAAATTTGGGCGCACGAAGTTGATCAGAAATGACGTAGACCAGTGGCCTCTCGAACCAAACTGATTTCACAGAGGTCCTCATGTTTTTCGGTAATAAGGTAGTCTTCTGTTTCATCGTTTTTGCCCGTGGAATTCTCTCCCAGGAACCGGAGTTTCCAAAGCCCTATTCAGAAGATTTGTCAGCATGCCTCATTCCTATGATTTAAATTGGATTCCTGTACTAAAGCCAAATTTGCCCGACCTAGTGTAGACCGCTCCTATAAATAACGTGCTTGCTCCTGTCGGTTCGAGGACGCGGAGCGAGGGACGCAGACTCCCCTCCCCCGAAGTGGTGGGGGCCAATGTCGGCCTCCCATTGGCCAGCTTCCCAGGAGGGGGGAGGTTTAGGGGGAACCTCCGGGGAAAACAGAGTGTGGAGGGGGAACCAGGGGAAGGAAACTTTCAGTTCAGTAGCGTGCCAGCTGTTGGAGTAGGTGTGTAGCTCTTGTGTTTGTCGTCAACGCTGTTTTTGTATCTTGTGGCCCAGTTTTAGTGTCCTTCCACTCCGAAAATCGCCCTACGCAGCCCGACCTTCTTTGGATTAAGTGCAGAGTGTTGTGTTTTTGTTAGCCAAGTAGTTGTGCTTGTTGAGATAAGTTCTGTGCTGTGTTGTGTTCCGTGCTGAGCAGGCACCCCCCTCCACCCCACTCTAAATGCCACCCAGCTCCGTTAGTCTCTTCTAAAAGAAAGGTAGGTTATGTTCTCTTTTGTAACGCTTTCTAATCAGCCGGCCTCATCTTACCGCATTTTCCTATGTGCATCCTATGTGCTTCCACCCCACGTGTTTTCCCAAAAACAAACAACACATGTTTTTTCTGTGTGCATGTTGGATTGCATGTTGTCTCCAGGTCCTAACCGGCTGCTTCCTGAATAATACAGTTAAGTCCTGTAAATAATAGGTTTGGGCGTCCTGGAAAACTGTAGTAATTGCCAGGGGTTCGGTCACACACAAAAATCGATCCCCTAACAGCTGTGCCCCCCCTCCCTTCTCACGAGTACAAAGAAAATGTCTAACCCCAACCAGACCTCCCAACCCACCCTACCTCTGGCTTCACCTCACACTCGCTCCCTAGCCTAAGCTTCACCTCACACTCGCTCCCTAGCCCTGGCTTCACCTCACACTCGCTCCCTAGCTCTGGCTTCACCTCACACTCGCTCCCTAGCCCTGGCTTCATCACACTCGCTCCCTAGCCCTAGCTTCACCTCACACTCGCTCCCTAGCCCTAGCTTCACCTCACACTCGCTCCCTAGCCCTAGCTTCACCTGACACTCGCTCCCTAGCCCTGGCATCACCTCACACTCGCTCCCTGGCCCTGGCTTCACCTCAACTCGCTCCCTAGTCCTGGCTTCACCTCAACTCGCTCCCTAGCCCTGGCTTCACCTCACACTCGCTCCCTAGCCCTGGCTTCACCTCACACTCGCTCCCTAGCCCTGGCTTCACCTCACACTTATTTGGGAATGTTTATTTGCTGGTAAATTTGTTATTTTATTTTTTCGGCGGATCCTGAGAAGTTGCTTCTTTCCGACGATATTTCGGAACGAGTAATAATGGATCGTCGAAAATAAATGACACTGAACCACTACTGGGGGGAAAATGGTTCTATTTACTTTTCATAACAATATTTCAAGAAAAAAAAAAAAAAAGTCTTTTATAGCTAGATGAGTTCAGTCATAAGGTAAGTACATGTATATAGTTGAGAGAAGACACGTTTTGAGGCCGACCTGTACGTTGCTGCTAGAGGTACCCTCGCAGGAGACCAAGGTACCAGGCTACCAGAATCTGTCAGGAGCTCGCACCCTTCTACCTCACTCACTTCAACCGACACTCAACAAAACATCACTTTGTTGTTCACTCAGGGTTCCGTAGGTCGAAGGCCTTCTCAGGAACCCTACCAACGAGGCTCTTTCAGGTCCATCCTCTGAAATCTGGGAACATTTAAAAGTGTTATTTAAACCTAGAGAAAAATCAGTGGGGCAAAAAATAACTCGGTAGAAAGGAAATACTACTAAGCCAAAAAAATACACTATTTTGAACTTTATTTTACTGTGCTATCAATATTCCTGATGAATGAGATTCGATGTCATGAAATCGTCCCATTCTCATGACAGTCTATGACGTAGGGAGAAACTATTTCAGATCAATATAATTATTAAACGTACATTAACGCAATGTTCGCCTACGGTTTCCTTCAATGAGGTTCCTGAGCGTGAAACAGCGTAACATAGAAACATAGCATGTACTGCAGTGAATTAAGTAACCTTATTTGACCCCCCACCCCCACCCCCCTGGAATCTATTAAAGTTTCACTTTGCAGAAAGTTGACGGGAGATGTGTAGTGTGGACCCAGCCATAAATCACTATGGGGGGGAGCTCGGCATTCCGTGAATGATACACGATGCTACGAACAGTTTCCAATGTTGGTCGCTTCGTGTGGCGGGACTTCGACCTACGAGCTTCTCAATGTCAAGCGACAAACATTCGTGTTGGAAGATGTTCCGGCAGTTGTCGGTCTTTTACACCCGACTCAAAGGAAGTCTGGAACATTCGAAACAAGCCATTCGTTTATGTGGACGCACGGCTACACGAATCAGGTACTATTATAACAGTGTATAGTTATTTATGCTCACAATTACATGTAAAACAATTACAATAATTATATTATAAGTTTAGATCATAATATTCCGTTATGCTATTATACTCCAACTTTGTCCATTTACATTAATTTCTTCGTCTATAATATTTACTGTTGGGTTATTATCAGACATGTCATTATGTTGTTTATGCTTCATTTAATTGAGCTCAATGATTAAATGATTAAGCAATTTACTTATTGACAATTCTTCTTCAATGTAAACATTTGTCAAAACAGATAAAACTTCTCGATTCTCGTCAATTACTTCTGGTGACATAACACCCGTCGTACCAAATTTATTTGATTTAAATCGTATTTTTTAAATTTAAATCGGATTGGATCAAATGTTTCAGTTCAATAATCGGATCCAAATCATTTGACTCAAACGTTTCAGTCAAGGATTGATGCATCGTGTAGAGCCAGGTACCTAAATAGGATAAATCCTATTTGTTTCTTAAACTTCTCTGGGATGTTCCACTTTTGGTTGTTTCCGGCATTTTTTCTCCAGAGGTGTCTTCTTATTTTTTCGTTGGACAATATTTCGGGACAATTGCAGGTCCCTTCTTGTTCTTCAACGGAGTTCATAGTGACCAGAAGAAGGGACCTGAAATTGTCCCGAAATATTGTCCAACGAAAAAATAAGAAGACACCTCTGGAGAAAAAATGCCGGAAACAACCAAAAGTAAATCCTATTTGACACCGAGTTGCACACCCTCCTGGAAGTGCACCAAATCACCAAAAAAATCTAGGTGAATTCAAGGGAAATAATCGGAGTATTGTTGGCCAGAATGTGGTATCTACTTTTAAGTATATAGTACTCGGACACGAGTAGTCTATATTCGACAAATGAAGGTATTATCGATGTGCTTACTAAAAAACCGGGTGCGTGCAACTCCGATGCGTAGCGAAATGAGCGTGACAACGTCTGAGTTGCGAGATAGCGAAAGTTTCAAGAATAAAATATAACAAATCATTTCAATAAAATTTTTGAACCTTGAAACAATTTTAAAACAATATAGAAAGAAAACATTCATAAGCATAATAGTTTTCAAAAAATGAAAATTTGGTTTAAAAAATTTTAAAATTTTTATAAAGAGTTTATTCGATAAAAATATTATTTTCAAATTCATAGATCAAATAGTTTTAGAATGGTGAACAATTTTATGGAGCGTTTATTTAAATCAATGCTATTTTCACATTTATACATCATGTAGGACAATAATGTAATTGTGAAGTTCAATCAAGAATTCGATTAGTTAAGAGATAACACAAGGTGGCGGATGCTCTCTCTCGGCGCATGCGCGATACGAAAGTAACATGTAGGTAACGAAGTTTTCTAACATGGGGTGCTGGTCTTCCAAGTTATAAGACGTTGTCACGTCAAAAAAGAGTTTAGATGATAGATGGGAACTTACTTCATGTTCGGATTCAAGTGTTCGGCAGACTATTTGGAAAGTCTCCGATTTCTTGCCTTCTTATTTTTTAAATGTTCTTCTTGTAGTTGCCGTTGATACGTTTTTTATAGGAATTTTATATCCTTGACTGGAATTTCTACAGATTCCTGGAATGGCTGGAGTGGCAGATAACGATCGGGGTATTTGAATGACAAAGTCCCAGCCTTTTGGGTATGTAAGTCCGGAGGTCGAGGTACCTTTAATCGATATACAAGCTGTTCGCAGGCTCACATTGCGTACCTTTCTGTTCTTTGGTTGCTTATTTTTTCTAACAGCAGTAATTTTTGATTCGATTATTTATCTTCCATCTTATTCATTCTTCCAAGTAATCGACTCAGGTCATATTAACGATAACGTTCCGGGGGACAGATCTTCCTGTGAAGCTACAAGACCCTGAGGCAGCTCTGGAGTGCCGATAGAGCTCCTGGTCACGGCTGCTCCCCTGCCTCTCCCGCCTCCGCTAACCTACACTCCTACCTCCATCCTCGTCTCTTTCCTTTCTTCCTTCTGAACCTGGACAACCTCACTCAAGCTTTTTTACTACGCTTTACTTTTCCGTAGGGGAAGTTACTTTATGGTTCAGAATTCGATGTGAATTTTTCATTGGAATTTTGTGTTTTTCGACCCCTGATTCGTAACTTTCGGTTGAGAAATATATCCACACGTAATTTTATATTTGTATCCGGAATCCTATATGGACGACACATTGATTTTCAGCCAAATCGGCCAAATTCAACTAAAAAATCCTATAAACTGTCGATGTAATAGATGTATAGTATAATTGATTCACAACCAAATTGGTACCAGAGGGAGAGAGTGAGCTTACTTTATTCGCGCTGTGTTGTACATTGCCGGTGTTTCGCCGACTCTTCTTCTTCTTCTTCTTCTTTCCTTCATATATAGTTTTCGAAGTTCATCCAGGACACGTTCACCTCTCCTAGGATAGTAATGTTCACCTGATTATTGTTCAGCTACATACAGGTATGTGTGACGTAACAGGTTTTGGTGACAGTTAAGACTCACGTTTTCGATAACCTCGATGAAAGTGTTTTCCAAACATAATTAATGAAAAAAAGAGTTTAGTTCACCTTATTAAAAACATCTACAAAGCTCAGTAAATAACCCCTCCCCCCCTTAGCCCCCCCCCCCCCCCTCCCCCCCGAAGTGAGAAGCTGTTTGGGGTGCCTTGCCCTCTAGGTGCTGGATGAACCAACAGAAGCGTATCATTTAGTAAAGTTAGCAGTTGGTGAAGTCTACAGAGCTAAGTCCCAACTTAAATAGAACCGAGTGAAGACTATTAGAGTCAAGGATGAAGCAGCTAAGTCCCCGTCTGTAGCTACCACGGGCTTACTCCCGTCTGTTTGTCTAATCAAGTTGGTGGCTGGGTCTCCTCTCCCATCCCCCTCATCCTCCTACCAACCTGAAGAAGTTTACAAGAAGGAAATAAGAAACGTCGCCGATGAATCGCCGGTAATATAAGGGACAACGCGAATCAATTAAGTTTCTGCTCTCCCTCTGATAAAAAACCACACTGATTTGATTGTTGATCAATAGGTGCGCCCTATTCTTAATAACACATTTATTACGTCACAGTTATCAAGGATTTTGAATTGAGCCCCTCCCTTTACCTTTGACTTATTTGGCTGAAAATCGATAGTTGTCATTCATATAAGATTCTGGAGAGGGCGCCGGTAGCTCAGTGGTATGCGTGCTTGCCTTTTGAGCTCAAGATCGTAGGTTCGAAACCCGGCCGAAGCCCTTAGTTTATTTTATCTGAGAGGTAAAACAAAAATTAAGCACGCCGTCGTTCGGATGGGATGATGTCAGGTACTCGTTAAAGACCCCTGCCCTAGGTGAATAAAAATTTAGGGTAGACAACATTTACCAGACTGACGAAAGAGCACTCCGGTAGTAGGCGATATACCTCGTAGTTAAAGCCCGGGCATGAGTCATAATAACTAACTATAAGATTCTGGATACACTGCAATTTCGCATCGATATAGTTATTCTACTGGGAGTTATCGTGTTCAGAAATAGATAGGAATTTTATTTTTCTTATTTTTGGAATGAAGGGGTCGGAAAACACGAAATTGCGGTGAATGCTGAACATGGAATTTCCGGTCGATTACATGACTTCCCCTATACATTGTGTAGCTTGGAGAGTTCAGCGTTTGGCAGCCCACTTGCTGAGGTATAACAAAACGTCCTTCACATGACTTTACCTCTTTAACACTCTCCCAAAAATGTATCTTTTAGACGTGAAAACGTCTATTCGCTCGTTAAGCACAGTGATAGCCGGTCAAACTTTCTTGTGTTACAAAATACCGTCAGATTTCAATCAATAATAACTACGAGACTCATAATGCGATAACAACGGTTGAGGTCGCAATGGATAGAGCATGTCTCTACGTGTTTGTTGTGCAGTGTTTGTTTTGCCTGTGACGTTATCGGGCTAGTGTGGGCACCGGATGATTGCTGCGTTGTGTAAAATTAGAAATTAGTGTAGATAGGGCGTTGATTCGGGTGTCATTGTAAAGAGCTTGAGTAGCACTACTAGGACTCAAAGTGAAACACTAAAAATATTCGCAAAATATATGTAAAAATCGGTATTAAATTGAAAATTGCAAAAAAATTAAAGATGTCGTCTCATATGAATCGTAAATATGCGTGGAATTATAGAAAACGCAAATCAGAGAAAAGCTCGCACCAGAAGGAATTTAAAAAACCCAAAAAGTCTAGTGCCGAGCAAATGCAAGAACTGCGGCATCATCGAAAAGAAAATGAAAAATGATTTTATCCCGAAGTTTTCACGAAAAATCTACGGCGTGGACCTTGACTACGCCTTAATGTTGTTACAAAATGTTGTTACATTTGTTTGGGTCATTACTTTACATATTTTGTTAGAATTTCAAATCGGCTAGCTTTGACCCAACAGAGGGAATATATCGACATGGAGGGGGCTTAACTTCTCCCCCTCTCTATGACTCGCCTACTGGACGATAGGAACGTTTACGGAGAATCTTCAAAGTTTTCAAGAAGGGTTTAGGGGGAGAGTGGAAACATACCTGATTAGCGAGACTCACGGACTCCTGTTCTTCAGTTAGTAAGTGGTTTATGTATTAAGAAGAGTTGCACTGCCCCAACTGGTACCGACATAAGCCAATACCAACCCCATGCCAGCTCTAATCCCTCACTGGTGGTTACAATCCTTTATAATCCCCTGTTCACCCACACTAAATCTGTATGTGTGTGTGTGTGTGTCACCCGCTCTCTCTCATACCAATAAGGGTGGGGGAGACTGTGGCGTAGGCAGCCATTTGTACTGAAGGGGATCACTTTTCATTCTCCTACTTCCTCAGCTGTACGTTCAAATCCAAAAACGTCCACCAAGTAACTGCACATATAATAAATGTTCAGCTGATTATTAACATTATCTTGTGCGAAACATATTTTTACTAAATTAATGACCTTTCGAGAAAGAAATGAGTTTTTCAAAAATCGTTACAGGTATAATAATAATGTATGTAATGCATGTATAATAAATAACAATCCTTGATTTTTACCCGATTTGCCTCAGCCGGGTTCCGAACCCGCGATCTTGAGCTCAGTAAGCAAGCACACTACTTCTGAGCTACCGGTCCCCTCTAATGAAAAATATAAATTCTTAAAAGTCATACATACTTTATGTATATATTTTCTTGTTCATGGGAGGGGGGGGGGGGGGGGGGGGGGGGGGGTTCATTTATCCGGACCATCTAATTTCGTCGATTGGTATAACTACCGTAGAGAGGATGTGTACCGCTGGGTACGTCACTGACCCACCCACAATGAAGTTGCTTCGCTACGCTCCCACTTTCATCAATGACACACCCCCTCCCCTCATCCCCCCCCCCCCCCCCCCCCCCCCCCCCATTCATGTACCATTTACATATCACACATTCCTCTCCTATTCCCACTCTTATATGTATGTATTATTTTCGGTTACTCTCCGCTATCCTGACACAGGTTGGGTGACCTAGCTATAACTGGCTCAAGTCAGCTTTATCCAAAAGGTCTGAGGTATCCACAAGGGTGGCTAGTTCGCTTTACCCGGCTGTTAATACATTTTTAATTAAATTTCTTGCTTTACCCAAGGCAGAATGCCATATTTCTCATAAGTTTCTGTCTGCTATCCCATTCTAATCTGAAAGAGGGTCTCTCCCTATTCTCTATGTGTCCTTGCTAACTGCTTGTCAGGGTCTCAGTATGTACTGATATGACGAAGGATACCTCGGGCCAGACAAAGGACGCCCCTCTGTCAGCGGTTCTCCTTCCCACCGCCCCAACCTCCTGCCTCCAGCTCCCCAAAAAACAACGTTTCTCCTCATTACCATTTCAAGTAGGGGTGGGGGCTTTGCTTTCTGAGCTTTCCGAAATTAAGTTGGCTCTAATTGGAGAGCTGACGGAGAGGTGCCTATTTTAGATACCTTTTCTGTAGATTTCCTTTCAATCTTTTGTTTATTGACAAAGCTTCCTGGGTATTTAAACAGACAGCCTTCTACTTCAGGAAGACGGGTCTCCTGCGCTTCTTCAGTATCTGTGCCTTCTTCGTATCAAGTCAAGCAGTCGTGTAACAATGCTAAGGGTGGGATTGTAGATTACATTAAGAACTTCCGGCTGCATCAGACTTAGAAAGAACTCTTCTTTTCTATACAAGTAGATATGAATTCTGACACCTATTTGTTGAGGCAGAACTTTTCTAAATACCATTAGAGGACAAACGAACGAAGGGAACAGACGCATCAAATTGGGTGACGATAATGAGTGGGCGGGAAGAGAAGCGGCGCGAATGGAAAGTGGTCGACTGCCTATGGGGAGGGGGGCTAATCCGTTTAACAACAACGGCATTCTTAACGACCGAATAATAATGTTCCAATTAATATGAACTATACTGTGTCCCTCATGGCGTTGTGGTAAAGGTAGCTGCTTCTTGATGTTAAGGTTCCGGGAGATGAAGGTTACTACTTCCCCAGCTATTCCAAGTACGTTATTCCAAGGGCGTTAGTTACGTAATCGTTCAAAAATTCAAAGTTGAGTTTTCACAGGAATTTCGTGTTTTCCAACTTTCTGAATCCAAAAATGTAAAAAAAAACTTGCTGTGTGTCTGTCGATAGAATGAATATGTTGATAGGAAATTTTATATTTGTATCCAGAACCCCAAATTTCATTTCTCTCAAAACGGCCAAAGGGAGGGGGTCATTATTAGATTAGTAACGAATGTATCGACATGGAATTTAGTGTGAGGATTCAGAAGTGAGACATCTTGTAGATTTCAACCAAATAAGCTGGGGAAATACATTGCAGGCGATCTGACGACCGTTCTATCTGTGAAGGCAGGTTCGGAGATATCGAGTGAGTTGCATGCAAGCTGACTGATGCACATCCTCTATGCAGTCCTCATCGTAAAGTCTGAAGTTCCCAGATTGAGTGTTGCCGTAGTGAGGAAGACGAGCAGATCTCTTCGTCGCCTTCTCCAAGGACCGTAAAAAGTGTCGTTCACTTCTCCATAATTGTCTCCAACCCATTCTCACTTTAATTACCTCTCCAATGTAGTCGCGTGTCTTCTTCTCTTTATACTTTTCTCCAACTAAAATGTCTACATTGCTACAGCTGTTATTTACTTCTCTCACTTGTACCAAGTAGGTATAGCACAAGTTATGTAATCGGTCAGAAATTATATGTTGAGTTTTACGGTAATTCATGTTTTTCGATCCCTAATTCTAAAAATGAAAAAAAAAGTGTGTGTTTGTCCGTCAACACGAATACATCGACGTGAAATTTTATATTTATATTCAGAACACTATAAGGATGACTCATTGATTTCAGCCAGATCAGCTCGAAGGAAAGAGGGGGAAATAACTGCCTGTATAATGAATGATGTATCGACATGAAATTTCTATCTGGATTCAGGGCCTTTTTAAAAAAACAACTGGGTGGCTCAACTGAAAAACCCTAATAATAACAGTCTATGTAACGCGATATTTAGTATGAGAATTTAGATTACTAATTCGTTGAGTAAGATATCAATAGTACAATATTCAACCAAATAGCGGGAGAGCGAAAACATAGTTGATTAATTCGCACTGGGGAAGTATATTAAGGGATGACTTGTTTAGTTTCTTACCATAAAAGTGATAGAACCAATGATATAATTTTCTAAATTCCACTTCTTTAACCTGTTCCCCCTTATGGACTCAACCAAGTTGGAACGACCAATATTCTATAAGAAATATATTTGGGTTCGAGAGAAAAATGACTGTATGCTTAAAGGAAAATGAAATAGGGTGACTTGTGGAGAGAGGGTGGCTAGGGGGATGAAGAAGTAGGGGTGGAAACCCGATTATCGGGGTCCTGGGACTCAGTTAGCAGCTCATCAACGGCTCCCTCCCAGGCTCAGTGCTGTTCCCAGCACCAACAGCCAGGCTTTCTTAAAGCAATTCTTAGTAATGCACACCATCTGAGAATGTATGTAGAAAAAAAAATTACAAAAAAAGGTGTATTAACAATGAGAACTTCTGTAGGACAATAGCTAACAATTAAGGGTAACAACTTGAGTTTATCGCAACCTGGGCGTGGAGATGAGGCTGCAGAACCAAGCCTAGCGAAGGAATACGACATTTTCTTACAAAATACGTTTTATTAACATATTGATGGAAATACCGCGGTAAACATTGCATCTCCATTCATAAGCACACACGCACTAACAAAATCAATGATCTTGAACAGCGATTCAATACTAACACTGCGCTTGAATCGCAACAACTGACAAGCCGGCCGGCTGTGTCACACGCTTTGTTTTTTTGCATTTTTGGATCAGGAAGTCTGAAAACATAACATTCCAGTGACAACTTAATGGAGTTATTATAGAAAGTTGGGGAGCCCTGACTTCAAATTATAGAGTGTTGGCGAGTAAGATGCCGTTGCTAAAACTTCAAATTACCGAGGGGACCAAATGTACATTAATCTTTTTCAATTTTTCGGCTGTTTTTCAAGGGCCCTGGACAAAACTTCAAATTATCGATAGATTCAAATTATCGAGAGTCACCTGTACTTGGTTCAGCTGGAGAGGAGTAAGTAGAGATGAAGACACGCGACTACATTCGAGAAGTAGTTAAAGTGAGAATGGTCCGTTAGTCGTTAGTAATCAGAATCAAACGACTGAATGAGTGAATTACGGATAGTGCAGGTTTGGATCTTTGTATGGAATGTTGTACTTTTCGTACTGTGCACTACTACACGTACTTCGCACTAATACACGTAAAAATAAACAATCCGTCAGAAATCAGTTGATTTGACCGAAATTTCATATTTTCAAAATGATTCAAAAAAGGAGAGGACCAGAGGACGGAATTTCTACTCAAAAAACTGCTGATGTGATTAATATATCGATTTGAAATTTGATATGATTATTCAGAAGTTTCTGCATAAATCAACTCCAACAAACCGGTCTTGTGATGTATAAAAAAATATACATACATTAAATCATTAATATTAATAAAATTAATGATATTTATTTTTTTATAAAAATCAAGAAACCATTTCTTTTAAAACAAATGCAAGTAGAAAACAAAACATTATCATCAGCTGTTTTTTAGTGTGTGTAGAGTCGGGCGCCGGTCTGAGTGAAGGTGTGGAGAGTGGTGTTTAGGCTTGAGTTGTAATGAACTAAATATAAGTGAATTGACGGTGAAATTGATCCGCAAAGAAGGTACTGTTGTTTGTTTATATGTACAGGAAATATGCCCAGAAATATATAACTTAAATTTTAAAAATGGCCAAAATAAAAAACAGAAAAAGAATTTAAAAATTTAGTTTTTAAGATTGTTTCCTTTATTTTATAATGTGGTTCATTTAAAATATAAACCCAAACTATTTGTTGTAGTAATTTCTTTCTATTCATTTTCCCTGTTGGCCCTGTAAAGATAATTTAGAAAACCTTTGGATTAGATTTAATATTATTTAAAATTATTAATATGGCATCTCTTTAGAAATCCAAATGAAAAGTTGGTTAATTGATTTTTTTTTTTAAATACGTGCACTTTCTTAATAATTGTACGTCTTGAACTTTTGATATTTTTAGGGCCTTTTTCGAAAACTACTGTAGAAATCAAAATTTAGTAAAATAAAAGAGATAAAATTTCTACAGGAAATGTGGTAATTTATTGTTTTGTTTTAATTATTATTTTATTATTATTAATTTAATTTTTAATTATTATTTATATTTGTATGTATTTATCATTTATTTAAGATTAACACTTAAACCTCTTCTTTATTGACCACAGTCGATTGGTGTTCGAAGGATAGCCAAAAGTTATTTGATCAATTCGAGGTGGGGAAGTACAATGTCGGCGATTGACCGAAGGACGTTTTGTTATTATTGTTCCTTATCCGCCCGCTCCAAGGTTCACTCCATATCCTCCAAACATCTCTTCTGCGGTCTTCCTCTTTACGTCCCATCTATACGTAATACAGCAATACGTAGTATTGGTGAAGTTATGTAATCAGTCGGTGTAATTTCATGGTTTCTGACCCTTTGAATCTGTTAGTGAAACAAAGAAGTCATGTCTGTCTATTTGTGTATGCGAGTGTGTGTCGGTTTCAGTGGATGCGTCAACTCCCGATAGAATGAATGGTACCCACATGACATTTTATGTCAGCATTGAGAATAATTTGGGTAAGAAATCAGCCAAATTGGCGGAGGAAAAGAATTTAGGAGGAGAGTAAAATAATTATATTTCAAATTATTCTATAAGAAACTGAAGATGGTCGATGGAAGATGGCTCCTCTACGTCATGAGATGACGGATCCTACCAAAATTCCTAGTTTCTGGTCCTAGTTTCAGGAATTCATTCAGCGTTTTGCATGAAACTTTCTCTCGAAATGTAGTTGAAACGTTTTTTCCTAAAGATGGCTTTACACTGAAGCCCTCGCGTCTCCGTCCAGTTTCCTACGTAATATTTTTGACTCTGTTTACCACTCAAATCGATAGAGTTTTTCCCCTCGTCTGAGGAATGAGGAGTGTAATGTAAGGGGCAGATCATTAAAGATGTGGTGAAATAGAATCGTGGAGCCTAACGAGAGGCAGGGCCTAGGACGGGCGGAGAGGGAGAGAAGGGAAGAAAGGAAGCTACCCCCTCCACCACTTCCGGACTCCCGCCCCCGCCCGCTCTCACTTCGGCGGGAACATCCACTTTACAGCACTGACGCACTTCCGCCACCCCCTCCCCACCCTCTCTATCGCTCCATTCATCCGTAGCTCCCCCCAGGGGGGAGGGGGTTCATTCATTAGTAGGCGTCCTTTCAATAAATTAGACAAAACTGGATGGGTATGTACTGCCGCAGTGTTCTGTGACTGTTAGCAACGGCTCATGCGTAACTATTACTTCCAGAGTTATACGAAGTATAGGGGAAGTTATGAAATCGGTCAGAAATTCGAAGTTGAGTTATCATCGGAATTTCATCTTTTCGATACCCAATTCCAAAAATGAAAAACGTAATACTCCTATTAGTTTTCTCTGTAGGGAGATAGATCTCATAAGCGTGCTTTCCAAAAATAAGAAAACTGACGCAGTATCCTTAGTGATGTTATTAGGTTAAACTTGTGATTTCTTGAAAGGGCTTTGTGAATTATTTTTTTATTGAAGCTATGCTTCTTTTTCTTTGTGAATCTCTTCAATTAAAAGACATGATAATAATAATACATTTATTTCCGTTAAACCAATACATGGTAATAGGATACGTCAAATGTATTTATAAAATAAGATAGCTTATAAATTAGATATATAACTACTTGAGTCTAACACATCTATGATTAGTAGTAATAACAAAGCTATTAAAAAAAGTAAAATGAAATTAATAAAAAACTGAACGAATAAATATTTAAAAATATATGAGTACATAAACAAAATTAATACATGATACGTTTATAATAAGTAGACACATTTTTCAATTTAATAAAAATTAAGATAACTAAGATAACTTAAAAAAAAAAAAAAAAAAAAAACTCTTCGGAAGTGTTTTTATCCCAACGATGTTTCGGGACGTTCTTACCAAACGTGACCAAACGGTGAGACCTGAGCACTATAAATAATATAAAAAAATTATTGAGACGAAGACATAGAATGAAAACTGACATAATTGCAGAGATATTGTGAAATAATTCAAATGGACTTGAAAATAAAATAAAACTGGTTTATTTAATATGTTGTCTAATTTCACTAACTATATATACATGGGAGTACTTTCGGTATTTCTACCATCCTCAGCCAAAAGCATAAGAGATAAGCTTATCTCTTATGCTTTTGGCTGAGGATGGTAGAAATACTGAAAGTACTCCCATGTATATATAGTTAGTGAAATTAGACAACATATTAAATAAACCAGTTTTATTTTATTTTGAAGACATAGAAGTTGGATTTCTGTAAGAAGCATGACAAGTATTATAGAAATAAGTATTTGAGTAACTGAACTTGAGTTGTAAGTTGGTAAGGTAAGGAAGGTGGAAGGTTTCATTGACCCACATCTAAATACCGAGGACAGCGCTGCTAGACCCTCTTCTGTATATGTATACATATGAGTGTGTGAGATACAAAACTCGCTCGTTACAAAAATTGAGATGACAGCAGATTCTAAAAGATGTTTTGGCTCTTTATAAGACTAAAACATCAGATTGTATCAAAACTTGTTCTTTCCAATGGTTTTAGGTGACTGAAAATTGCAGTTAGTATCAAAACTGGTTCGTTGCATGCATGGTTTTTGCATTTTCTCAATATTCGGCTAATGTGTAACGAGCGAGTTTTGCATCTCACACACTCATATATACTTTCATTATCAAAAAGTCGTAGGTGAATCATCAGCTATGTACATCCCCAGTACTATTTTTTTCAATTACGTTTCCGCTCTCCCTCCAAAGCCAGTCGACCGTTTGGGGCTAAAACTCCATATTTGACTTACATAGTGGCTTCTGAATCCTCATACTAAATTTTCTATCGATACATTCATTACATCGGCAGTTATTAAGGTATTTAGTCGAGCCCCCCCTTTCTTTCAACCGATTTTGCGGAAAATTAATATGTGTCGTCCTTCCAGGGCTTTCAATTGACATACGAAGTCTCGTTTCAATACATTCATTACAACGGCTATTTATAGTTTTGGCGTTTAGCCTCCTCTTAAACCCCTCTCTTTTGGCCGATTTTACTGAAAATCAATAGGTGTCGTCTTTAGAGGTTTCTCTGGATACATGTAAAATTTCGTGTCGTACCTTCATTCATTCTATCGGGAGTTATCGCTTATTAGTTCACAGATTTTTTTTTGTTTTTTTTTTTCATTTTGGAATGTCGGAAAAACGAACGTTCCGCATAGAATTTCTGACCGATTACATAACTTCATCTATACTTCAAATAGCTGAGGAATAAAATTTGGGTCTGAGAGGTTATTATTAGGTTTTTGATTTCAGCCCCCTCCCTCCTGTCCATCTCACTGATTGGCCCGAAAATGTGTCATCCTTATTGGGTTCTGGGTATACATTAATGTTTTCTCTCCATATATCTAAGAGAGTTATCGTGTCCACAGACAGACATCTTTTTTTTGGGGGTTGGGGAGTCGGAAAACATGATACATATTCTAGTGAAAACTCGACATCGAATTTCTGACTGATTACTAGAGCTCCCCCCAACACTCAGATGGAAAGAAAAAAAACCTGGGGATTGTTTAGGGACGGATGTTATGAAGCTCGTAAATAACAAAGTATTTACTAAACATACATAAGGCAATGTGACTCATGTGAGTCCTTAGGTCCCTTGGTCATGTCAACTCACTGAAGGCTCATTACATAAGACAACTGTGACTCATGTGAGTCCTTAGGTCCCTTGGTCATGTCAACTCACTGAAGGCTCATTACATAAGACAACTGTGACTCATGTGAGTCCTTAGGTCCCTTGGTCATGTCAACTCACTGAAGGCTCATTACATAAGACAACTGTGACTCATGTGAGTCCTTAGGTCCTTGGTCATGTCAACTCACTGAAGGCTCATTACATAAGACAACTGTGACTCATGTGAGTCCTTAGGTCCTTGGTCATGTCAACTCACTGAAGGCTCATTACATAAGACAACTGTGACTCATGTGAGTCCTTAGGTCCTTGGTCATGTCAACTCACTGAAGCTCATTATTTGGAGTAGGTAGGTACATACTTAACGGTGGACTTACCGTCTGTCTGGTAAGGTTGTTGAATTGCAACTAAAGGATGGTGTGTACACCTAGGGACCTAAGCATCCAATGTTCTTATCCCTTCCCCATGGGTGTCCTAAATTTTGCAGGTTTAGCGCGCACAGGCTTGGGACCCTTCCGAAGGACGGCATGCTCATTGATTTTACCTCCTAAATAAAAAAACTAAGTGACGGCTAGGTTTCGCAAAGTAACACAGCTAGTTGCCTGTCTTTGTTCCTCCACCTGACCTCCTTCCTATCTGTGTGTCCGTTGAATCAAGCTCCTCTGTGACACTGTTTTGTGAGGGTCTCCATTTTGTTAGAGATGAGTACGAAGCAGCTGTCACAAGCACACATCAGCCCTCCACAGACATGCGGGGCCAGTATTCCTCTCACAAATCAAGGGAGACTCACCCCAATTATTACTTTAATCCCCCGCATGGCAAATGAATGGATTTTTTGATGGTGCAAAGTGATTTTATTATACGTGTAGAGGGCGCCGGTAGCTCAGTGGTATGCGTGCTTGTCTTCTGAGCTCAAGGCCGTGAGTTCGAAACCCGACCGAGGCCCTTAGTTTATTTTATCTAGGAGGTAAAACAAAAATTAAGCACGTCGTTCTTCGGATGGGACGATGTCAGGTACTCGTTAAAGACCCCTGCCCTAGGTGAATAAAAATTTAGGGTTGGCAAAATTTAGGATTCCCACAGTAGAGTCGGGCTCATGTCCACCAGAGTGACGAAAGAGGGATTGCGATATGACCTCATAGTTAAAGCCCGGGCATGAGTCATAAAACCTAACCTAATATGTGTATTTATAAACTGCATAAAAGATCAAAATTAATAAAATCCAAGATATCTAAACTAACGGACGGACGCACAGTGCGGCGGAAGCCGCACTTTGCGGCCATAATTCGAAAACTTAATGGATCGACCAGAAACCTCGTACTCGGGGGTTTTTGGGGTCGCTGATCACGAATCCGTCGTCAGAATTACGAAATTCAAAATGGCATATCCAATATGGTGTCATGCAAAGAATCGTTCAGAAGATTCTGAGAAACCGAGTTCTCGCCGACCTGCATTGGAATTTTTTTCATTTTGTTTTTCTTTTGACTCTTTATTATTTTTTTTCTTCTTTTGGTTTTCTTTTTTCAGTTCAATGAATTTTTGTAACCAATCATGATTTTTTTCCAAACATTTTTCTTCTATTCTTTTACTTGAATCCCATCTTGATCTCATTTAATGTACTTGATCTGATATTCGCTTGTTTTCTTCATCTGATAAATGATAACTTGAATTTTCACTTTCGGATAAAAGTGTTTCCACCTTAGCATAAATTTCTTTTATATCATTCTTTAAAATGTTTTTTATTTCATTGAATAATTTCAGCCTTGTTAAATCACCTTCCGTATTACTGGAACCTAAAAAATAAATACATATTTTTTTATCATCATTAAATTACGTTGATAAATTAAACAAAAATTAATATCTGGAATTTATATTTATATTATTTATTATTTGTATTTTATTACTCGTTATATCTGCGTTATCGAATATTCTATTTCTTTTTTACAAAAAGTTGCATAAAAACTAAAGTAGCAGAAGGTAGCAGCTAAATCCTGTTTTATTCAGTAACTAATACTTTTCTGAGTAACCTCTAATAGGTTTTAAGGCAGCATATGATGGCGTTTTATTACTATATGGTTTGAAAACTCAAATTTTATATAAAAAAATACAAAAATATATCCTCATATTTCTACTGCTAAACATTTTTTGTTACGGTATTGATATTTACTAAAGTTTTTACATATTTTACTAACCTTTAGACGTAGATTCCATTTGGTTTTGTTAGATTTCCTTTACTCCAAGAACTTTCACAGGTGTATAACTTTCCCTGTGTATCTACAATAATATGATGTTTGGGCCGCACAGTGGGACGGCACCAGAGTGTGTCACCACTCCAACATTTGAAGTTTCTCATCAAATGGAATCAAACGTACCCAGGCTTCAGAAATTCTTCTTTTAATTATCTGCATAATCCCCCTGATTAACTAAAATTTGTTGGTGAATCATCGTAAGTGTACATTCACAGCTCAAACAATCAGTAAGTTTCCGCTCTCTCACTAAAACCCCTAACAAGGGGGGGGGCTAGCTCTAAGAGAAATTCCTTAGTAGTCTGAACAGTTTCGTGTTAATGAAACCTCTATGTAAGGACTGAATCGCTCCCGCTCCTAACCAGTCAACCTCGGTTACAATTCAACCACTTCACTTTTCGCAAAACCCCGAGCTAACTAGTTATGTGCATTTTAATAATTTCCATGACATTTCATTTCCACATTGTAATTAGTCAGAAATTCGATGTTGCGTTTTCATCGAAATTTTGTATTTTTCGAAACACTAATTCCAAAAATGAAAAAAAAAATTGCGCACACAAGAACTTTCGATAGAATGAATATATACGAAATTTTGTATGTGCGTCCAGAACCCTTCTAGGTTTGGCCATTTTGAGAAGCCCTAAAACCGAAAAGTGCAATGTCCAGTCGTACGATTGGACAAATTATTCGGCCTATGAACTTAGCGCCCAACATATCCAACAGTTCATCTAATGATTTCTCAGACATTTTTACCAAATTGAAACATTTTTCTTATGTCCTCGTTTAGTTTCCCAATTTCTGATCTTTTGGTGAATGGTCGCCAGACCGCAACGGACCGAAGAGTTCTCTTCCGACCCGGGACCGCATCAAAGTGGGACATGGAACCCAGCTAGACCCGCAAATCTCATTACTTTCACTACCCTTTCCTACCACCACACAGCTCTATTTCAGGGCTCCCCCACTATGAAATGACAAAAGGCCGCCTAAATTAATTAACCCACTTCTCCCATCTCGTCTGGGTGGGGAACCTCCTTTTTGGTCATCATGTGGTCTTTTTCATTTGGATACTTGAGCCTTCAACTAGCTGTGGTCACCTACGTAGCCCAGTTGGTTTTTCTCGTTCATGTCTTTTTGAGACAACAGCCTGTCTAAATTGTGAATACCTCCCCCCTCACTTAAGCTCCATGAACTTCGGGTTTTCTCTCGATAGTACGTTCCAAAGAAGCCATGTAGCCGGCGGTGCCCGGGCGTGCCACTAACCAAGATGTGTCACCCACTCCCTCGGGTCCACCAGGGTACCCGAAATATTTATTTGTACCAAGAGGGATAAGTCTCTTCTACGGCCTCAAAGTCATTGAACATTTCAACTTATCTACAATTATTTAACTTGGAGGAAGAGAGAGATGAGGCTTGTAGTCGAACTCAAAGAACTTATGCCAAGCTTTCGGCCCTGAGTATGCCTGCTTCAAGCATGAATTAACGTAAATACAATCGTAAATAAATAATACATTGTTATTTTTATTTGATTATTACATTTTTAATCTGGTTTGAGTTAGGTTTTGTTCAGTTAAAATTCAGTTTTTAGCTGTTTAATTTTTTACTTCAATTTTGGTTTCTATACACTTATTACTACTATAAGGACAGATAAGGTTGCTAACCTGATCGAAGTTACTAACGGGAAGTAGCCTGCTGTAACTACCTATTTGCGTTCATGCTTCAGTTCGTGTTCCTTGTTATTCCATTAGGATTGTGTTCTTTGTGTGTCTGGCGAGGATCTCCTGGGCTGTCAGTCTAATTCCCTGAACAGGCTTTCCCCGGCTTTCCTTCTGTTCTTCCCGGGTCCCCCGTTCCCTCGGGATCCCCACAATCCCATCTCCCTCTGTCACAGTCTCCTACCCTCCTGTTATCCATCATGTAGGCTGGTAGTCTTATTTAAACTTTTCTTTTCTCTTTCTGTTACGGTTTCCTCAGATATAACGTCCGTCTAAGGACAGTCTTGCAAGGAGTAACGATAGTTTTCTAAGCTGTCGATACCCGACATCCAGAGACGTCCCTTTTGACTTCTTTAACTCTTTGATCTCCCGCCCCCGCCGGCTTCCATCCTATTTGTATGATTGCTAAAAAAAAAAGCTTTCATCCAAAGGTTTTTCGTTATAAGTGACTTTTATTTTTAATTAAAAAAAAAATACATTATACACTATTAGAAGGAAGTTAGTTATTATGACCTATGCTCGGGCTTTAAATGCGTGGTCATATCGCCTACTACCAGAGCGCTTTTTCGTCACTCTGGTGAACATGAGCCCGACCTTATTATGGGAGTCCTAAATTTTGCCTACCCTAAATTTGTATTCACCTAGGTTACAGGTCTTTAACGAGTACCTGACATCGTACGGGGTCGCCCATCACTTAACGTCCCATCCGAAGGACGGCGGGCTTAAGTTTATCTTACCTCCAAAATAAAATAAACGAAGTGCCTCGGCCGGGTTTCGAACCCGCGAACTTGAACTTAGTAAACAAGCACGCATACCACCGGCGCCCTCTACTAAAAGGAATATCCACTTAAAATAAATATGGACTTGAAAAATAAAATAAAACTTGTTTATTTAATATATTGTCTAATTTCACTAACTATATATACATGGGAGTACTTTCGGTATTTCTACCATCCTCAGCCAAAAGCATAAGAGATAAGACTCAAGAGATAAGACTCAATTTCACAATATCTCTGCAATAATGTCAGTTTTCATTAAAATAAATAGTAACTTGCAGGTTACTCGGCGTTAACCTTCCATTAACTTTAAGACAGTTAGTAACTTTTAGCAAGTTAGTGAAGTTATCTGCCCGGCAACCTGAACTGTAACCGGGCTTATAAGGATACTACATGAAAATCTGACGAAGCGTTAAAAAGCTAACAGAGATTTAATATTTCGGGCCCACAACACTCATTTTATATTTTGGGCCCCCCACAAGTCCTTGATCCTTGAAAAGCGCTGGAAATTTTGTAGATATACGTCCTGCCATTTATCCGTGAATTTGAAACAAAACATACAGACATACTCGTTCATGTTGACAATAATTGAACGGATGGTCTCTGAGGCCTTTATATAACATGAACGAACCAGTTATATATTTATTTTATATATATTTTTTATTTACGCGCTGGAAACTACGGCTTTAGCAGCGACTGCCGTCTCATTGTCAATGTCGGACGAGATGTCGGCCATTTTAAATCTTCTTAAAGTTTTCCAAGAACTTTCATTTGAGCCAACATCGTACAAAAAAAACGTCGTCAGTGAATCACCAATTTGTGCGAATTAATCAACTACTCTCTCCCTCTGAAATCCATCGACCGATTTTGTAAAAAATCAATACATGTCTTACTCAGGGGGACTTCTGAATCCTCGTACTATATTTCCTATCAATTCACACATTACGTCAACAGTTATTGGGACTTTGAGGAGTCCCCTGTCCTTCAGCCGATTTGACACATGTACAGGTGTCGTCCTTTTGGGGTTCTGGATACACACCATTTTTGACCAATTAAATAACTTCCCCTATACTATGAAATAGCCTGAGGAAGTAAAAATATAGACGCAAGTTTTTTCTTGGCAATTAATTTCTTTATAGCTTAAAGTGGCTTTATGGCCTCTTCAGAAAGCTTGGCGGGAGGAAATTGAAAAGCTCCAGTAGAGGAGGGATAAGAGAGAGTGCGATTATCTTGGAAGCAATTATAGATTCGCCTCAAGGAGGGGAGAGATATTGTCTCTCTGTCGCCCACCTGCGACTACCGCGCGGTTCTTGCACTAAAACGATCTGCAGCTTGTGTCACGTCGGCAATTATTCTTCTGTACAAAACGATTCAGAACTTGTCGCGCGAGATGTTTCGTTGTGTGGATCCTTCTCCGCAACATGGTTTTTACCGACACTTGATGAGACATATTGAATATAGATTTCTCTTGTCGATCGACAATGTAACTGCCTCCTCCAAGGGTACCCCACGAATCGAAGCATGGCCCCATAACCCAAGCTGAACAATCCTTCTATGGCCAGACCTTTGTCAAAAATATGTCCTTCTTTCACCTAAGCAAGCTTGTACTCCAGTCTCGTACTCTTCTCCTCACCACGGTCTGTCTTGAGACACCAAAGGTCTGTTGAATGGATCATTATTTATCTTCATTGTTGTAACCAGAGGCTAATGTCAGAAATTTGTTTCGGGAGGGGGTGCTGATGACCTTCCTAGCAGATAGGGCTGGGGAGGCGGGGCATGTTGAGCTTCCGGTTGTGTGGCTCCGAGCGGACTTGTCCCAGCCACGTTACGTACTGCTCTGGTCAGTCACACGACACACAACGTGCCTCGCCGCCTGCTTCCACCAATATGTCTTCCCATCATATATCACAGCACTTATCTTAGTCTATCCTTCTGTACAGTAATTCTTCAACGTTCATTATTCGCGTCTTTCTCATATTCGCGATTCATTGAATACCGGCTTACCAACCATATATTTTGCTTTGATTTCTGGAGAGCTATGCTACTATCTCAATCTTCCAGTTACGGCTTATTTCTCAGCTGATTGTTTATATAGTTCAAATTAAACAAAACACTATATACCTGATTGTTTTTATAGTTCAAATTAAACAAAACACTATATACCTGATTGTTTTTATAGTTCAAATTAAACAAAACACTATATACCTGATTGTTTTTATAGTTCAAATTAAACAAAACACTATATACTTGATTGTTTTTATAGTTCAAGTTAAACAAAACACTATATACCTGATTGTTTTTATAGTTCAAATTAAACAAAACACTATATACCTGATTGTTTTTATAGTTCAAATTAAACAAAACACTATATACCTGATTGTTTTTATAGTTCAAGTTAAACAAAACACTATATACAATTTGTCTCTATCAGACAATAGCAGATTCAAAAATGTAGCACGAATTAAGTTTTTTTTTAAATCCCCTTTTTTTCATAGGTTGATACGAAGTTTCTGATTAAAGCACGAATCTCAGCTGACTAATGTACGCTGGGCGTGGCTCGTTTGTACCTCTGCTAGTGCCAACAAATTGAGTATTTCTTTTTCTATTTTACTTGTTTGTTATGAGTATATGACTATGTGACAACATAACAATGTGAAAAATAACCGCACCAACAAACAGAGTGATATGGAACAAAAGTGGTTAGAGTAAAGAATTAATGTAATATTTATGTACCTAAAATCTAATTTAAATAACTTTCTGCTTTGTTTAAACATTTATATGCCCTTTTTTTGGTGAAATTTCAACAATTCCTATTTATCCCTATTATTTTTTCATTGCAGAACCTAATCTTCGTTTTCTCATACTATAGTCTCAAGATTGGTGTGAAGATACAGGCGACTGTTTAGGGATTATTGTAGTAGATTGTCTCCTCTTCTAGCGCCAACTTCTGTAGACTCCTTTTAACTTAAATACTTATTTTACTTCCCAGTTATACTAAGTATGATGAAGTTAAGTAATTAGTCAGAAATTCGATGTTGAGTTTTCAAAGGAATTTCATGTTTTCCGCCCCCCCCCCCCCCCTAGATACAAAAATTTTAAAGAAATAATAATAATATCTGGCTGTAGACAGGATAAATCTCATAATGTATAATGAACATATCGACAAGAAATTTTCAAGGTGGATCCAGGACCCACCATTTTTAGGGAAATCGGTCGATTTTTTTTTTAGAGTGATAGCGAAAACTTAGTTGATCATTTCAGACTGTGGAATTTTATTGCCGGTGATGCATCGAAAACTTTTTTTAAAATAAAGAAACGTGAACAGTTATGCTAGCGACTATCTCTCGGTTTGTCCGGCAAAGCTTTCTGGCTAATTGGTAATTAGAGTTGGCAGATTGGAGGTTAACTGAGTTTGGGGCGAGAGGGAACCAGGAGGTTGTCATGGGAACAGCTCCTGACTGACCTTGCTACTAGTGGGCCACGAGATCACACATTGAAGGGTCCGTCTGTAAAGTGGGGTACTGTTCACAAAGAGGAACCTATAATAGGTATAAGTGTGCATCTGTTGAATAGATATATTTAAAATGTAAAGTGTAAGGAAAAACAAAAAATAATGTATTCATAAAAAATAAATAAATTAAAAAATAATAAATATATACAACTGTATGTACTGTTCAGAGAGGAGGAGGCTGCGTGAGGTTGTCATGGAAGCAGCTCCTCCAGGCTTGTTATTATTAGGCCACAGATCACACATTGAAAGGTCCGTCTGTAGGCCCAACATTAACGTGCGGCCCTTTTCAGAGGTGAGGCGGGTAAGGTGAGGTTGTCGTAGGAAATCGCTTCTTACCTTAGTACGGTTGGGTCCAAAGGACCCATCTGATAACACATTGAAGGGGTCCGTCTATAGGGCCAACATTAAAGAGAGCGGTCAGCTGAAAATAACATTGAGCTTGAGGATGTGAAGTCTGTGAGCTTTTTGACCAGTTTTTAGAACATGCCATGACTACTGGCGGTACAGCTCAGCCCGGTCTGGAGAACATGCCATGACTACTGGCGGTACAGCTCAGCCCGGTCTGGAGAACATGCCATGACTACTGGCGGTTCAGCTCAGCCCGGTCTAGACAACATGCCATGACTACTGGCGGTTCAGCTCAGCCCGGTCTAGACAACATGCCATGACTACTGGCGGTTCAGCTCAGCCCGGTCTAGACAACATGCCATGACTACTGGCGGTTCAGCTCAGCCCGGTCTAGACAACATGCCATGACTACTGGCGGTTCAGCTCAGCCCGGTCTAGACAACATGCCATGACTACTGGCGGTTCAGCTCAGCCCGGTCTAGACAACATGCCATGACTACTGGCGGTTCAGCTCAGCCCAGACCGGGCAACATGCCATGACTACTGGCGGTTCAGCTCAGCCCGGTCTGGGGAACATGCCATGACTACTAAAATATAGATCTACTCATATACTACATTTTAGTCCAAAATTAATTAATGTATGTAAAATTCCTGAAAATGTATTATCTACCTAATGACTAGCGAAACTGCTATATTTCAGTAAAACTCAACATCAACAAGGTTAGGTTTGGTTAGGTTTTATGACTCATGCCCGGGCTTTAACTACGAGGTCATATCGCCTTCTACTAGCGCGCTCTTTCGTCACTCTGGTGGACATGAGCCCGACTCTACTGTGGGAGTCCTAAATTTTGCCTACCCTAAATTTTTATTCACCTAGGGTAGGGGTCTTTAACGAGTACCTGACATCGTACAGGCTCGGGACCATCGCTTAACGTGCCGTCCGAAGGACGGCGTGCTTAAATTTATTTTACCTCCCAAATAAAATAAACTAAGAACCTCGGTCGGGTTTCGAACCCACAATCTTGAGCTCAGAAGACAAGCACGCATACCACTCAGCTACCGGCGCCCTCAACATCAACAAGATATAAATTGTTTAAAAACTTCACATCTACAGAAAATTTTTTTAAAACCTATAATAATTTTATGATTGATATATAGTTGACCACACTACTGCGATGTATAAGAAAAACAAAAAAAACACACTCATTAAAATGATTAAATTCTTAACATTAAAAAAATTAATTATATTTATTTTTCTATTAAAAGCAAATTTCTTTTAAAACAAATGAGTAAAAAGCAAAACACGGCCATCAGCTGTTTTTTTAGTTGTGAGTTTAGGCTTAAGTTGTAATGAACTAAATAGGAGTGTATTGACGGTGAAATTGATCCGCAAAGAAGGTACTGTTGTTTGTTTATATGTACAGGATATATGCCCAGAAATATATAACTTAATTTTAAAGAATGACCAAAATTGTAAAACAAAAAATAAAAGATTGAATTAGTTTTAAGAATTTAGTTTCTAAGATTTTTCTTTCGATTTTTTTTTGTTTCAATGTTTAGTTTTTAATTTTAATAATGTAGATTTAAGAAAATAAACCCAAGCTTAGTTCTCGTAAATTATATTCTATCCATTTCCCCCGTTGGCCCAATAAGATAATTTGAAAACCTTTGGATTAGATGTATATTTTTGCAAAATTAAGAAAATAAGATGGCATCTTTTTAGAAATCCAAATGAAATGTTCGTTAACTGAATTTTTTAAAAAATATACGTGCACTTTCATAACAATTGCACGTTTTGAACTTTTGATATTTTTTTAGGGCCCTTTTCGGAAATTACTGTAGAAATCAAAATTAAATAGAAGACCAGTTATAAACTTTCTACAGGAAATGTGGTAACTTATTGTTTATTTATTTCATTGTTTATATTATTATTATTTCATTATTATTAACTCAATTATTATTAATTTTACTTATATTTTTTGATGTATTATATTTTACACAACTATAGTTTACTATACCACTAACTATAGTTTACTATACTACTTACTAACTGACCAACTATAGTTTACTAACTATAAATAATATTATTTCGTTTTCAATGGATGGCTGCTGCACTGTTTGAAATGTATTATCAGCTGTTCTTTTTATTTCAGAATACTTGTGTTTTGTTTTGGTTAGGTTAGGTTTTATGACTCATGCCCGGGCTTTAACTACGAGGTCATATCGCCTACTACCAGAGAGCTCTTTTGTCACTCTGGTGGACATGAGCCCGACTCTACTGTGGGAGTCCTAAATTTTGTCTACCCTAAATTTTTTATTCACCTAAGGTAAGGGGTCTTGTACAGGCTCGGGACCATCGCTTAACGTCCCATCCGAAGGATTTGTTTTGGTATTGTATTTAGTACTTGCATATATGTATTTAGTAGTTGCATATATATATAGTTGCACATAGTTAGTTATTATGACTCATGCCCAGGCTTTAACTACGAGGTCATATCGCCTACTACTAGAGCGCTCTTTTGTCCGAACTCTACAGTCGGAGTTCTAAATTTTGCCAACCCATCGACACAAAATTTACTATGAGGATTCAGAAGTCGCTATATAAGTCAAATATTTTAGCCCAAAACATTGAATGACTTTGGAGGGGGAGCGAAAACGTAATTGATTAATTCTTTCTGGGGAAGTACACAGCCGGTGATTCACCTGACTTTTTTGCGCAAGAAAGTGGAAGATAATATCTTTAAAATTGAATCTGCATGTATGCTTCCTAATGACCTCATTATCCGTCGACTGTTAAGTGGAGGGGGGAAGGAAAGGCAACATTTTTTTTGTTTAATTTAAATTTAAATTCCTCAGATTTCAGACGATGCAATTATTTAGTGCCACTTTCCTCAACTTACTTTAATTAAACTCGTATTAAACCGTGGTTTTTCACTCTCCAATCGTTTTTACATAGTTTTAAGTTGATCGTTGTGAAACTTAAATAACTTGAAAATTGTGGTGGGTACATAAAGTTCAGACGCACTCTGTGTTGACAAAAAAAAACAATGTATTCCCACTAAAACCAAACGATCGACGAGTCAGAAAATCTGGTGTTTGGGGATTTCTGAACCCTCATATAAAATTCATTACTTGGGCTGTTTTAGGGTTCTTGAGTTGTACTCTCCTCAAATCCCCCTCAATGTGCTGAAAATCAATACGTGTCATCTTTATGTTACGTAACTTGCTCTATACTTCGTATATAGCTGGGGCAATGAAAGGGAAGAAAACAAGATTGTGTTTCGAGGCACAGCTGGGGATTGTTGGAACTAAAGAGGATGTGGTTCAGTTGATATGAATAAAGGCTGTGTGAACCTCAAAGTTCACCTAATAAGCTTAGGGCGGGCCTCAAACTTCTCCTTACAATAGAGTCCACTTTGAAAAGTTCAGATTAAAAAAAAATTAAAAATATAGGCCTGTAGAAATGTCTATTGTATAATTATGTAGACTTGGCTAAGTGAGCTGAACCTTAGGACCGAGTTGGGTAGCGTTTTACTTCTAAGCGTTTTACTTCTAAGCGTAAAAACTTCGAGACTAATTCGTCTGACAATGAGTAGAACAGAGTGAGGTTATGAGTAGAACAGGGTGGGGTTATGAGTAGAACAGGGTGAGGTTATGAATAGAACAGCGTGAGGTTATGAGTAAAATAGCGTGAGGTTATGAGTAGAACATGGTGAGGTTGTGAGTAAAACAGCGTGATATGAGTAGAACATATGTTATGAGTAGAACAGGGTGAGGTTATGAGTATGTAATGGTCCAAAAATTCTACGTTGAGTTTTAACTGGAATATCATTTGGTCCAGCCTTCTGAAACTACAGAATTAAAGAACTTCGGTGGTCAACCAACTAGGTACTTCTCAAGTGCGAATTAATTAACCAAGTTTTAAATAAATGCATTTCTACTTCTCCGTGCACATCATCTCGTTGTCAGTGAATACATGGACAGGACACTTCATGTGTGGACACGGAGGCCCCTATTGATCTTCTGTCCAATGGCTGAAATGAAGGAGGGTTTATAGAGGTGGAAAAATTCATTGTTTACAAATATATAATAATTCGAGGCTGGCAAGGACGTTGTCGGTGATTCATCGACGATTAATTGAGGTTTGAAATCAGTTTGTTTCTTGATAGTGCGGCATTAGGGTTTTGTTTGAGAACGCTACCCTCTCAGCCTGTTGAACCTGAGAAGCATGGTATGGATGAGTTAACAGAGGGATCCAAGAAGATGGCTGATGTAGTGAGAAGTGATTATTTCACAGGTCAAATAAAATAAAGTCTGACCTCTCACAGATTTTTATTAGTAGTGGTAGCTATATATCGAGGTTTCCCTCATCATCAGGCAGTCTGATAAAAAATAAAAGAATTTTTGAATAAAACTAAATTATTTTATATTAAAAATAAATAAATAAAACAATCTAAAACGTTAACAATTTAAAATATCATGGATGGGGACAGACGAGTTATTGCTGTCCACCATCTGAGTCACAACTGATCAGACTGCCTGATGATGAGGGAAACCTCGAAAGCCGGCTAGCTACCACTACTAATAAAAATCTGTGAGAGGTCAGACTATATTTTATTTGACAACCTGTGAAGCCACCTTTATGTAGTTCTGAATTTAAATTGTGGCGCTAAGCTTGGAGGTTCGTCGCTTGTGGCGCTAAGCTGGGATGGTCGTCGCTTAGGGCGCCAAGCTTGGAGGATCGTTGCTTGTGGCGCCGAGCTGGGAGGGTCGTTGCTTGTGGCGCTAAGCTGGGAGGGTCGTTGCTTGTGGCGCCGAGCTGAGAGGGTCGTTGCTTGTGGCGCTAAGCTGGGAGGGTCGTCGCTTGGGGCGCTAAGCTGGGAGGGGTTCGCTTATGGCGCCAAGCTGGGAGGGTCGTCGGTAATGAAACCAAATTGGCTTGACTTCCATTAAATAGTTGAGGTTCCGCCATTTGCCTCAGAAAGGAAGCACTTCCCTGAACGTGAATAACGCTGTATTCTAGTGGCGGGGGGGAGATAAATGCTGCTCCAAGGCTCCCAAAGCTTGGCTACGCTAGTAGTTCCATTCGGGGATGATCCTGAGGAGCCCCTAGTAAGACTTCAGAACCCCCTAATTCTTGTTGTCTGATGTTGCAGAGGATGGAGGGTGCCCGAGTGAAGCTAACCGAGGTGAACCCGCACCTCGTCTGTGTTCTCTGTCAAGGCTACTTCGTCGACGCCACCACCATCGCAGAGTGCCTTCATTCCTGTAAGTTCTTCTCTCTCTAATTCTTCATTGATTTATATTTATTTTCATATTTCTTCGAGGCTGGTTTGGTATTTTCCGTAATGGAAAATACTAGATTTTGCCTACTTTTATATAACTGCAATTTATATGCTGAAATTAGGAGTTAAAGGTGAGAAAAGAAGTAGCTCTTTCCTGAATAAGTTTTAAAACTCTTTATGTCTGTAAAGACTCCCTTTTGTAAATACCAGGAGAATTTGAGATGATTTAAAAGTAAATTTACTATTTATGAAGGCATAAACAGAGTTATTTATTTAATTTAAACTCTTTTTCATTGTTGTTATAGATATTATGTCCCGTTATTAGTATGTTGATGACTGAAATATTACAATTGTCCTAGATTTTGACATTTTTATGAAACTAGTAATTGAGCTGTATAAATAATTGTATTTTTGATTAAATGATTTTCTTTGTGTTAAAGTGTTTTTTGATTTCATAAATAAAACAAATTAGAGGTATAATTTTATCATAATACATAAACGTTAATATAATACAGTCTAGTTTCGTCCATTTGCTTCTGGTTCCGGACTTCACACCAAAAAAGGCGGACAAAATAATAACCTGGCGTTTCTCGTGGGACAACGATATTGATCGTGGAACCTTCTATTCTTCTGCAAGTCGATGAGGGTCGATAAAGGTTGCCGACCCACTCAACACACAATTCTACACTCATATATTAGACTTGATTTCATATGATTAACCTTTCTGGTAGAAAAAATTCTGCTTAAGCGGATGTGCACTGTTTAAGAGGATGACACCGTCCGAAACAAATGGGCATGAATAGAAACGGAAAGAGGATGGCTGCGTGAGTTGGAAAATAGGGGAAGAGGACGGTAACCAGGAGAGACGGCAAAGAGCTGATAGACAGACCATCCGAACAGCAGCCTTCGATAGGCTACCGAAATAGGAACTAGGGATGAACATTGAAGACGGAAGCTCCACTACCGCTAGATCCCGCCGGAGGTCGTAACTTCAAACTACCTATGTACAATAATCAGCTGTTTTCTAGCACAAATAGCATGGGATAAATTGTGAGTATGGATTCTCGGGATATCATACCCTGGATATTTAGCTTTCAGTTTAGCCTTAATTTAGTTTCAGGCATCAAAGTTGAGTCAAGGGTCTGGTTGGGGTAGTAAGTATCACTTATCCGGATCAGACATATTTGACTATGTCGGATGAGGGGGGCATACTGCGATGACCCGAGCCCCACCCCCTCTCCTCTACTGATATCGATTCCCTAACAGACTGTCTATACTTCACACGACCCCAACTCTTTAGGGTCACACCGACCTTCCTCATGGTAAAGATAATCTCTTTTGGGGCTTATTGCCTTACTTGCAGAATGTCCACTTAGAAAACATCCTAGAATATGAAGAGTATATAGGACTTCAAATTCCCTTTCTAGATAAAATATTGGATCTAGAAACGGAGAGCGGAGGTTTTGAGGCCCTTAGCCCCTAACTAACAATTTATTTGTTGGAGATTCTGAGGCCCTTAGCGCCTAACTATATCCATCTATTTGTTGGAGGTTTTGAGGCCCTTAGCCCCTAACTAACAATTTCTTTGTTGGAGATTCTGAGGCTCTTAGCGCCTAACTATATCCATCTATTTGTTGGAGCCCCTAACTATATTAATTTATTTGTTGGAGATTCCTTGAATCCGGATAAAACAATGTTAATGTCTCCTCAATAAATAAATGTAGCCATCGAATGGTTTATAAATGTCATGCGCAGTCAATACTTCATCCTAATTTAAAAGTGTAATTTTTTAGGTTCTCTTGTTTTCATTTTATCTTCTTTTCCTTCGATGCAGCTCTTGTTTCGATATAAACTTTATAAGAAGGATATTAGGTTTCCAAATTTGAGTTATATTAATGGCGGTCCGTGTCCGCATCTATCTCCTTCCTTTTATCGCTGTCTGCTTCTCTTTTAAAAGACTATCATCAACATAATTTTGACTACTTCATTTTTTTGTTTCTTTATTCCAACAGCTTATTGGAATGTTCGTATTATCTCACCTCCACAAATCCGTCAGTGACGTAGTACTTATGTAGTGGAGAATCCATATCACAATTTCTTTTTTTGACGTGGGCGTCAATTTCTGTATGAGAGGGACAGAAAAAAATACGGGAGCAAAAAATATTTTCTGTATGTGTATTTTTTTTTTTTTTTATAAAAGGGGTGTTTTATTTATCTTGTTTGAGGCGAACTTTTTATAAAAGGGGTGTTTTATTTATCTTGTTTGAGGCGTACTTTTTATAAAAGGGGTGTTTTATTTATCTTGTTTGAGGCGAACTTTTTATAAAAGGGGTGTTTTATTTATCTTGTTTGAGGCGAACTTTTTTATAAAAGGGGTGTTTTATTTATCTTGTTTGAGGCGAACTTTTTATAAAAGGGGTGTTTTATTTATCTTGTTTGAGGCGAACTTTTTATAAAAAGGGTGTTTTATTTATCTTGTTTGAGGCGAACTTTTTGCTTCCCCAGCTTTACCAATTATGGGGAAAGTTATGTAATCTGACAGAAATTAGATGTGGAGTTTTCACCGGATTTTCTTGCTCAGTGCTTTTGAAATGATTCACGAATATGATTCCATTTTGTCGATCTTGTAATTTTTAGGGTTGCGTTTTCATCCTTTTTTATTTACCTATTTAATACAAAGATACAACAGTTCACCTATTATCTAATGGGCACTGAACTAAAAATTGTCCAGTAAATGTTAAATTTTGTAATTATTTTTCTGTTTTAGTACGTACGGTTACTTTAATTTTCTCAGAATATTTCCCCCTCTTGACTAAAATTCTATTAAATTCTAGTCTCTCCTCCCCCCCCCCCCTTTTTTTGAAAAATGTCTGCCTACGCTACAGACTGAAAGGTTACATAAATAGATACATTTCCAGTAGAGGTCGCTAAAAATAAAGTTGAATCTGAAAATAGGTTAGAGAAAAGTGGTTAGTCATAAATACAGCGGTAGCTGGGGGCGGACGGGTGGGCGAGATTGGCTCCGAGTCAAAGGTCCGCCGCCCGCCGCCCGCTGTACCCTTCGCCTCCTTCTCTACGCTATATTTACCACTCTTTGGATACAGCTTCTGTCAGTGTATTTATGTTTGCCTCTAGAAGAAGCAAGTTTCGAATTGAATAATGAATTTTTGGTAATTTCATGTATTCATTGTTGACAATTTCCATTTTTGTAACCTTAATATTCGAACTTACCATTTTTCATTTCGTTATCGATTTATTTTTGTTGATATTTGATTCAAATCAGTTTACGTTCATTCAAATGGCATTTTTTTTAGTGATTAATGATTATGAGAGAGATTTTTTTAGATCAAGTTACCATTAAGACCTACCAGACAGTTCCAGTTCTGTTCAAAGTTGCCCATTTTTTTTCTCGTGGGTCGGTGAAAATCTCATAGACATGTGGAGCCTCCGTAGCTCCGAGGTAGTGTGGGACTAACTCCACTAAAAACACCTCCCTTGCAACAGCTGGGCGGGCCCAACAAGTTGCTCTTCTTTCATATTTGAGGGGGTGAGAATCAAAATGGTCTAAGTGACATTTTTAAAACTTTGAAGAAACTGTGCATTAAGTTCTTAACTGATTTAAACAATCTATAATTTATCGAAACCAGAAATATTTTGTCTTCTGCTTTTATGGAGAAAGCAAACCATAAAATTGAATAAAAATCTTTATTCAAGGTCACTATTGATACGTTTAAGTTACTAGTTGATGTCAACAAAATGGAATAAGTGATTTGCCACTAGATCTCAGCACTGGCTAGGATTTCACTTGTACAACTTTTTTCCTGAAGAGATCATTTTTGTACCCGATTATGCACTTTAAGAAAAATGTTCAAATGTCACTTAGACCATTTTGATTCTAACCACGTCATTTATAAATTGCCCATGATAATTCATAGAATATTCTGGGTCTTAGAAATCCTGTATATATACACCGGAAAATGGAGAGTCAGTCAGTTATTCTATGCATTGAATTCGTATATAGTGGCCATAGTTAGATGTAAATAGTTATTTTCGAAGTTCATTTCAGCCAGTTTTCTATTATTTACATTAACTTTTTCAAATGTAAGTAGGGTACTCCGGTTTCTTTCGTACTAAGGTGATTTTTCTTAGTCATTTAAAGACATTGTATTTTCTTCTTACAATACTCTTTCTCCAATTTTCCTTTGGTCTGTCCTGGTAACTTAGCGGGAACTTTGTTTAGGCACTTTGTGAATAGTAAATAGTTACTGACAATTGTGTGGTGCACTTATTGTCACAAATAGACAATATGGAAAATAGGATCTCCAAGGGGTAGAGCGAGGAGTGTTCCTTTTCTTTGGTCGATTTTGCTGAAAATCAGTGGGTGTCTTCCTTAGAGGGTTCTCAATGCAATCCAAAAAGTTTACAATTTCGTGTCGATATATTCATTCTATCGGGAATTATGGATTTCACAGACACACACACATGCAAACAGACTTTTTTTTTCATTTTTGGAGTCAGGGTATGGGTAAACATGAAATTCCGTTGAAAACTTAACATCGAATTTCTGGCCAATTTCATAAGTTCGCCCTATACTTTGTTAAGTTGCGGAAATAGTTTGTTCCGGGCGAAGCGGCACAAGGACTAAGTCTCAATAAATTTGGTTGGATAATCGTATCGTTAACTTGAATTTCAATTTAAACAAATCAAAACTAATAAAATATCTTCAAGACTAAGACATTTTTTGAATTTGTGATAAATTGAAAAGGAAAGTGGCATTTAACTATCAATTTTGTTTAAAGTAAGTTCAGGTAGTGTCTTTAACGAATACCTGACATCGTACAGGCTCGGGACCATCGTTTAATGTCCCATCCAAGCTCTGAATCCGCGAGCTACCGGCACCCTGTAATAAATGAGGTTAGGTTAGGTTTTATGACTCCTGCCCGGGCTTTAACGGGTCATATCGCCTACTACCAGAGCGCTCTTTCGTCACTCTGGTGGACATGAGCCCGACTCAACTGTGGGAGTCCTAAATTTTGCCTACCCTAAATTTTGATTTATCTAGCGTAGGGGTCTTTAACGAGTACCTGACATCGTACAGGCTCGGGACCATCGCTTAACGTCCCATCCGAAGGACGGCGTGCTGAAGTTTATTTTACCTCCCAGATAAAATAAACTAAGGGCCTCGGTCGGGTTACGAACCCACGACCTTGAGCTCAGAAGTCAAGCACGCATACCACTGAGCTACCGGCGCCCTCCCTGTAATAAATGACATAGAATGAACATCGCTGTTGCCAAGGCAACTATACCAACTGATGACTTTTATTATTTATTGAAGAAAATATATATGGCACGGAACTTTCCCATAGCCATGATTTTAGGTGAAAATATAAAATATATTCTGTGGTCAAATGCACTAATTGGTGGCAGAAGACCTATCGTTGGCCAAGTACTTCCCCACGTCAACTAACATCTTTGTTTAATCTTCCGTCTGAAACGAATTTACCGATTTGGTTGAGAATCAGTAGGTTTCCCAGTCAGGGCCTTCTAAATCGTCATATTAAACATCGTGTTAATGCATTCATTACAACGGCAGTTTTAGGGTTCTTTTCGTTGAAACTTACATCCCTTTGGCCTCTTCAGCTGAAAATCAATTCAAGTCAGTGGAGAACTTGTAAAATTTCGTGTCTATAGTCACAAACTGTTTTTTTGTTTTTTTTTCTCATCTTGGAATCAGCGATCGGAAAACATGAATGTGATAACACATCAAGTTTCAGAGCGATTACATAACCTGAGATATATTTCATACATTACTCGGGATAAGTCATATAATGGTCGGATAAGTGAGTAGAACAAGGTGAGTCATATAATGGTCGGATAAGTGAGTAGAACAAGGTAAGTCATATAATGGTCGGATAAGTGAGTAGAACAAGGTCAGACCTACGACCAACCCGTCGGACGCCTGCTCGCCGACTGAAGTGAGGACCGGGGTCTGCCGTGCCGGGCTCTATAGAGGTGGTGGGGGTATCAGCTGTTGTTAGAGCGGCTCTGCCTCCTCATGACGCGTTTCCCGCGGCAACTCTCCTTTCCACTGTTGCCACATCTACCCTCCCTGTCCTCTAATTACCAAACCTCCCAGCCCCTCTATATCTCTTTCTTTTTTTATTTATTTATTATTTATTTTCTCTTCCCCAACTACAGGGTATCTATAGTTTGTCAAAAATGGTTGCAGTTCTTATAGGTTAGGTTAGGTTTTATGACTCATGCCCGGGCTTTAACTACGAGGCCATATCTCCTACTACCAGAGCGCTCTTTCGTCACTCTGGTGGACATGAGCCCGACTCTACTGCGGGAGTCCTAAATTTTGCCTACCCTAAATTTTTCTTCACCTCGGGTAGGGGTCTTTAACGAGTACCTGACATCGTACAGGCTCGGGACCATCGCTTAACGTCCAATCCGAAGAAGGGCGTGCTTAAGGTTATTTTACCTCTCAGATAAAATAAACTAAGAACCTCGGTCGGGTTTCGAACCCACGTTCTTGAGCTCAGAATACAAGCACGCATACCACTGAGCTACCGGCGCCCTCAGTTCTTATAGGTATCTAGGTATTAAAAGTTTGTCCATCTTTGTACATTGGCGATACTATATTTTCATGTTAAAATATTAAATTTCATGATCTTTTTTGGGCTAAGACGAAGAGGATTCGGATATCTATCTTTAGGGAGAGGGAGAAGAAAGGCCTCATTTAACCGGTTGAGAACCGGACAAAAGGAATATCATGAGCAATGTACTTCCCCAGCTCCAACTAATCAGCTAAGTTCTCGGTCTCCCGCGGAAATCTACCGGTCAAAATCAAGGTGTCTCACTCAGCAACTTATGAACCCTAGATAAGTCATTATAATATAATGATCGTTGCCGATATTATCGGCATTTATTAAGGTGTTTGAAGCTGAGCCCCCCTCCCTCCCCCCTTCACTGATTCGGCTGAAAGTTAGATATAACATTTCTTGCCACTGCATTCATTATAATAACCCTTATTAGGGTTTTCTTAACCCCCCCCCCCCCCCCCCCCTCCCCTAAACTACCCCTTCTCTTTGTCCGATTTGGCTGAAAATTAATAGGTGTGCTTATGTGGTTCTGGATATACATATGAAATGTCATGCCTATCAAATCATTCCACCAAGAGTGGTGTTCTCATACAAAGGATTTTTTTTTTTTTTTTTTTGAATCAGATTTTCAGAAAACTTTAAATTTCGGTAAATTACTCAACATGGTATTTTTGATCAATTACTTAACTTGGTATAGTTTGAGATGTAAAATGAGTTTGGTACTTGAACTGGGACTGGGTACGCCACTGCCCTTCACCAGAGCCCTAAGGACGAGACAGGTGGTGATCCCCAGTCTGCACCCTCCCCTCCTCTCCCTCTTATTACACACCCCTCTCCCTATTTCCCCTCCCAATATATTATTCCACATGTCATCAATAAATGCTCTTACTAGACCAACTCTCTCCTATATATTCACAATTATTCGCATTAATTTTAAATAAATATATAACTAAATAATGTATCTAATTACTCTGGTTTTAGTACACCACTACGCCGAATTACCTCCCGCGCTCCTCTTCTGCTAAATTTTCGAAAGAAATATCTAACTTCAGGACAGTTTGTACTGAAAGCGCTTATAGTGTTTGGGAATATATAAAGAAAGTATGGACATGTGAGAGGTGCTGATAAATGCTGCACAAGTACATTATTCTGCCTACATCGCCATGCTCTTCTTGATGTGTCCCCTCTTGTCCATCACAGACTGCTTCTTCAAAAAATATGGATGAAATACCCTTTAAAGAGTCACTTAACTTACATCTGGCTGAAGACGTGACTACATTCGATAAGGACGAAACACACTGGTGTATTTAGTCACTTTTGTGTGTAGTTCTTGTATCTACTCAAAGGCTACTTCCGCTCGTGGGCCGTTGATATGATAACCTGTACTCCTGTCCAATCGATCAGTGGTTCAATATCGTTGAGATTTGCCATCGTGTGTGTTGAGATACTTAAGAAAACAGTGTCGAAATTAGTTCACACCTTATTTTTAGAAGACTTGGGTCTGAGGAGAGTAAGGTATAGCGTAGGACTTGTGGCGCTCTAAAGCGAAATGTTACCAACATCTTAACGAAAAGGCGATATGGTACATTTTCGCGGAGAGACGTGAGACGTCAGGAAGGAAGGAAGTGAGCCGCGAGGAAGGGGGGGGGGGGGGGGGGGGTACGGTGAACGGCCTCTATCTAACGGGTAATGATCACCAACATGTCAGTCCGTCTGTCTCCTGCATTGTGCCTCATAACGTACATAGGTCTGCCCGTTAGTGCATTGTGGCTCAACCCGTGTGAAGTGTGCTGTCTTCTCAGCAATATCGAGTGTATTCCCACCCCGATTGTTACTGGACCAGAACCTTTCCCTCTGCACCTCGCTATCCTTTACTTTCCCAGCTGTGCCAAGTTTAGGGAAAGTTATTGAATCTATCAAAAATTTGGTAGTTTTTCACCATCATTTCATATTTTCCTACACCCAAAATCAATAAAATAAACAAACATTTTCATGTCAGTCTGTATGCATTATTCCATGTTTTCTGCTACTGTTCATCTAATGTTGCATCAATGATTGTTTCATATTTTTTCTTCTATTTTTCTATACATTTTTTTGCAAGTCTGTCTGTTCATCTCGGAAAATGGCTGAACATAGTTACACTTCATATTGCCTATTCAGGGATAACATTCAGGATACCTGTGATTTCAAAATCACTGAACTGGGAGGGGATTAAATGATCCTATGTCAATAAGTGACACAATCAATTGTGATGTATATAAAAAAAATATACACAAATTAAATCATTAATATAAAAAAATTAATTATATTTATTTTTCTATAAAAAAGCAAATTTCTTTTAAAACAAATGAGTAAAAAAACAAAACACGGCCATCAGCTGTTTTTTAGTGGAGTGACGGGTCGAGGTCTGGGTTCAATGGCGACGGTCTGAGTAACATGGACAGTGGTGTTTAGGCTTAAGTTGTGATGAACTAAATAGAAGAGCATTGACGGTGAAATTGATCCTAAAAGAAGGTACTGTTGTTTGTTTATACGTACCGGATATATGCCCAGAAATATATAACTTAAATTTAAAGAATGGCCAAAATTATAAAATAAAAAAAAGATTAAATTAGTTTTAAAAATTTAGTTTTTAAGATTATTCTTTTGATTTTATTTATTAGTTTTTTTATTTTATAATGTAGATGATTTAAAACAATAACCCAAACTATTTGTTCTCGTAAATTCTATTCTATTAATTTTCCCTGTTGGCCCAGTAAGATAATTTGAAAACCTTTGGATTAGATTTAATATTTTTGCAAAATTTAGAAGACAAGATGACATCTCTTTAGAAATAAACTTAAGCACGCCGTCCTTCGGACGGGACGTTAAGCGATGGTCCCGAGCCTGTACGATGTCAGGTACTCGTTAAAGACCCCTACCCTAGGTGAATAAAAATTTAGGGTAGGCAAAATTTAGGACTCCCACAGTAGAGTCGGGCTCATGTCCACCAGAGTGACGAAAGAGCGCTCTGGTAGTAGGCGATATGACCTCGTTGTTAAAGCCCGGGCATGAGTCAGAAAACCTAACCTAACCTTTAGAAATCCAAATAAAAAGTTTGTTACTTGAATTTTTTTTAAAATGACGTGCACTTCCTGTGGTAATTTATAATTTATTATTTATTTAATTATTATTTTTCATTAATTGTTTAATTTAATTAATTATTTATCTAATTGTTATTTATTTAGTTTTATTTAGCCTTTCCTTTTTACCACTCAATAGAGAGGGCATTTTCATTTTGAACATTTTTTGTTCTATACATCTTTATGATGAAGTTGAAAATGTAGGAGATACATAATATGAAAGAGGCGAGTGGTGAGTCCTGAGATACATAATATGAAAGAGGCGAGTGGCGAGTCCTGAGATACATAATATGAAAGAGGCGAGTGGCGAGTCCTGAGATACATAATATGAAAGAGGCGAGTGGCGAGTCCTGAGATACCGTACAATGAACATTGTACTCAAGTATGTATTTACAAAATACATAGTATAAAGAAAATTAATCATTCGCAATTAAAATTATACGTAAAAAATATTCTAAATGTAATTTCCAATCCCTGGCATTCAATATGACTCATAAAGAAATTAACTTTTTTAATGTCCTTCCCCATTTCTTGAAAGCAGTAAATACAATCAAAAAATGTTAAATTCAACTAAAAAAGATTATGTTAAAGACAAGAAAGCCTCTTTTCGGAGCCAAATTAGTTCCTCATTGTTCAGAAAGAAAACAAACATCCATCACATGAAAGAGTTAATTCATTTTTATTTTCTTGCAAAGTTTCTTCACCAAGTTCTTGTTAATATTTTTATAATTATCATTAATTGAGCTCAGTTTACGAAGCTCTTTCTTAGGCGACTCATGTATTTCGTTGTACTCGTACTCCTCCTAAACCCCTTTACCGATCACATTGAAATTTGCCACGATGCTAGTGGACACGGTGACGATGGTTTACTACTAAAAAAATCTGAAATCGAACATACCACGGAGGAATAATCACCGAAAAACGAAATCCCTATTGAAATCAATTGAGAGACAAAATTCTCGCGCTAAATAGAATTTTTCGATTTCAAATGTAAAAATCCGGGCGAAGCCTTTTTCGGTTTACCGTCGGACACCACTTTTTTTGAGCCTTTTTTTCAGTCTTCTAATGTACAAACTTCGACTTTTTTTCGATAAAAATATTCACAGCTGTTGTCTACAAAAAGGCTAGAAAACATCCATTCAATTCAATTGAAATCTATTTAAAACTTTAACTTAATACTTGTATTAATTAATATATTCATATTTATTAGTTATTTAATATTTACTTTACATTTATTTATAATTTTCTTATATATTTATTTACATATTCTTTTCTATATTTCGCTCATTATTGTAACCTAAAGAAGCGTCTATTCGCCCTGAAATTTCATCGTAAAAGAATACTTCTCTTAAAAAATATAAATATTTATAAATACTTTTTTTTATAAAAGTAGTATCTATTGTATTTATTAATAGAAGAAATTTCAATGTTTTCTATTATTTTTATAATTAGTATTATTCATCTCATATGTTTTTGTATTCTTAGATATTATATATTATTATTTGAGGGCGCCGGTAGCTCAGTGGTATGCGTGCTTGCCTTATGAAAATGACCCCTGCCCTAGGTGAATAAAAATTTAGGACTCCCACAGTAGAGTCGGGCTCATGACCACCAGTGACGAAAGAGCGCTCTGATAGTAGGCGATATGACCTCGTAGTTAAAGCCCGGGCATGAGTCATACCTAAACCTAAACCTATTATTATTTATCATATATTATAGATTTAATCTGGGTTGATGTATATGTTACAGACAACATATGAATTAAGACAACTCGTCTAGGTAGACCCAGAAATGACTTGTAGTGCTTCTGAACATTGCTTCTGAACAATGAGATCTTTCGGATACATGATATGTTATGTACTGGTCCGATTAACAAATTTCACATGTACAAATCATAACATGTATAACCGTTTAAATGTTTGCGATATTATAGGCACGTGATAGCAAATCTTAATAATACGAGCCTGAAAGAAGAAATTCAAATAACCTGAGGGAATGGCATTCAATCGGAAATGCGGTGTTGAGTTTTCACACAAATTTCATCTTTTCCGACCCCATGATTCCAAAAATGAAAAAGAAAATTCCTGTGTGGAGGAGAGGAGGGGCTGAACTCCAACCCCTAATAACTGTCGACGTCATGAGTATCAAAATAAAATTTATAAAATTCCTGAATAAGACACCTATTGATTTTTACCAAATCGGTAAATTAGTTTCAGTGGAAGAGCAAAAACGTAATCTGATTAGTTCGCTCTGGGGACGTACAAAAGATTGGCGGTGAGCCCAGAGTGCTCCAGAAATATCCGGATAGTTGAAACTCGCTAAGAGTGACTGAGGAGCGTGCTCTGTTCCTGTTGGAGCCTCCCTCCTGGTTCTCTCTAAACACCGCTATTATCTCCTTATCTTCATAATTATATCTTTAAAAGAGGTGTCAGGTGGGGTCCGTGGCGTAGCTAGGAGGATGGGGGACCAGGCACCAGTCATATCGTCTTTTCATCACAACTGGAGAGAAAAATTTCACGCTTAACTTGCCAAAAAATTGTTGAAGGTCTGTTTCTCTTCAATAGACGAGAGAGGGAGAAGCCTCATTTATCCGGATAGGAACAGAAAATAGAGTTCATGTTATTACCCAGAGTTAACTATGCATTTGAATTTGGGAGGGGGGGCGCAATAAAACTATGTTTATTATTTCTCTCTCTATTAGTAAAAAATAGGCACTTCATTGATCGTCCAACTGTCCAACTTGCATTTTGACTCAAACTAAACAAAGATGAATGAGCACTCTGCCACGTTAAATTAAAGTTGAACATTTATTCAGTTGTTCAGGTTTCAGAAGCTACACACTATTGAATCTTTATTGGTACATTTCTAAGAGCTCCGGATTTTGGAGAACACGCTCCAACTGCTGTTATCTGTCAGACTCCAGCTCCAGTGGCTTTGGTCCTATCCTCAAACATGAGGATGATCATTGTTAGAGGAACTGATCATAAAATGGTGTCCGATTTCAGTGAGTAGCTTCAAAGCGCAGTTTAGGCTATTTCGCTTTGACCACCGGACGCTAGGATTCGTCCAGGTCGCCCCGACACTGACATAGACGCCCCAATATTCGCCCCTCATGTTTCGTCCGCCTCTGTAATCTCCCCCTCCCCGGTTTACATTCCAATCTCTGGAATTTAATTACTCCCGTTAAGAAGGAATCTCCAGGACAAGCTCCTTCTATTAACATTTCCCTCACGAAGGCAAACTTTAAAATCTATCTCTTGGTTTTCCTTGCTCTCACTCACCCCACATGTGAACTTTAGTACGATTTAGACGATAACTACCCTTCTCGCCCCAAGAGAGCACCACTCAGACAGATATCTATATCGAGTCCACGGAACACCAAGGTGCATGTGAAGTGCCCAACACCAAGGTGCATGTAAAGTGCCCAACACCAAGGTGCATGTAAACTTTTTCATGTATTCTATATACATATAAAGAAGGCTGAATAACGTTTCGGACAAGACTCATAACTGCTTAATCTATTTTCATGAAACTTCCGGAGTATTTGGAGAATGAGCCAACTACGAATATTGGCCCTTAAACTTCCAAAAAGTTTTAAGTGAGGAGAGGTCACTATTCGACAAGAGCAATTCGAAATTTTTTAAATTTTTTTTCTTCATATTTTGTGTTTGGGGAGGCGATATTACAGAGGAAACGTTTGTTAAAGGGTAAATGCTAGTTGTGGTACCTGGCGTTGTTGGGGAAAGAAAATTTTTCATAACACTCAATTCTCCCAGTGAAATTTTAACATTAGCGTCGAAATAGCAAGAGTGGTGGATTTCCCGGGCAACGCCGGTTAACACAGCTAGTCGCAAGTTCATTTATTTTTTTGTTATTATTATTTACTATTTATCATCAGTTTTCTAATGGTATTTTTTCTTATATTTTTACAGTTTGCCGGAGTTGTATTTTTCGACAGCTGGAGAGAAAAAGTATTTGCCCGATCTGCGAAACACAAGTGCACAACACGAAATTATATAAAAGTTTAAAGTAAGTAGTTTGTGTTACTTTTAGTTTACTTCATGTTGGCATGAATTTCAGGCCCTGAAATGTTTCACAGAATAAAAGAAGAATTAAGAAGGGAAAAATATAATTGAAATGTGAAATGTGTTCTTCGAGGACTTGATCTAACAGATGTGGGGACATTTCGGCAAAAACAGTGGTAACGCTCCAAGTTGCTATTCTTGGAAGGGGTGCTTGCAAGTTGCTCAACTTACAAAGAACGGTCCTCTTCTACCTGGCTCCTCCCACCTCACCTTCCCCTCCTTGTCAGCAACCTTTGCAGCTATTCAGGAAATATTCTCATGTACCTACATTTCGTATCCTCACCGCTTTTCTGTAGATTTTGGTTTGGAAATACAGGGCGGGAAACACCGATATATTCAAAGTTGGAGCCGAAAGCCTCCTTTGTAATATTTTGATTGCCCTCGTATAAATTGTAGGGACGCTTTCCATCGTTTGTGTTTCTCGCCTGGCTTTTTGTAGTTTGTATGATTATTATTATTTATTTTTTTAAAGTCGTGAAACCGACAATGTACTTCCCCAGCAGGAATTAATCGATTAAATTTTCGCTCTTCCACCAAAACCTAACAACATTTTGAGCAGAAAACATATCCAGCTACTTCACTCGTTCCTAATATACATTTCCTTAGTGACACAGAAAACATATCCAGCTACTTCACTCGTTCCTAATATACATTTCCTTAGTGACACAGAAAACATATCCAGCTACTTCACTCGTTCCTAATATACATTTCCTTAGTGACACAGAAAACATATCCAGCTACTTCACTCGTTCCTAATATACATTTCCTTAGTGACACAGAAAACATATCCAGCTACTTCACTCGTTCCTAATATACATTTCCTTAGTGACACAGAAAACATATCCAGCTACTTCACTCGTTCCTAATATACATTTCCTTAGTGACACAGAAAACATATCCAGCTACTTCACTCGTTCCTAATATACATTTCCTTAGTGACACAGAAAACATATCCAGCTACTTCACTCGTTCCTAATATACATTTCCTTAGTGACACAGAAAACATATCCAGCTACTTCACTCGTTCCTAATATACATTTCCTTAGTGACACAGAAAACATATCCAGCTACTTCACTCGTTCCTAATATACATTTCCTTAGTGACACAGAAAACATATCCAGCTACTTCACTCGTTCCTAATATACATTTCCTTAGTGACACAGAAAACATATCCAGCTACTTCACTCGTTCCTAATATACATTTCCTTAGTGACACAGAAAACATATCCAGCTACTTCACTCGTTCCTAATATACATTTCCTTGACACAGAAAATAAAACATACTTAGTCAATATATTTTTTTTTTTACAAATAGATATTTCCAACTGTGCTAAAAGAAAGATAATGGCAATGTCAAAATGTCAAGAGGGGAGAAATCACCTCGTGGGGGGGGGGACACTCCCTAATCACTGTCACTGCTAAGAAGGTCTCTAGGCCATTGACGCTTAAATCGTCGTTGGGAAAGTGTGGCAGAATGGAGGGCACGGACTAGAGGATTAATGTGGGAACTAAAAGGGGAAAATAATTTTTTATTTATTATTTTTTATAATCGAGGTTTGGATAGGTTTTATGACTCATGTCCGGGCTTCGACTACGAGGTCATATCGTCTACTACCAGAGTGATCTTTCGTCACTCTGGTGGACATGAGCCCGACTCTATTGTGGGAGTCCTAAATTTTGCCTACCCTAAATTTTTATTCACGTAGGGTAGGGGTCTTAAACGAGTACCTGACATCGTACAGACTCGGGACCATCGCTTAACGTCACATCCGGAGGACTTACATAGGGGCTTCTGAATCTTCATACTAAATTTTGTGTCAATACAATCATTCTATCAGGAGTTATCGTGTTCACAGACATACAGACAGGAAGCAATTTTTGTCGGATAACATGAAATTTCGTTGAAAACTCAGTATATAATTTCCGACCGATTATATAACTTCTCCTATACTTGGTAGAGCTGCGGAAGCAAGAAAAAAAATGAGTTGCGAGTTGTCATTTCAGGACTGTTTCTATCTCGCGAACCGGGCTTCGGGCGGCCTAAAGAAAACATTTATTTTGTATAATGTGTACCTTTTAGGTTTCTCTATAACCTTTATTTGAAGACAATTTTGAATAAATCTTAAGAGGTACTTTAGTGGTGTGCTTATTTTCGTTCAATTTTTAGAAATAGAGAATTTTTGTAGTTCGGGCGTTCGCTAGATCTACTGCTCGTGTAGTTCCCCACGGAAGGAGGGCGTTCTCTAGATCTACAGCTCGTGTAGTTCCCCACGGAAGGAGGGTTTGGGGGGAAGTTTAACACAAAAACTCCAAAACTGTCATTTTAATGACTGTATCGGCTCAAAATTTCATATGAAAATTCAAATACCTAAGGATTGGACATCTAATAATTTTCCTCTAAATGGACCAAAGCGTAGTGGGGGGTCAGGGGAGGTGGATTCGACCCAAAAACTGTGTAAGGATCCAAAACCGTCTGTAAGTCAACTATCGCACCCCAACGGCCGATTGGTGTTAGAGGCAGAGCGACAACTTAATGACTTAATTCGGTCTGGGAAAGTACATTTCCGGAGACTCACGACTTTTTTTGTGTGACTTATTAACTTGGAGACCTTCCGGTTCGAACTAATATTCCTTTCGGTGATAGTTTTTGTACAGGTGTGACAGTTGATAATTTTGTGTGTTTCAGGCCAGACAAAACGCTGCAGGATATAGTCTATAAGCTGGTACCAGGGCTCTTCAAGAGTGAAATGAAGCGACGGAGGGAGTTCTACAAGAACCATCCCTACCGAGGTAAATAACTACGTAGCTAACCTTTATATACATCTTTGTAGATATATATATGATAATATATATATAAAATATTCTAGAAACTTGGCTATATTTACGCTGTTTCGTTATCTTCTGATTAGAAAAGTAATTTTAGGCCGCTTAAATGGGTAAGACATTCTTAGTATTCTAAACTCTTTAAACTGAAATGAAAATTGTAAATATTCAGGTAAAACTGTCTAAACTATCTAAGTAGACCAGAAATTCTAAACAAACTTTGAACAAACAAGCGAAGTTGGGCGAGGAAATGTTCATTTGTAATTTATTTATTTTTTGTTGTTTTCAAGCAGTGCGTTTGGTTTTACATTTTATATGATGTGTAAGGGATAAATTATTGTATCTGTGCCGAAAATGTGTGAGATTGATTGAGATGTGTCCTAAATGAGACCTGAAGTAGTGACGAACTGTGTTTAGCTGAGGCAGTGAATGTTTGGCCGAGGCACAATGAGACACTCCTAATGGCCTATTGATTAGAAACAACAAAATTCAAAAAGTAATATATTGATTGGACAAACAAATTAACCCCGGCTTTAAATCTTTCTGGGGCTTTACATTTTTCAGGAGCTGTTTATTGATCTCCAGCAGCTTTGTTTTCCCTGCTTCCACACAATACATTCCCTGCTTCCACACAATACGTTCCCTGCTTCCACACAATACATTCCCTCACTACTCGGGATACATGTTCACTCTCTCGTATGGAAAGTTATACTATAAAGAAAGTGATTGCTTGGACAAACTCCCAGAAATAGTTCTCAAAGTTCTTTGTTACAAATCTGAAATTAGTTAACCTTGAGGTCAAAATGCAACTTCCTGCTGGCAATAATTTTTTTTTTTTTTAAAGGGAAGTTTTATTATCGGTCAAAAATTTGATTCGGGGTTTTACCGTAATTTCTTGTTTTTCAACCCCTGAATCCGAAAATGGAAAAAAATGTTTATGTAAAACCTGTGTAATATCTGTGGATACGATAACTCCCGGTAAAATGAATACATCGACATGAAATTTTGCATCGATTTTCAGAACCCCAAGTAGGACAACACCCTACTGATTGTCTGACGAATCGACTAAAGGGGAGGGGGCAGGGGTTTAACTCAAAAAACCCAACAACTGTCAATGTAATGCATGTATACTTGATATGCGCGGATTTTTTTTTAGATGAGGATGGAGAAGTCTCTGAGTAAGACGCCTCTTGATTTTCAGCCAAATTGGCCGAAGAGTTTAGAGGCAGTGAAATGTTGTCTTTTTATAAAAATTCAAACTCGAATTTGGCATTACAGGTTATTTACCGATGATTTGTTTTATGTTTTACTTAGCGTCAGTTGCAAGTTACTCACATATATAATATATGTGATGTATATCAAATTGTTATTCAGTCTCGTATTTAAATATTTTAGGAAAGGTCATTAAGTGGACAGAAGATATGACTTGATACTGCTGACATATGCAGAAAATATGCCTTTTCTTCGTCATTGCCCTCTTTCTGCAATTCTCAATATTAAGAGCACATCTGGAGATGTCAAAACGTGAATACAGTGAATTTCCTGACGGATGGAGTTGAAGGCTGTTGATATTTGAGAGGTGTCAAATGGCACCGACAGCTTCACATCGCATCAAATATTCATATCCCACTTTTCAACATTGTGGAGAGAACGAACTGATCGTCACATAAGTATTTAGATGGGGGGGATATGTCAGGATTCGAACCCCAAATCCATTATCAATAACAACTTTCCTCCGTCCCAGATTATTTGTTATTCCTCATGAAAAGTTAAAACATTTAAGATCGGGTCTGGTACTCTGGTACTCCTCAGGACCGAAATAAGACCTTTTGTGGATCATGTCTTCATGTTGGTGCTTGCCCGTGTTTCTCTTTCATTTTTTGTGTCTCCTAAATCTAATGATTTGTCTCCTGAACCCCTATTTTTCAAGCAAAACAGTAATACAAGTGAGAATTGAAATGTCGTTTTGTTTCAACTGAAGAACCCCGTTAAAAGCTTCCTTTGCGCTAACGCAGATGTTGTTGATGTGGAGACATATTTCTTGTCACTTTCTGACTTGATATTCGTTTTAGTCAGTCGTGTCATACAAGAAAGATTTCACTTATCCGAAAATTACGATGAGAAGCTAACATGTCGCTTTTTGTAGCTCGGGAAGTAAAAATGATGCTGGTTGCATATGTTGGGATAGAGGGAGCTGTCGCCTACTTCCCCCGGGATGCCTGCTATCCTGCTATCCTTGTCTGGATCGGGAACAAGGCCCCTCCCACCTCCCAGCCACAGGCACCTTCTATAATAATCATGTACTCGGTGTACTTTCACTAATGAGGGTTGGTTTGAGACGATCACAACAGTTTGGCTCAGAGGATTTTGCCGTGCGGTCGTCGTTACGCCCAGACAAAACGCCCCCTCACACTATCACAAAACATATCGTTCAATACCCCTGGCATTGGAGGCAGAATCTAAAATACATTACATACATATTTTTATTTATTAAATATATTTATTCATTAAAGTTGAGCTACGCATACATTGTGAAAACGTGTAACAAATAAATAAAATTCTTTTTTTTTTTTTTTAATGTTGTCTAATCCACAAAAACCATTGTACATAAACTACCTGTTTCGGCGTTACACCCCATCTTCGCTTTACAATATCTTTTTGATCTTAACGATGGCACCAAATCATTCAAAAAGATTAGTTGATTATAACTTTAATTTATTTTTTATTCTATTTTCTGCACAGATATTCTCATGTGTTGTAGCACTGAAGATGGTCAGATGTGGCTGAAAGCTGGCTCTGCTAAACAAACTTGTGACTGGACAACAAACTTGTGACTGGACAAAAAACTCTCTGTTCATTGATTAAATGTTTCCAGCATTACTTTGTTATTCTCCTTCAGATTCTACCAAAAAATTAATTAACAAAAGCTACAGTAAACAATTAACCAAATAATAATAATTATTTAACCCTCCTAATACCACGTGACCATTGAAACGAAAAATACCACGTGGGGTCCTTTTGAGACCCCACTTCAATTTTCAATTTTTCATGTACCAACTAGCTTTTCATTCTAACTTTTTCAATCAAGTTCATTCAAAAATGAGGGAAAAATAACAAAGAGTTAAAAAAGTTGAGAAAAAATGGTATAAAAAATGTTTATTCAAAAAAAAGTTAATCATGAAACTTATAAAAGTATATTCACACTATGGGTGCTATTATTATTTACATTTAGCGCAAAGAAATTTTTTTGTGACATGGTTTTTACATACGTGCTTCTAGCTCATCAAGTTCTTCATCGTCCGTTTCCAAAACGTCTTCAACATCGGAGATCACTTCGAGCTGTTTCCACAAGGGCCTCCTAAGATTCAAACCCTGCAATCTCCCTGGCACGCTCTACTAACATCAACGTTCGCGAGGACACATGTGTTCCATGATTTATCATTACGGTCCGAACCGTCAACGCATACTGAAATTAGATCTAAATAAAATTCAAGAGGTGAAAGAGAAGTGGAAACCAAGAAATGTTGATCAGAAAGAGCTCCAGGAAAAACTCCAGCGGGTGCGGGCAATGTCTTCTTCGAATTGCAGGTCAATTGAAGAGCAAAAGTAAATTTTCGGAATTGTTTACTGAGTGGAACTTCTTGAAAATACTTCTCATCAGACGAACGAAAATGTGATACGGATAATACCACGTGGGGTCCCGCGTGACCCCAACTACGTTTTTGTGAAAATATTATTTTATATCAATTTTTAAAATACAAACTGAATACATTTTCTTAATGAAATCGAATGGAGATAGTCTACGGATAAATGTCCAGAAGCCTCATCGAAATAGAAATTATATTGAGCAGTTCATACACATTTTAAAACGCATGGGGTCTTTTTTGACCCCACGTGGTATTAGGAGGGTTAAACCATTAGGTGAATAGATGGTAACATATTTGTTTATGTATTTGCAGACGACCACCTGGAGCCGGAGTGCCGCGGGGTCGGTCTGGACAGACTCATCTACTCACCTCAAGACTTGATCAGTTTATCTCTGGAATTTTACGACGAGTAAGTAATTTTCTATTTTTTATATTAAACCTACCTAATAAATTATAATAAAGAATATTGATTTGTGGATAGACAACAGCCTAGCTTTCAACACAGAAAATTTGAGTTGGAATCCCAAAGTTGTAGTGATGTGCTTTATAAGTCATGTTGGTGCCGACTGACCATGTTTGTGATAACTTCAGCAGGTAGCAACTATAGCCAACAACCAAAACACGGAGGGGGGGGGGGGGGGGGGGGGGGTAACAGAAGTATTAGTACATGTGTAAGATATCTAATTCTACTACGATAAAATAACGATAAGTCGACTGACACTGAATAACATTGGCTGAGGTATAACAGATCTGGGGCTCACGTGGTGTCTTTCGTACGGAGCTGCGTGTATAGTGAGGTGTTGCACTTCTTCTCGACGAACAAAGTGTAATATGGTGTCAAAAAAAGTTTCTCGTCGGCCATCTTGGAAAATTTAACCAGTTTTTCGTAAAGATCTCATTATTTTTTGGTTGTTCTTTAACGCTGCACTTTAACGTTCCAACTTAAGCCGTGATTAAAGATACTCTAATGAATTTCCCCCACCCCCTTCTGCTTTTCCCTCCTCTTTTCCCCGTTATTCAGATAAGAGACTTTGGAAAAGTCCTTCTTACACTTTCTTTCAAAGATCTACACAATACACTTCTCTTCTTTATTTATTTCCTGTCTTTTTTTTTTTTTAACTCCATTTAAAATCAATGTCTATTCCCTCTCTTCTAATCATTCTCTTATCTTCGGCAGATTTAGCTTTATATCGATATTATATCGAATTTCTGATCGATAATTTAACTTTCCCTATACTTGGTAAGCATCTTCACTGTTATCGCAGTTAATTTATCCGCTTTCTTCCCCCGAAAGGAGGTCGCTCTGGGCCTTGCAACGAGTCTTGTCCCTGTCGGATCTCTGGAGGAGAGATCTGAGGATGGATGTTATTAACACCGAGTTTGAGGGAGAACTGGGCAGGGTCTCCCTCCCGACCTCCCAAACTGCAAAACGATCTTCTTCTTCTTGACTGTCATACCTCCCCCCACTCCCCACAACCTATCCCCTAGGCTTTTAGCCGGTGGATCGCACTTCCCCGGCTCGAATTATCTGTAATGAGTTTCCCTTTCTTTTTTGGAGGCGTTTCATTGTATGTCTTACAGGATCCTGATCAGAGATATCTCTAGAACTATCACATAGCGCCACTGATATTCTTACATCCTATAAGAAGACAGACTTAGATTCGGAGTTGGGCGTTGTTTGCCAATATTACAAGACTTCTTTCTGTTACTAATTTCTCCAACTGTGTACATCCACCAACCTCGGGGAAATGTTTGTGCTTTTATCAGCCATTTGAATGTATTCGGTGAGGTTCTGGTTCGCAATATCGCTCTTCAAGTTGATCCTAGGGTCGCTGTTATCAACCCTGAGGGGAGATTTGAAGGGTCCCTGAGCACTCAAATTGGAAAATGATCTTGTATTCTTTTTGACTGTTGAATCTCCCCTTCCTATCTCCTATCCTGGGGGCTTTTAGTCGGGGAGTTCTTGGAGCGAGTTGTAAGACAGAGGGGGAATGTGAGGGTGAAAAACTTGTACATTAGTGACAGGAAGACGGGCTTCACCTTACGTACCGTAGCACCTTTTTTATAGCTGAGAACTCGGGTTCAGGCTCTGTTGGCAAAGTAACTCCAGACTTCTCCCTTTCTCCTGAGGTGTGGATCAAGGGAGGGGGGGGGGGGGGGGGGCGATGGGTGTTTCTCTACATTTCTTAGTTGAAGTTATTTTTGATTAGGTCTTAAGGCGTCTTGTAAAATGTACTTAATAGTAGTACAAGTAAAGTGGATTCAATTTTCGGCCAACATCTAATCACATCTAAGATTAATGTGACTTCTTCATTTCAACTTTCAAGCTCAAAAAGTTCCAATCACATCCACACACAGACGTCATTGCTAAAATAGTCAATGGACCTTGAAACATGAAAATTCTTTGACAACTCGATCTCAGATTTTCGCACGATAACAATACTTTCTTATATATATTACACCATACTTTCTTTTATTATATTTTTTAGAAGAAAGTATAATCTAGAAAAGCTGATAATTCTGCAGTTTCGTTTTCAAGTACACTCACCGAGATACTTCAGTTTATTTATGGATTTTGTTTGAGGCACTTTAGGTGGAAAAATTTATATTTATGCTTCATGTAGAAGTGCCGTTGACTTAGATCAATGAGGCATTGAATGGATGATTAATATGAGACAAACGGGTCAACTTTAAGAGAGTAATGAACCGTGTTTGAGACGAACGGAATTCGGAAGTGTTAGATTCGCACTGTTTTAATTTCGTTGTTAGTTCAAGGCATTAGACCCGTCTGTCTGTCTGTTTGTCCTCAATAGCTGTTGGCCTCTCTGTGAATCAGGTCACTGATCTTGTTTTTTTATTCCGAAGTGTTTGGAGTCTGCATCGTTGAGTAAGTCACGGTGCTTAACTACGAATCGCTGATTGCCCTAAATAACATTAAAAATAAGGTCAATACAGCCTTTAACGATCCACGCTCCTCCTAAACTAACGAGATGTTTAATTCTTAATGTTTCCTTACACCAGGAAAAACTGATACTTAATTGAATCTCTCTTCGTTAATGTCGGTTGTCATTCTTCCAAGCAGCTTCATGTATGGGGTTGACTCCTCCCTACAGACGGCTCGCCTGGGGGGTCGCGTGATCTAGTCGCCGCGAGAAAGGCGCTGGATTCAACAATATGTCGTTCACTATGACCTAAAGAAGGGACATGGGATCGTCTCGAAATACTGTCAGAAAACTAAGTCAGTCACCTTTGGAAGAATACCCGGAGGAAAAGTCATCTCAATTTCATCTTAATAATCCTCTACGTCATCTGAATAGGAACAGTGGAGATGTATCGGATAGGAACTGGCCTCTAGGTCTTCTTCAGAATCAGCTGGAATACTATCTCCACTTTTAGAGGATTTTTTAAAATATTGTACTGTGATAAGGGCTTTGATCTTTGGTTGTAAGAATTTCAGTTTATAATGTTTCGCTTGGATAAGGGGATGAGAGTCTTTGGTCAGTATCATAATTGCAAATTAATCGCGGACGGAGTTGTGAACCAGGAGAGAATTTTCTCTTTTTTTTTTAAGGCTCCAGAAAACCAGGTGAAAATATTAAGCAGCAAAGGGGGAAGGGGGGGGGGGGGGTTTAGGGGGTGTTGGATTACTCAAAAGGGCCGCCATTCTAATTATTCCAAGAGGCTTTCTGCAAAGCCCGGGACTTAGAGGCTTAAGCCACTAGCCTTCTTAGCAAGCACGCTCCTCGCTTGCCCAAGCCCCAGGCTCCAGCATAACTCTGTTTTTGTTCATTAGATCCAACCAATCTGTCTTCATAAATGTAAATGTATGCAGACAAGATGCTTGATGAAAAACTCACAAACTGCTACTTGCATTTCCTATTAATGCTCAAATGCAATTTGCCTTGCATATTGGGGAACAGGTTGAATATGTATCCTGAATATTTTGTGAATTTAGGGTCAAGTGTGTCTAAACCTTGCTTATAGTTATTGTGATGCCCTGGCTTTAACTACGGGGTCATATCGCCTTTCACGGTTTTTTCACCTCCCAGGTATAAAACCTAAGGGTCTCGGCCGCGTTTCATGCTTATATAACAGCCACAGAAGATACATTGGTAGCAATTTCAGATCACAAACAATCCGTTACCTAATTTTAAAAAACAATACATACTCTAAGGTTAATTCCTAAGGAGATTGCGACCGGATATTGTAGAATATTGTATATTATTATTATTATTACAGGTTTCCGCTAAATTGGAGATCTCTCAGACTATTAACACTTGGAGCAATACACACTTGGAGTCATATCTCCAGGGATTAGTCTCTCATTCACTTTATAAATTCCCATTTGGAGCATCACGGGTACAAGTCCCATCCAATTAAGACGGGCTCCAGCTCCCAGCTGCCCTCCAATTAAGTGTGCTTCATTAGCGGTGGTCCTTCACACTCTACCAAAACCATGCAAGTAAGATGGACCCAATATCCTGGACTGCAAGGGCGTAGCCAGAGATACTTTCTTTCTAAGGGAGGGGGGGGGGGAGGGGGAGGGGACAGACCCCCTAAAAAAAATTCATGTTTGGCCCAATCTTCTTTCACTTCAAGAAGGAATGTATTAGAATAGCTTGGACGCTAAATTCAATGCTTCATTTCTAAAAGAGAAGAATGGTGACTGCGTCTTCAGCGTACGGTGACGAAAGACAATTCTACATTTACAGCTTACATAGATAGATAGGAGGTGGGATCGTGAGTGTCTGTATACTTGAATAGCCTTGATATATATTAATATATTAACATATGGTTTAACTCTCCGACTAGGAGGAGGCTGTCTACCTGCTGACATTCTGACATTGTGCAATAAGCACTTGCATAATCACATGCATATATATGTGTATGATTTATAAGTTTACATTCATGTCTCTTATTTATTACTATTTCTACTGCTCCTAAATATACAACTAAAACTTTCGGTGTTTTCGCCAATACAACTCTTCATAAATAGATCTCTTTAGTCCGTTTTAACTAACATTCCCTAATATGAGTGAGTCCCCACTCTGTCGTTGTGGACCAACCTCGCTATCCCTGCTTCCTTCCCTACCCCCATTTCAAGGCTGTGGACTGGCCTGACTACCCAGACTTCTGTTTCCTTGGCCTTCCCTGAGGATGATCTATGTATGGTTTTGGAACACATGGGAAGCAAGCCTGGTCCAGAGCCTCGGTGAGGGAGGTTATTTGAAAAGAGTTATACTTTGTGATATCCTGAATGGGAGTCCTGGTTCTTCTCCAAGGTCCATACAAAGGGATTCCTGGCTGGCAGCTACACATTCCCTACAGGCATCTGAACATGTACTCATCTAGAAGGGATTTCACAAAATGTCCATCTCCTGGGCATTTTAGTTTAACCTACAAGAAAAATAAAACTATGTATACACAATTTATATTATATTGTGTATACACAATTTTAAATTATTTTTTCATTTATTGTCTTCAATGTTTTATAAGTTCCCGTTTGTTTTCGTGACATGCTTGGGCTTTAACTACGAGATCATTTAGCCTGCTACCATTGTCCTCTTTCGTCGCTCTGGTGGACATGTGCCAGACTCTACTTATGGGAGCCCTAAATTTTGCTTACCTAGGTTTAGTTACGTAGAGTACACCTGTCATTGTACAAGCTCGGGATCATCACTTATCGTCCCATCCGAAGGACAGCATGCTCTGAGTTTTTTTATCATATCCCAGATAAAAAATGTAAGGGTCTTTGCCTGCGAGCAGCCTCTTAAAATATATGTTTTATTAATAAGTACAGACATGTTTTTTTTCTGACCATTCCAGGTTTCCGGACCGTTTGTTCTACTTAAATCAACACGACATACAATTCCATGTTATCACCTTCACTTTTGAATAATATTTTTACTCAGAAGATTGTTGATAGATAAACATGAAGAGTAAATGTTATTCAATTGATATTTAGTCGTATAAAATTAAACACAAAATTATATAAATTAAAAAAAGTATTATTTGGAATGTCAGAAATAAAGCCGAGGTTCATTGCTGTATTTACATAGAATGGGGTATTACCATACATAAGTTATCTCACTTCCATGGTATATGAATAATTTTTTTCTCACATTTACATAAAGTTTATATCATAAAGTAACCGTTGTGGTGTTTCCTCAACAGTATAAAAATATTTAATGTACAAGTTGGTTCTCCTAACAGCAACGCTCGTTGCTTGGCTAAAACTTCGATACGACTTCCTTGAGTTCCGATGACATGGATATATATGAAATAAATAAAAATTGAATTCTATCATTCGCCTTAATGGCAAATATAATTGTGATTTCTCATTATGTTTCGAATGAGTTGCCGAGTTGCAGTTTGGAGAGTGATCATACTTGCGAAACATTAGCGGGGTGGGGAAGTAATGAGCCAATGATCATAAGTATCCCGACTCAGGTCGTTAGCAGGATCAATACTAGCGCTGCTCCTTCATCTGGAGGTCCCGAAGCCGCCCCCGCTTCACCCTTCGAGGGGTGGGTCTCTTGGGAAACCTGTTGGATGGGGTTAGTTATTAGTTTACAATTTCAAGCGTCGTAATTTGCTCACATGATATTGATCAAAGCTATAGTCCCCATCGCAGCTTGTAATGATATATATATTTATGCTCCGGTGTGCTTGATTTTCTCTCGTGTCTTTGATCGCTACTGAATATTTTGGTTGCCCTATCTCTTCTCTTCGAAGCTGCAGCTGGTCTTCATAGTCAAAGTCCGCATACATATGTCCAGAGACTTTAGGCTCTACTTTGGCCAAGGCTGTCTTGCTGAAGCTAGATGCTTAAAGTACAGGTGATCCATTAGCACTGGTTTTGATTCCCCAGACTTTTCTGTTGTCCCATCCATGCCATATCGCCCCCCTCGCCTTATTGTCCACGTTTTCAGTCTCATCTTCCAATTCCAGCTCCGCTCCGTATCTGCAACGTGTACGTCTTCGCCTGGCGTGGGACCTCCACCATCTCAGTTGGCCCCCTGCCCCCGAAATGCCGTGGGACTCCCGCCACCCCACGTGGCCCCCGGGGGTGGGGCAGGTCAGACCCCACCCCGTTGCCTTGGTTACTCTGATGACGCTTCCTCTGATCGATACTCACTCACCCTCTCTCACTCTACTCTCCTCCCTTCCCTCTCTCCTTTGCCAATTTCCTGATTGTCCACTTCTCCTCTTTCAGTAAGTTATTTTCCAGAGGGGATTGTCTCAAAACGGAAAATTACTCCTTTGCTGCTCTCATTCAGTCTTGTCTGCCCTTCGTTCCCCTCACTGTTTGCCTAATTGAGGTAAACAGACTGTCGAACTCTTGACCTATCTTTTTTAAGGTCATGAGAGTCGGTGCCTCTGATTGCAAACAACTATCCTTTGCTATTCTTAAGTCTGCATCAAATCGCTGTAAGCGTAGTCGAGTTGAGCCTGCTACATAATCCCTAGATCTCTTGAGGTAAATCGCACATCGTAATATTTCGAATTATAATGGACTTAAGAGTATATTCCGGCTGACTGAATGTGTTCTTTTAGATTTTTTTTTATTTGTACAGACCACTGACGCCCTTGCAACTGGCGTTCCGGAATACTTCCAATGGAAGTTTCTTCTGTACTTCCTTCGCCATAGAACGCACCTTAAGGAGCATAGTTGGTTACTTTCTTTTATACTTGGAGATAATTAAGAACTGTGAGGCTCTTAAGTGGGCTCAGAAGTTGAAGCGATTTTCGTGTAATTGAGGAAAGCGATTTGTAAAGAAGACATAACACGAATAAAAAAATTCCTAACAAGGAGTTGAGGTTGACGGGCGCCTGTGTTGGCTCCATTAGATGATGCAGCATCTCGGCTGTAATGATGTGATGTGTGATGCTGGGTGGAGCAAGTTCCTTATCAGGCCCTCTTCCTTATCACCAACAGCTTGGAGCCTCTTCTCCCTTTCCTCTTTTTATCTAACAAATAACAAACTAACTTTTTATCTAAACCTACCAAGAATTTGAATTTTCCTAAAATTCTCTTGGAGATGTACCTTTTGGTATCTATTTCTTACAAGGAGTTGCTCAAATGAGAAACATTAATACTTTTGGTATCTATTTCTTACAAGGAGTTACTCAGATGAGAAACATTAATACTTTTGGTATCTATTTCTTACAAGGAGTTACTCAGATGAGAAACATTAATACTTTTGGTATCTATTTCTTACAAGGAGTTATTCAGATGAGAAACATTAATACTTTTGGTATCTATTTCTTACAAGGAGTTACTCAGATGAGAAACATTAATACTTTTGGTATCTATTTCTTACAAGGAGTTACTCAGATGAGAAACATTAATACTTTTGGTATCTATTTCTTACAAGGAGTTACTCAGATGAGAAACATACTTTTGGTATCTATTTCTTACAAGAAGTTGCTCAGATGAGAAACATTAATACTTTTGGTATCTATTTCTTACAAGGAGTTACTCAGATGAGAAACATTAATACTTTTTCATTTCATCCAAAATGATGACTGTACATTTCCACCAACCCTCCTTAGTATACTACCTTACATAAAATACCTGTTAGCTCAATAAAACCTTAGTGTTTTGCCTTTTTGCGCGGAACAAACTATATTAGTCTTTCAAAAGAACTTACATCCAACATTTTATTCGATTTTGAGCAAAATCTTGGAAGTAAGTTCTTTTGAAAGACTAATATAGGTTGTTCCGCACAAAAATGCAAAACACTAAGGTTTTTTGAGCTAACAGGTATTTGTATGTACGGTAGTATACTAAAGAGGGTTGGTGGAAATGTACAGTCATCATTTTTGTTGAAATGAAAAAGTGTTATTCGATTTGGAGCAAAGACAGCGTTCTGGAATCTTGTAAGATGTGCGTGCGCCGTTCGACATATTAGATATAATAATACGCATAACGTTAATCTCACAAGTATATTTCTTTGTTGGGAACTGTTACGCACTACAATACGCACTACAGGAACACATTAAATGTAATAAATAAATAATAATTTAATAAATATTTTTGTGCTTTCAATTACTTCTAAAACACTTTTCACGTTGGTGGGAGGACGTTCGAGATAATGGCGATCCAAGGTGGCTCGTTGATGTACAAGGAATCAGGGCTTTGGGTGTCTAATGCCTGGTACATCCGTGTGCGAAGAGGGAGAATCCTATATTATTGTTGCTGACATGCTTGCTGAACTAGCTGGCAACACTGGCTGCCTGAAGCTAAGTTGATATTCTGCCAAGTAGGAAGTGGGGCCGTCCACGCTTCACGAATCTTATTTTTTTTTAATGTGAGTCAGTTATGTGATTTGTATTCATAGTAAAAATTGAGTTTGATTGGAGTAGAGGTCGTTCCTGGATAAAACTGAGATTCAGAGAAACTAAACGGAGAAAAATGAAGTGGTGATAAAAGAGCCATTTGAGAGTAGAAACAGGGAAGGAGGGAGACAGCCCTTAAGAGAGGCAGCAAGCAGCCCTTCGTGGAACCTAGAAGGGAGACTGGGGGGAGAAGTTTGTGAAGGGAAGGGAGGGTGCGGACAATGGAGGATTCGAACCCGGGACACTAATACTAGCTACAGCAGAGCTTATACCATGGGTTACACTTTTTAATAATTCATGAATGCAAGCAAAGTCTCCCCCCTCTCTGATTTCCTGTAAAACATGTCACCTATTATACAAATTAGAGGGCTTTTATAATCTAATTAAATTCTGATTGCTCCGTTTGATATATTTAATTGGTCATGCAACAGGTTCTTTTTTTTTTTTTTTTTTTTACATTTTGTACACACTGATGGTAATCTCGTTTGCCTCGCTAGCTTCAGGAGGCTGTTACGGTAGCTTTAGGAGGCTGTTACGGTAGCTTTAGGAAGCTGTAACGTTAGTTTCATGAGGCTGTTACGGTAGCTTTGGGAAGCTGTTACGTTAGTTTCATGAGGCTGTTACGTACGGTAGCTTCATGAGGCTGTTACGGTAGCTTTAGGAAGCTGTTACGTTAGTTTCATGAGACTGTTACGGTAGCTTTAGGAAGCTGTTAAGTTAGCTTCAGGAGGCTGTTACGGTAGCTTTAGGAAGCTGTTACGTTAGTTTCATGAGGCTGTTACGGTAGCTTTGGGAAGCTGTTACGTTAGTTTCATGAGGCTGTTACGTACGGTAGCTTCATGAGGCTGTTACGGTAGCTTTAGGAAGCTGTTACGTTAGTTTCATGAGGCTGTTACGGTAGCTTTAGGAAGCTGTTAAGTTAGCTTCAGGAGGCTGTTACGGTAGCTTTAGGAAGCTATTATGTTAGTTTCATGAGGCTGTTACGGTAGCTTCATGAGGCTGTTACGGTAGCTTTAGGAAGCTGTAACGTTAGTTTCATGAGACTGTTACGGTAGCTTCATGAGGCTGTTACGGTAGCTTTAGGAAGCTGTAACGTTAGTTTCATGAGACTGTTACGGTAGCTTCATGAGGCTGTTACGGTAGCTTCATGAGGCTGTTACGGTAGCTTTAGGAAGCTGTAACGTTAGTTTCATGAGACTGTTACGGTAGCTTCATGAGGCTGTTACGGTAGCTTTAGGAAGCTGTTACGTTAGTTTCATGAGGCTGTTCCGGTTGCTTCATGAGGATGTTACGGTAGCTTCATGAGGCTGTTACGGTGGCTTCAGGAGGCTATTACGGTAGTTATGGAAAACCAATCACTCTATTATGTTGCTATTTAATTGAGCCATAGGCATCGGTTTGTTAAAATTTCATGTGGCGCTAACTCACATTAACTGGCAAAATGTCCGCTACTCAGAACAGTTCCGTAATGGGATTTTTTTCGCCCCTTCTTCACCTTTCCGAACCTACTAATATTGCGAAAATCAAGTTGGTTCTCGAATTTGTTGAACGAGTTTTGTTTTAAAGAAAGTGTGATTAACGGAAAGACAGCGGCCATTTAATGGCCAGGTAGCATATTTGATTATTTTCATTATTTGCCAAAAATAGTATTTTATGATAAGAACAGGTTGCGAGATTGGGAGAAAGCTGACAGATCTTCTCAACTTGTATACAAATCGTTATTTATTGAACTAAACGGAAGCTGTTCGGCAACTTCTTACACTATAGGTCAAGGGAAATATGAAAACAATGTCATTTTCCCAGCTACGAAGTATAGGGGAAGTTATGTAATCGTTCAAAAGTTCGATGTTGAGTTTTCAACGGAATTTTATGTTTTCTGACCTCCAGACTCCAAGTATATTTTTAAAAAATACTATCTGTCTGTGAACAAGATACTCGTAACTCCCGATAGAATGAATGTATCGACATGAATTTTTATATGTAAATCCAGAACACTACAAGGACGACACTTGTTAATTTTCAGCAGAATCGACAAAACGGAAGGGATCAACTCATAACCCCTAAATAACTGCCGATGTAATGAATGTATTGTAGGTCATGATATCGGTCGAAAGGAGTAGGGGAGAATATTAGCGCAAACGGTTGACTGGTTTTGAAGGGAAAAAGTTTATTGATTAATTCGTTCTGGGGAAGGACAATGCCGGGGATTCACCGACGACTTTTTTTCTTTGAGAGCCTCAAATGAATTTATTTTCTGCATTGATTAGGCCAGGACAACGCTGGGTGGACCTTCTAGTATCTGATGTCAGAGACTTGTTGGATAGTGAGTTGTGCAGTTTAGTGAGTGACGGTAAAGGGACCAGGGTTAGATTGGTCTAACGGTACTGCTCAGGAGGCAGCTACTTCCCCACCTCAATAAAACTGCATTATTTCATCCCCGATCCCCTAATTCCATAAATGTAACTAAAATCTCCTGTCTTTATGTCTCTGAACACGAAATTTTATGGGGGAAAGGGGGTTGTACCAAAACCTTAATGCAATGACGTATCGACATGATATTTAGAATGAAGATTCAGAAGTCTCAATAAGACAGCCATTGGTTTTCAACGAAATCAACAAATCCGTTCCAGGAGAGGGAAAACTTAGATGATTGGTGCTGGGGAAGGATATATTGCCGATGATTTAATTAAAAAAAAAAAATTAAATTAAAATTTAAGGGTATAATTTAGGGTGTATGGTTTGAATTTTACATAATGTGAGGGAGTTCTCGATATCTTGGAACAAGTTGAGAAACAAAGAGAGCTTGTCAAAGTGGGCAATTTAGAATAATAAAATTTCATTTAATGAATTGAAAGTAAAGTCTTATAATAAAAGTTGGGGAAGGGGGGGGGGGGGGGGGGGGGGCGCATTGAAGGTGATTCATGGATGCCATCTTTTTCGATATGATCGTCCTTATAGCCACGGCATCATGGCATGTGCAATTCTACCAATGTTTAATGAGGCAGAACAACTTCAAGGACATCTATCTTTTCAAGTAACTTTTTTTTTTTTTCAACATTTCCTCCTGAACAACGCCGGGTGAACCGTTAGTTGTGAATATATATTTTTGAGATGAGGAAGCGATTGTACTTTTTCCCTGACTGTTGAGGGGTGTTACCGCCCATATTGGGCTAGTCTCACCCTCTGCCTGCCCGTGATGGCCCACTATTTAGTATGTGAAGCTGTGCTTCACCAGGCACTAGGATTGATGCCCTGCCCACTGTCGTGCCCGGGCTCGCCTCTCTGCACTCCCACCACGTACTCATATCCATACCTTCTTCACATTCTCCATTCAGTTATTGATGCTCTCCTCTCAAGTTCTGTCTCTCATCAAGATGTCTTTCCTTGCCCCCTACAAACTAAAGAAAGTCAGTGTATAATTATCCTTGACTTAGATCCTGGACCCGCCTAAAAAAATTCGTGTTGATACATTCGTTACATCGGCCATTGTGTCTAGATAATCACATACTCAGACAGGAAATTTTCTTTATTTTTGGAATGAGGGCGACGGAATACATGAATTGGAATACATGAGTCTGGCAAAAACCTCATTGAATTTCTAACCGACTATATAACTTGATGTAATAAAATATCCTGTCCATCAGTGTCTTCACCCGATAGAATGAATAGTATATAGTATGTATATAGAATGAATCGTATATCCACAGGAAATGTTGTGTATTCAAAACCCGATGAGGACGCCACCTATTGTGATAGAATGGTTTAAGATGGAGAGCCAAAACGGTATTTTCATTCGTTCTGGGGAAGCACATTGTCGGTGATTTCCCGACCATTTTTTGCATGGTTTGTGGTTTATCCTAGTTTTGTATTTCCATAAAATCAACAGGTGTTATCGGGTTCTGGATACATATATAATTTCGTTTCGATGTGTTTCTTCTATCGGGAGTTATCGTTTTTACAGACAGACTGACTGGAAATATATGCATGTAGCCAATACTTCGTGTAGCTGGAGATATAAAAAAAACATCGGTTATGCTAAGCAGATATATTTATTTTTATTTATGTTAAGAGAGAGCTTCGTGGCTGTATCTGAATAGTTCTAGTTCCGGATCTTTGCCTTACCTTATTTTTTTTCTGTTCTATATTTATGGTGATATTTTACGTAACTTATTAATCCTCTCGTACTAACTTATACATTTGATAACCTTAACAGTACAGCTGAGTGTCGCTCTGTGTTCTATATCAGCCGTCTACGGAAGGCCATGGGTTACGTAATATTGAATCTGGTTGAATAATGCCGACAGATCCCCTTCTTTAGACAGGCATACTGACTTGTTTTCATTGGTTTAATGAGTAAGGTAAATATCAGTTGCATATATTTCTTCATAAGTAAGTCCGCTTGTGGTCAATTTTGAGTTGCACGTGCACATGCAGGCACCGTTTGAATAACCCGACTAATCTAAGACCCGGTGCATCTCGTTTTATTATTTCACTATGCTCAATTTATGTGCTATTGAAAATAAAAAATAAAAAACGCAGATCCGCCACCTAGGGAGCGTGACCTTTACAAATTGCGGCTTATATATATGCTAAATTTAGGAATGTGTATCGTAAATATTTCATCATTTATACTTCTTATAAAAAAAAAAGCGTGTTTTTATCAGAATTAGCAACCGTTCTGATCAAATGCTGCCCAAAAAATGATACTGGGATGCCCCCCAACTGTATTGCTAAATACACAATTTCCTACCAGCTGAGTTGCCTTGAAAAAGATAAAATTTCCTTTCGGATAACTTTCCTTGCAGATATAGACGGGGCTTCATCTGGACACTCTCCTGAATGATACGATAGCTCTACAGCATTTAGTCGTCTTCTGTATTGAACAGAAACGGTTAATTGCTTCTAAATGCCTTACCTGTTATTAAATATTTATTTACACATAGTATTATTTACACGTACGCTTCTGTGCGCTTGCATTAACGTATAATGCAAGCGCACAGAAGCAACGCGCTTGCCTATTGTGCTCGAGTAGCTTGGGTTTCTTTATCTTCAGCAGCATTGCATGGCTTCCTTTAGATGGGTCGTTGAACGCTGGCTCCTCTGCTAGGCGTAGTAATAGGCGACCTCATAGTTGAAGCCCGGGCATGTGCCACAAAATCAAACAGCGACAACAAGTAAATTTGCTTTGAGAGGGAAAATAGCAATTTAAAAAGAGAGGGAAGAAATAACCCAGTGGTGATACTCCGTGGCACTTACACTCATTTGTAATTGTCAATTTGATATTAAGATCTCTAGGCCATTGGCGCTTAAGGCGTCTTGAGGCAGAATGAAAGGCACGGACGGACTAGACGGATTTTAGCCCCCATTCCCCTCTCACGTACAATTTTATTTATATAGATTATTTGTGTGTGAATCCTGTCAGCATGAATTTTCCCAGAATTAAAACAAGAATCCATTCAATATGTAAAAAGGGTTCCGTCCGATTTTCGGTTCGGATCACGCCCTGGGCCCGGGTTTAAATGAAAAGTAATTTTAGTTGTTCTTTGGGATATCGTGGGATAATTTGAAGGGTCTCGGAGTACAAGAGGGTAGGTTGGAATGTGGAGCCTTGTGTGCAGAGAGGGGGGCAGATAATTGTGGGGGCCCCAGTAAATCTCCACCCCCCCCCCCCTTCCCCGTCCCAGCCCCTGGTGGAGAGAGGCTATACAGTTAACTATTCACGTTCTCATTAGGCTAAAGTGCTCCTTCCGATCCACCGAATTAGGACAAAGGATCTGTTCAGTCACAAACCGGCTTTCTGTGTTCGCACCTTTCACAGTTTCTTGTTCACAACTTCTTCACAATGACAGTTTACCTGTTATCCGACTATCAGAGATTTCTGGTACATTTAATGTACAAATCGAAGGCCTTCACCTCGAATCAAAATTTCAGTTTTTCAATATCGAGACCACATGAAGGGAAGAAAATAATTCTCGAAGAAATATATAATTTCTCCGAGGGCGCCGGTAGCTCAGTGTTATGCGTGCTTGCCTTCTGAGCTCAAGGTCGTGGGTTTGAAACCCGGCCGAGGCCCTTGGTTTATTTTATCTGGGAGGTAAATTAAACTTAAGCAAGCCGTTCTTCGGATGGGACGTTAAGCGATGGTCCCGAGCCTGTACGATGTCAGGTACTCGTTAAAGACCCTCTTGCCATAGGTGAATAAAAATTTAGGGTAGGCAAAATTTAGGACTCCCATAGTAGAGTCGGGCTCATGTCCACCAGAGTGACGAAAGAGTGCTTTGGTAGTAGGCGATATGACCTCGTAGTTAAAGCCCGGGGATGACACATAAAACCTAACCTATAATTTCTCCTATACTTCATGTCGTTGGGAATTCGATATTTTTTTTAATAATATGAGCAGCGCCGGTTTGTCTTCTGCAAGAAGTATTCCATTGGTGAGATTGCAGGCGGCACGAGCCATTATGTCCTCCCTTCTCATCCCTTATCCCTGCTTTAAATATATAGCTTCCCTTTATTTATTTTGAGCTAATTTCATATTACTTTTAGAAGAGGAAAAAGTGCCCTCGAGGAGGGATTTATGTTAAGGAAGGGAAGAGGACCTGAACAGAAGGAAACCTTTCTTCAATATTGGGTGCTCGCCTGGCAACAAAATCTGAAATACAATCAAATTATAGTGAAATATTGGATTGTGTTTATCTCAACAGTCCTTCCGCCTTGTGTCAATTGCTTTCAGTCTGGATGCACTTCTCTGTCAACCCCGTCTCCTTTTTCGTGTGTGAACATTTTTATGGAAGAAAAAAAGTAGTAAAGAAGGATGAAAGAAGAAAAATAATGAATGGTAGTTTTTAATAATTTATATAAACATATTTACCCTTTATAAAACCTGTACATAACCTACATATGTTGAATATGTTTGCGCTATATTCTTCTGGTTTTTAATTGTAAATAATGATGATAATAATAATAATATATTTATTTCCGTTAAACCAATACTTGGTAATAGGATACGTCAAAAGAACTTATACATTAAGATAGCTTATAAATTAGATTTATAACTACTTGAGTCTAATACACCTATGATTAGTAGTAATAACAAATCTATTTAAAAAAGTAAAATGAAATTAATAAAAACTGAACAAGTAAATACGTGAAAATATATGAGCACATAAACAAAATTAATACAAGATACGTTTATAATAAGTCGACACGTTTTTCAATTTAATAAAAATTAAGATAGGTAACTATTTTTGAAAAAAAAAAACTCTTCGGAAGTGTTTTTATCCCAAAGATGTTTCGGGACGTTCTTACGTCCCATCATCAGGTCCCAATGTGCGAGATATAGAAAAAAAAAAGAAAACAATGTAACTATAACAATATATGAAAAATAATAAATAAAACAGAATGTTAATATAAGGTAAATAAAGGAATGCCCCCTCTCTTGAGATCTATTTAGAATCATTTCGTCAAAACTGCATTAAATCCTCTAATATTTTTTCGTCCAGGGATTTAATGGTTTTGTTTTTTATTTTATGTTTGTTAATATTGAGGCGTCCATTTCAAGATGAAGATCATTGTTAATCAGCCCTAGAATGCAAGGCGAAAAGGTAATGTTTTACTTCACCGAAGTATGGGGGAAGTTATGCAATCGGTCAAAAATTCGATGTTGAGTTTTCAACGGAATTTCATATTTTCCGATCTCTGGATTCCAAATTTGAGAATGACACGTATTGTTTTTTAACCAAATCAACGGGGGGGGATTGGGGGGAAGGTTTAACATAAAAAATCTAATACTGCCGATGGAATGAATGTATCGAGACGAAATTTCATATGTGAATTCAACACTTCATGAGGACGACACTTATTAATTTTCAGATGTTATAGGTACCTACCTATATTCATGTATATTTCTAATCCCCCCCCCCCCCCCCCCCCCCCATATATATATATATATATATATATATATTATATTGCTGTATATATATATATTATATTTATATATATATATATATATATTATGTATGTATTATAATGTCAAAACTAATGTATGTGTGTCATGTTTCAGGGAGAGGGAAAAGGAGGAGTGGTCGAACCAGGGAAGTCCTCGTCCACTGCAGGTTAGCGCATCTCTTATCTGTATTGTTTGAGTTGTCATGTTACCATTTGTGACGTCAGTGACCAGTAAGACATCTATGTCCATTGTAGTAGTACATATCTCAATTGCCTATCAACCACACCATGAATATTAGTATATATAGGACTTGTTGCTCTGGTCCAGTGAAGGGTATGATGACGTCTTCCCTGGACATTGAACACAACATTCTGTAGAATTCTTTAGAGCTATCAATCTGATAAATAATCTAGTTTACAGAATTATTTCATTTTAAGAACTGCTTCAGTTGTAATTTTGATATAAGTCTTTATCCAGACAACAGTATTTTATTTGTCTTTATGTTTTTGCAGACGGTTTCTTCTTCTGGCGAAAAGCGGTACCTCCAGTGTCCAGCGGGTTTCAAGATGTTCCATTTGAAAAAGTTCCTTCGACAAAAATATGGTCTCAGCCCTACATGCAATGTAAGTATCCCTACTATTTTCTTAAGTTTTCCAAATATCGTCTCTTTTTTTCTCACTAAATTCTGTAAATTACCTAACTAATATTTCCATGAAATTCTCCATTTCCCTGCCACGAGGGTAAGGGCGTTCCAGGGGAAGGGTTTATATAGATTATGTAATAGAAGTGAAAGAGAATGTTCAGTTATCCGGACCCTGAAGGCCACTGGCTAGTGTTGGCCAGATACCAATGTGAGTGGCCAGCTTGTACAGTGGCCAGCCCTCTCCCGTCTGAGGGCCACAGACTCCTCTTCACCACTACCTTAAAACTGTCTTCCCTGCCGTTTCATCTACAACGTTCGATTCAGTCTTTGTACTAGACGTAGCGAAGACACACGATTGAAGCCCACAGACAACTGACGAACGTGAAGAGAGGAGTGTTCGTGGGCGCTCGTCTCCTTTGTTAAACGGACAGAGAGGCGAGCAGCGCCGACCCCGAGCGAGTAAGACGAGTGCTCCCTCTACTGATGAGGGGGTCGCTCTTCGAATCTGTAGAAGGGGCTTTGTAGTTTTGCCATAGTGGATTGAACAAAGACTAATCAACGCGTTATTCTTTGAAATGATGAGTTAGTCAATGTTTTCACCGTTGCTGGTGAAGGGCCAATGTTCTGGAACTTTGTCTAATCAAGGTTTAACATCGAAGTTTTGTTGTCGATGCTCTTCTCTACTGTAAAGTAGGTAACGTTCTAAATGTTTCTAGTCCGCGAGGAAATTCACTAGACACCTAGGGACCTAAGCATTCAGTGCTCGTATACCTTCCCTCCAACTTCAACTTTGGGAGTGCTCAAAGTCTCGTTACCCCCCAGTTAAAAAGGCCCTCCCGGTTTTAAACTCGCGTTCTTGAGTATAGGAGACAAGCACGCCACCTCAGCTACCGGCGTCCCTATGTTAAAAATTTAGACGTATTTCATTTTAGAAAATTCTCAGTGAAAAACCATCTCGAGTTTTCTGAATTAGGAAATAAGACAGAAAGGTTTTGTGGGTATCCCAAAGCCGTAGGGTGTGGCCTCAAGGGCTCCGTAAACACTCCACTTAGTAGGGCAAACATTTGCGGCAATCATAAAAATGGACCAAATATTGCCTAGGGTTGAATGCAATAGTAGCCTAATAGAGAGGTGCCCCACAGGTTGCCAGTTCCTTGCTTGTTGTATGTATGTTCTCAGTTACTATCGATCCTCGATGAAAAAGCTACGTAATCAATATAAGAGACATTTAAAGATTTTTGTTTTATACATTTTTTCTTCAAAATTAGAAATAACTGAGATAAATAAAATTTCCGAGCGAAAGAGGCGAAAGGAAGCGAGGAGAGTGAGAAGCAAAATAACACCATTCTGCCATACTTCCCCAACGAGGCCTTAAACGCCAATGGCCTAGAGACCTCCTTAGTAGCAGCAGTGACACTGAGTTATAAATGAGTGCGACTCAGTGCCTAGAGAGTGTCACCACTGGGTGATTTCTCCCCTCCTGACATTTTAATAATCCCATATTTTACTCTTTTAGCAAATTTGGTTCTTGGACGAGTATTTATTATTTATACAGTTGTAAATACCTATTTGTAAATAAATTTAAAAAAAAGTTAGGGGTGAGTTTACTGGAGAGAGTACATAAATATGTCTGGATCTCTTGGTTCTGTGAATATGAATATTTTATGTAAACATATTACCACTCACTGTTAACTGTTAACGACTCACATTCCTAATTCAACACTTGAATAAATAAATCGAATGGTGTCAGTCTACACATTTTGCCCATTAATCTTATTCAATCTCGATATTATTTGCCAATCGATCTAAAGTTTGTTCAATGAATTATTGAGAAAATAAAAAAAGTCGTCGGTGAGTCACCGGCGATGTACTTCCCCAGAACGAAATAATTAAATAAGAGTTCGCTCTCCCTCTGATATCATTTGTGCTAAAAAACTAATTGTTGACTTTGAACAGAGTTCTGAATCTTCGTACTAAATATTGTGTTGACAAATTTATTGAATCGGCAATTTTGAGTTTTTGAATTGAGCCCCCCTCTAATCCCCCTCCGCTCGGCCGATGTTTAACTTACATATGAAATTTTGTGCCGATACATTCATTACAACGGCAATTATTAGAGTATTGTGTTAAACCTATTCCGCCGCGTGGTCTTCTGCCTGAGGAGGACCCCTGAGGGGACGGTGGTGTTGACCGAAAAAAAGAAGTGAGTAAAAAAAAAAAAAAAAGTTGATAAAAACAAGAGTTGCCCGAAAATCAATCGACAACTGTATAATCGATGGTCGTCGTTTTGGGGTTCTGGATACATATTTAAAAGTTGTCGGTGAATCGTTGGAGATGTTCTTCCCCACAACGAATTAATCAATTAACTTTTCGCTTCTCTTCCAAAACCATTCTGCCGTTTGCGCTAATATATAATATAGGGTTTTTGAATTGAACCTCTCCCCTAATCCCCCTTCCCTTTGACCAATTTGACTGAAAATCGACGTATGTTGTCGTTATGGGGTTTAGGTCACACATATAAAATTTCGTGTTGTTCCATTCATTCTATCGGCAGTTATGTAACATGAAACATTTTGCCACTTCTTCATTCTTCCCTCCCGGACAAACACACGATGTTTGCACATCTCGACTACTTATTGAACTCACAACGTTTTTACTTCTCCAGATAGGAAAGTTACGTATCTGTCAGAAGTTCGATGTTGTTTTTTCGCCGGAATTTCATGTTTTCGACCCCCTGATTGGGAAAATGAAAAAAAAAAATTCTATGTATCTGTGAACACGATAAATCCCGACAGAACGAATGTATAGAAAGGGTCCTTGGAGATTTCAACATTTTGTTGATAGTTGTGGTTGCGTGCAAGTAGCTAGCCGCCTGAGGACTTGGGAAACTCGTTCAACTTGTTGACGTAACTTCATGTCTTCCCATATTGGATAAAAATTCTTATGAAAAATCTCTTCTTGCATAACCTTAAGAAGTCATGAGGGGTATTGTTTGGTTATGCTGCTTGTGTTATATTCGAAACGAAGCAAATATTTGATTTTTCATTAGTTTCCATAAGAAAACTAGCAGTATTAATGTCCGCCGGATGCAATTTATACATTGGTTTGACGTTGCTGGGCCAAATTGGACGAGCCTTACGTACCCCCAAAGGCCAAAGGATCTCTTCTTCACCGCATGACGCAACTCATATGCAGCCGTTTTGAGAGGGGGTCAACTAGCCTGGTTCCATCAGTCACCACAACACTCCCTGTCTACAATCTATATTCATTACAGGGCGGAGTCACTCGTAGATCATCCAGTTGTGACACTCCATCCATTTTACTGTATCTAGACATCCTCCCCATCTATTGAATGTACACTAAATATCAAATTGGTATTGAGGGCGCTGGTAGCTCAGTGGTATATGGGTGCTTGCTTACTGAGCTAAAGATCTCGGGTTCGAAACACGGCCGAGGTCCTTAGTTTATTTTACCTGGGAGGTAGCATAAACTTGAGCACGCCGTCCTTCTGATGGGACGTTAAGTGATGGTCTCGAACCTGTACGATGTCAGATACTCGTTAAAAACCCCTACCCTAGGTGAATTTAATTTTTTTTTTTTTAAATTTAGGGTAGGCAAAATTTAGGACTCCCACAGTAGAGTCGGGCTCATGTCCACCTGAGTGACGAAAGAGCGCTCCGGTAGTACGCGATATGGCCTCCTAGTTAAAGCCCGGACATGAGTCATAATAACTAACTCAACTTGGTATAAATTTCGTCGGAAGTGATATGCCCAGGCTTTTAACTTGGAGAGGTCATATCGCCTACTGCCAGAGCGCTTTTTTGTCGCTCTGGTGGACATGAGCCCGACTCTACTATGCGAATCCTAAATTCTCTCTATCCTCAATTTTTATTCACGTAGGTTAGGGATATTAACGAGTACCTGACATCGTACAGGCTCGGGACCACCGCTTATCTTCCCATTCGAAGGACCGCGTCTGTGGTTTTTTCACCTCCTAGATAAAAAAACCTAAGGGCCTCGGCTAGGGTTCGAAGTCGCGATCATGGGCTCATTAAGCAAGCATGCATACCACTGAGCTACCAGTGCCCTTTCTTTGATGATATATACTTGCGCCACTACCCAAGGGATAAAAACCTGTTGATAGCCCATCGCTGATAACAGTAGCAATAGATGTGACCTTCAACTAACAAGGAGATGAAGAGTAGGACATCTAATGTTAGCAGTATCTGAACAAGAAGCCTTCCCATTATTATTAAAGTAATGACGGACAACCGAAAACTATCGATAATAGATGAGAGAATATTATCAATTGTTTCCGAAAGGGCAAACTGTCGATACATATGGGGTGTGCTATCGATAGTTGTGGATGTAGGTTGGTGATGTAAGGCTGTGAGCACCCAAGCACCGGTCCTCCGTCTGTCCTTGGTACTTTGGATCCCTGCCACATTCTTGCACCGACCTCTTCATATCTGACTCACACAACGTATACACTCCTGTCTCTGTCTCTGTCTACAGAAGAGGTGGCTATTTGCCCATCACCAGTGATTCACATATCACTCTTCACCCGATCACTGTGACAGTTTATGTGTTTTATTTTAATTATGACTTCATTATTTTTAGACCTATTTATCAACTAATTTGTCTTAATCTGTCGAAAAAAAAAAAAATTTAACAAAACTTAGAAAACATCAATTTAGAATATTGACTGTGATTCTAATCGGTGTTAATCACATTGTGTAATCAGCACTTCGCTGCAACACTGAAAGTCGTATTCATTATTCAATCACGGGTATGTTCATATCAATTAGTATAAACATAATGTGTTAATTGATAAAACATTATGAGCTCTATTATACTCCACAAGGGGATACTTATAACAATTTCGTGAATATAAGAGGTCAGCGTGAATTTATTAGAAAATATGATTAATTGGCACTTGGTTCAGTGCCAAGATGGCGAATTTACGTCCGAAGGAGGCGGCCACACTAAACCGCGTTTTTGCCGGAGGATTCTCTCCCTCGGAAGACCGGTGCGGTTTAGTATGGCCGCTCCTAAGAGACCTAGGCGGGGCAAAGCGCACATTTGCCTTGATCCTAGTGATTGTGGCCCTATCTGATCTTTCTAAAACTCTTCCAAATTTGACCTTAATTGTATCAAAACGTTTTAGTGGTATAAAAACAGCAGGCAGCTCCATATGGAAAACATTTGCTTAGCTCTCTCCCTGTAGCTATTTATGTTAATGAACTTTACCAACTTCATGCTAAGGTAAATATTTTCTCTGTTGCAGATTGAGATAATGTACCGACGGGAGTCCCTGCTAGACTCATACTCCCTCATGGACGTGGCCTACATTTATACATGGAAGAGGGTAAGTTTTGATGGCGAGTCTGCAATCTTTTTCAGTAATTCACAGCACAATTTAATATTTATAATAACTATAGCAATTCATCAGTTTAATTATAAATTGTACAATCTGTTTACAGAACAGTCCAATGAGGTTTTACTACAAACTGCCGGATATTGTCATGAAGCTCATCCTGGGTCCTCCCCCACCAGACTCCATGGAAATAGAAGAATCGGAAAAGGAACAAGAGGAGAGAACGGAAGTTCGTAAGGTTGGGAAACTTGCTTTGGTAAAGAAAACAAATGGGAAGATGGATGTCGATTCTGAGGTCAGCAACCATAAAGTGAAAATCAAGGAAGATGTGAAAAAGAAAGAAAGAGAATCAAAGAAGACTGACAAAAATGAAAATGAAGTGAGAAAGACTGAGATGAACGAAAAGGAAGCAAAGAAGACTGAGAGATACGAGAAAAATACGAAGAAGACTGAAAGAGTTGTGAAAGAAGGAAAGAACACTGAATCAAAAGATAAGCTGTATGAAGAAAATAGAAGTGTCCCTCCTATGACTATTTCACATCTATCTAGCTCACATCCTGAGATAAAGAAGATAGAGGAACTAGAAGTGAAGAAGAACCCTCCGGCTGAAACGGATGAGAAGGAAAATGGACTAATGAAGGATGGACTGACAAAAGGAGAGGAGCCATTGAAGAAAACAGAAGATATCAAGTTGAGCTCGCCTGAAGAAAGGCCATTGACAAACGGGCTGTTGACGTCACGGCCTCTCTCGCAGCAAGACGAGCTTCCGGTCAGCGTGCTGCTCTCCCTGGGTCAGTGTCGGGTTAACAAAGAGGACGACCATAAGTTCAAATTACCCAGTCCTCTCCCGCCCAAAAATGGTATTGTGGAAAAGAAAAACGGGAAAATCAATTCTAAATTTTCCGTCAATAGGATAGCTTCGGAGTTGGCGGAGCACAAAAGGCTCTCTCCTCCAGTTCCTCTTTGGCAGAAATGGCAGGAGCCATCTCGACCAGACACTCCAGCCATCAGCCAGACTCCGAGTCCTCAGGTTACCCTCAACACAAGCAACGGGAGCGTCACGATCATGGCCGAGAGACCGGTCAACAGCTCATCCCCTGAAGCCCCTCTTCACCTCAATGGCGGTATGCCTGAACCGCAGCGACTGCAAGCAGTTCATCCTAATTTGCCTAAGGCCATTCTAGCCAAACCACAGCAGATCGCTAATGGAAAGCCGGACTTGAAACATATCGCTCAAAGAAACCTTTCTGGTCAACGGCTGTTGAACAACAATGTTCCCGAGGGGAAGAATGGACTTATCCAACAAAGCAATATAAACAATCGGCTTCCCACCTTTCAAAAGGCTCCAGGAGTAATGAGGAAACCTGCCATACCGGGAGCTGTTATCAGTAAAACAGGTCCAGGAGTTAAGGAAGCCATGAGGAAAGGTTCTATTGCGGGTGGTGTGTTGAGTAAGACGTTAGATCAGAGAATTCAGCAATTGTACAATTCTGGATCACCACACAAACCTCCTAGTCCTGGCAGTGGCAAATCAGAGTCGAGGCTGGCGAGTTGGCTCAACTCGAGGTTCCCTCCGCAGCAGTCACCACAGCATCCGATGTCCCCCATGCAGCAACAATCCCCGCAACAACCCCCACCTCTTGTCTACCATCAACAACCTGCGCCTCTCCAGAAGACAATGACCTCGCAGAATCAATTACCGTTAACTAAAGAAGAAAGTGAAGCAAGTAAATTGGGCAAGGAGGTAAATATGCTGAAGAGAAAATTGGAGGAGCTGAGAAAGGGCCAAGAGATGTGTGAAATAACTCAGGAGAACCCAAGTCCGGATGAGCTAAAGCGACGTCGGGACGTCACCCCCAATGTATCCATCGAGTTTATGAGCTCTGGCGACATGAAGCGGCTGGAAGAGAAGAAAGCTGAGGAAAAGAAAAAGGAGAAGCGACCCATGCCTGGGCTGAAGGCGATCCAGGAGCTGGAGGGAGGCGGGAAGCGGCGGAAAGAGGAGGAAGCTCTGGACCTGAGCTCAGCCAAGCCGACCGACCTCCCGAGGCCTCAGTTCCCCTGGATGGTCAACCGGTCTCCCCTCCACAACTTTGTGCCAAGGCCCAGCTAAGCTCCCTCGCCGCAACTCTGTGCCCATGCCTGGGCTGAAGGCGATCCAGCAGCTGGAGGGAGGCGGGAAGCGGCGGAAAGAGGAGGAAGCTCTGGACCTGAGCTCAGCCAAACCGACCGACCTCCCGAGGCCTCAGTTCCCCTGGATGGTCAACCGGTCTCCCCTCCACAACTTTATGCCAAGGCCCAGCTAAGCTCCCTCGCTGCAACTCTGTACCCATGCTCAGTCTAAGCTCTCTCACATAGCTAAACTTTTTTGTCACAACCTTGTACCCATGCCCAAGTAACTCGCCCTACACAAACAACTTGCGCATAGGCCCAGCTTAGCTCCCTCGCAACAACTTTGTGCCCGGAACTAGCTAAGCTATCCCACCACAAACAACTTGTGCCAAGGCCCAGCTAAGCTCTCTCGCAACAACTTTGTGCCCGGAACTAGCTAAGCTATCCCACCACAAACAACTTTGTGCCCATGTCCCAAAATACTCTTCTATGTGCCAACATGTATACGAGATGTAGCGTTTTATACATTAGTATACCAGGTATTTTGTGTAAGGCCGTAATAGAAAGATGTTAAAGGTTTTTCTTTAAAAAAACAAAAACCAAAAAACATTTTAATTTTATTATAAACTATCCTTTCTTTTTATAATTTATTTTTATGTTAACGATTTAATGCATCCATATGTTTGTTATGTATATACTTTTATTTATAATTGTATTATGTTACAATTAATGTAATTATTGATAATTATGTTACAATGATGTAATTTTCTATTAAACATAACCTATCAGCTGTTTGTGTAAAATAAAAACGGTATACAAGGTATTTATTGCGATTTGTAAAATTATTATTTGTTGTTGACTGAAAACAAATTATAAATGTACTGATACTTCCTGGCAGTGCCCGCCCATATTGTATATACGAGTAGGTTAGTAAATACTGTTTCATATTTTGTGTACAAAAATGTATATTTGAATATAGTTTTTCAATATATTAATTTAAAAATAAATTAATTAGCTTTATTATATTTCCCTATTTCCGTTTTATCTGTTACTGTTAGATCCACCCGGCGTTGCCCGGTTAGTAACCTTAAGCAGTTTAGTAACGTGATCTGTTCAGTTACTTTAAGTTAGGTGACTCTTAGAGAAAAAAATTGAAATTTTCTATTATTTCCAGGCCATAGAAGTGATGTGTGATTATCCGCACCCCTCGTAAATAAACATGGATGCACATTGGCCTTGGTTAGATAATTTTAAAGTTATGAAATTATCTAACCTAGGCCAGGTGCACTCGAGGGGGTGAGTGGCACGTCACATCTTGGTTAGTGATACTCCCGTGCAACGCCGGCTAGAGAAAGTTTGTGTCCGAAAAATTCTAAGCCACTTTCAAATGAATTGGAAATCTGAAATTTGGCAGACAGGTGATCAGCTGACTGTAAGTGCTAGGCAACGATCAGGAGCCAAGCTAAACACATATTTTAAGATGTCTCATGATCTGTGTTTGAACTGGGCTTATAAGGATGGTACATGTTAAATTTAATGAAGACCCGATGAACCGTTCAAGAGGTAGCACTGACTTTATATTTTGGCCCCGCCCACATTCACTCCGTTCAATATTTTGAGATGCCACGTGGCCTATATTGATAATATGGACATGCTTATATTGATGGTCCCTTAGAAGAAAGCGCGTTAATAACATACTTTATTCCAATAGTTGGTCAATAAAGGTCAATTCGCAAACCGCGTCAATAACATACATTATTCGGATAGTTGGTCAATAAGGTCGTTATTCGCAAACTGCGTCAATAACATAGGTTATTCGCATAGTTTATCAATAAGGTAGTTATTCGCAAACCGCGTGAATAAAATACATTATTCAAATAGTTGGTCAATAAGGTCGTTATTCGCAAACCGCTTTAATAACATACATTATTCGAATAGTTGGTCAATAAGGTCGAAAAAAATCAATGAGATAAGTTAATGTGTTTCTTAAACTTCTCTGGGATGTTCCAATGTTGGTTGTTGACAGGCGACGTTTATACAACTGTTCGTCTGAATCAAACCTTAACAAGTCAATTAGATTTGAAAAATTGAAGCGGAAAGATAGATCTTCCATCCTATTATGAGGGCTGTATGGCGGCCGACACCTGACCATGAGCCGTATACTATCAGATATTGATCTCAGCTGCGGCTAGCCTGGAGGACATCCTGGAGTCACCGGCCATCCTCTCATCCTATTTACGAGGGATGTATGTCGGCCAAAGACCATATAAGTGTTGTTTAGTGTTCTTGTCTTCCGTCCCATCATCAGGAGAACATGGATTCGGTTGTTCCGTGTGTAAATTTTCATATTAAACATTGTTTTTCCATAAAGTTGAAAGTAACGGAGTTAAATAATATATTCTAGTAGCAAAAGTGGGGCTAAAGAACCACGAGGAAGCTAGTAGGGGTTAGTTACCTAAGCACCACCATCGCTTAATGCCCCATCCGAAGGTCGGCGTGCACAGAGCCTTGGCCACTTCATATTATTTTTTCTTGGAAACTGTATAGTTATAATGATCATTAACCAAACGAAAAAAATGCTATTAATGGCCTATTTTAGGGAGATTATAAGCACAATAATAATAGTTTTTGATTATCCGAGTTTTTGGATTCATCGGCTGACCTGGCTCCGATTACATCGGATAATTGAAGTTCTGGTGTATAAGTAAGGCTCACTATGAGCACAGAAGACTGACATGAAGGAGACTAGGCTCCGAAAATGCTAAGGAGTTAGTTATTGTGGCTCATGCCCGGGCTTTAACTATGAGGTCATGTCGCCTACTACCGGAGCGCTCTGGTGAACATGAGCCCGACTCTACTATATATAGGGTAGGAGTCTTTAACGAGTACCTAAGAGCGTACAGGCTCGAGACCATCGCTTAACGGCCCATCCAAAGGACGGCGTGCTTAAGTTTATTTTACCTCCCAGATAAAATAAACTAAGGGCCTCGGCAGGGTTTCGAACCCGCGACCTTGAGCTCAGTATGCAAGCACGCATACCACTGAGCTACCGACGCCCTCCAGCTAAGGAGTGACCCGGTCATCTGACCTTAACTGAACGTGGGCATGGAGCCACAAAATGCATGTCCCACTATCCACCTACCTTCATTGCACATTTGCATCCAAATGTGAAGGCTCCTTTGAACTTGAGCTTTTCAGAAAATTTCCGATGTCGGTAGCTCACAGGCCAGGGTATATATTAACAACTTTATTGGGCATATTTATAATCAGTAGAAATAAAGCCAATCGTAAATTTGATGTCAGTGATAAATAATAAAAAATAAATGGCAATATGTTCTAAGAAAAGTAAACATAAGAAAGAAAAAAAAAAAAAAAAAAAAGAATAAATAAAATAAAAGATAATAATAAATAAATAAAAATGTCTCTATAAAATGGTTACGTATATGTAAGGAAAAATTGTATTTATATATACTAAGAAAAATATATACAAAATGGTAATAGTACAAAATTAAAATAATAATAATTTTAATAAATAAGTAAATAAATAATAGTATAGTTGTACCAACCTCTGACCTCTGACCTCTGACCTCTGACCTCTGACCTCTGACCTAGACCTGAAGTTAGAGGCAATGCTGGCCGAGAGACCTGCTACATTAAATTTTAATGTAGCAGGTCTCTCGGCCAGCATTGCCTCTAACTTCGTGAAGGATTGTCGGGATGGGAATGGGATGACAGAGATTGGGCAAAAGGATTTTGGGGGAAGGAAAGTTTTGAATTGAAGTTCAGGAAGCGTGACTTGATGAGGTCATTGAAAAAAGAGATTTGATGGTCACTATGGAGGGTGAAATTAGATACATAGAAAGGAGCATCGACAATGTCCACATCGGTTTTATTATAGTCTTGTATAAAGCCAGTTTGTTTTCAACCCCAAGGTAGCGAACTGCTTGTGTGGACATTGTATTTCAGATCAGATTAACAATAAATAATGTCCAGGATCAGCTCTCAAAGTTCATCAGATCTTTTTTTTTTTTTTTTCAATTTTTCTTGTTGGGCTTAAATAATGTATCTTCAGTTTTTAATTTATTACTTGGGGGTGAAGAGAAATGGCCATTTAGTTAATGGATCTGTTATACGGTGTAAAGAGGCCGAAATTGGAAGTAGAGGAAGTCGAGGAAGAGATGGGACATTAATTAGGAGATTGGCCTCCATCTTGGAGCAATTACTTGGGGTGTCTAATGTAATAAGGTATTAGAGAGGGTGGTAAGAAATCTGCAGACAGAGCAGGGAGGGGGAGGCTTGAGGGATGGTTGGGGGTGGTTGGGGGGGGGGGGGGGGGGGGGGGGGGCTCAGTTTCCGTACCCAGTCAATGATCAAAAGCCACACAGATGAAGAGCATGATGCCACATCACTTGTTTGTATCTTTGATCCCTCATTGACAAGCTGTTGTATCATATTTTCTTAACGTGCCCTGTGCTTCAGACAAACCGTCAATGACACAGCTTGTCAGGAAGCAAGGAAGCAACCAAAAATGAAGTTACTTCAGTAGTTCCATCCGCTGGAGGCCCGATGCAGTAATTATTGTTCTATAAATGTAAATATCCTCAGAAATACTACCCTCTTGTAAAGTTCCGCCATTAATGTTCCAGAAAACATTTCGTTTTAAATAACAATGATAAATGAAATGAAAAAAACAATTTTTATTCTGGGACATCAGTCCCCTAAGAATAACAACATAAGAAATAAACATAAGAGATACAAGTTTCAACCAAGTTGAAATAAAAGATAAAAAATAAGGGCCTAAAGGGCAACTAAAGGAACAGAAACAGTTAGAAATAAGGATAAACAAATCATATTAAAATAAATGAGAAACAAAGTTAAAATTATAGAGTAAAAAATACTTAATAGCAAAAATAAATATAGATGACAGGAAGGGTCACTGAGAGAGAGAGAGAGAGAGAGAAAATTAAAAAATTAATAAAACAAAATAAATAAATAAATAATGTGTGTCACACACCCTCATACATACATTTATTTACAGTTATATATTCAAAATAACACACACCTACAGTATTCGGCATGGAACTGAAAGAAAGAAATAAAAATAAAAAGAAAGGAATGAATAATCATAAAATAAAAATATATAATGACTAAGAAAAGAACATGTGATCCAACTGGAATGATGAAACTGTGGAGTACATCAGTCCAGCTGTAGACTGAGAGACTCCCATAGAATGCTAGCCTTGGGAATCAGACGTTCGATGAGTTAGGAGGTGCTGGAAGAGCAGGGATTTAAAACAAATAAGACTAGGAGCATGGCGAATCTGGAGAGGGAGAGAGTTCCAGAGGGAGTAACCCTGGACAAGGAAGGAGTTGTGATAGGTTTTAGTCCTGTGGGCAGGGAGGTAAAGATCGGAGGTCCGGGATCTGGTGACTTTTTGATGGATGTGGGGTTTAAATTGGAGCATTTGGAAGATATAGGAGGGCTTTTGGGATGATAAGGTCCGGAAAAGAAAGGAGCCCAGGAAATAACTACGACGAGAGGAGGGGTAGAGCCATTTTAAATCAGTGTATGAACGGTGATATCAATATTATTGAGTGGTACGCTGTGATTGTGTTACAGTCCCCTGGAGAACTCAATACACTATGTAGGTACAATCAAGTCTTCATTGTATTTTCATAATATTTTGATCATTGTTTTTACAGCATAAATCAAAATGTTCACTTTAGTGCACAACAAACCTCTGAATTGCTGAAGAGTATCAACTGTACCTCTGTTCCTTTAGTGCACAACAAACCTCTGAATTGCTGAAGAGTATCAACTGTACCTCTGTTCCTTTAGTACTGTACCTCTGTTCCTTTAGTGCACAACAAACCTCTGAATTGCTGAAGAGTATCAACTGTACCTCTGTTCCTTTAGTGCACAACAAACCTCTGAATTGCTGAAGAGTATCAACTGTACCTCTGTTCCTTTAGTGCACAACAAACCTCTGAATTGCTGAAGCGTATCAACTGTACCTCTGTTCCTTTAGTGCACAACAAACCTCTGAATTGCTGAAGAGTATCAACTGTACCTCTGTTCCTTTAGTGCACAACAAACCTCTGAATTGCTGAAGAGTATCAACTGTACCTCTGTTCCTTTAGTGCACAACAAACCTCTGAACTGCTGAAGAGTATCAACTGTACCTCTGTTCCTTTAGTGCACAACAAACCTCTGAATTGCTGAAGAGTATCAACTGTACCTCTGTTCCTTTAGTGCACAACAAACCTCTGAACTGCTGAAGAGTATCAACTGTACCTCTGTTCCTTTAGTGCACAACAAACCTCTGAATTGCTGAAGAGTATCAACTGTACCTCTGTTCCTTTAGTGCACAACAAACCTCTGAACTGCTGAAGAGTATCAACTGTACCTCTGTTCCTTTAGTGCACAACAAACCTCTGAATTGCTGAAGAGTATCAACTGTACCTCTGTTCCTTTAGTGCACAACAAACCTCTGAATTGCTGAAGAGTATCAACTGTACCTCTGTTCCTTTAGTGCACAACAAACCTCTGAATTGCTGAAGAGTATCAACTGTACCTCTGTTCCTTTAGTGCACAACAAACCTCTGAATTGCTGAAGAGTATCAACTGTACCTCTGTTCCTTTAGTGCACAACAAACCTCTGAACTGCTGAAGAGTATCAACTGTACCTCTGTTCCTTTAGTGCACAACAAACCTCTGAATTGCTGAAGAGTATCAACTGTACCTCTGTTCCTTTAGTGCACAACAAACCTCTGAATTGCTGAAGAGTATCAACTGTACCTCTGTTCCTTTAGTGCACAACAAACCTCTGAACTGCTGAAGAGTATCAACTGTACCTCTGTTCCTTTAGTAGTAATAAAGCTTCTAATGTTTCAGTCTGAGTTATAATTTTAACCACGGCAGGTTTTGTTGAAATTTTACTTGTCGTATCAGAATCGGTGAACTCGTAGGGACCAGAGAAAACTTGTGATGCAGAATGAAATTAAACGGTAGGACACCCCCACGAGGCGCCGTTTTTTGTGACTCATGCCCGGGCATTAACTACATCATCACCTTCTACCAGAGCTCTCTTTCGTCACTCTGATGTACATGAGCCCGACTCTACTATGAGAGTTCTAAATGTTGCCCACCCAGGTTACTTAGGTTAATTTAACTGTGTACCTGACGGGATCATTACATCCCATCCAAATGACGTGTTCAAGGTCTTCTTATCTGCCACATAAAAAACTTGAGGTTTTCGGCCTGGTTTCGAACTCGCATATTTGTTATGAGCCATTTTCGATTTATTTAAGAAAATATATCTAAAAATCATAGAGGGCGCCGGTAGCTCAGTGGTATGCGTGCTTGACTTCTGAGCTCAAGGTTGTGGGTTCGTAGCCCGACCGAGGCCCTTAGTTTATTTTATCTGGGAGGTAAAATAAACTTAAGCACGCCGTCCTTCGGATGGGACGTTAAGCGATGGTCCCGAGCCTGTACGATGTCAGGTACTCGTTAAAGACCCCTGCCCTAGGTGAATAAAAATTTAGGGTAGGCAAAATTTAGGACTCCCACAGTAGAGTCGGGCTCATGTCCACCAGAGTGACGGAAGAGCGCTCTGGTAGTAGGCGATATGACCTCGTAGTTAAAGCCCGGGCATGAGTCATAAAACCTAACCTAACCTCTAAAAATCATAAAACGCTAAAAAAATCAGTATTTCCTCCGAAAATTAATTGTTAACTTAATATTGGTTCACTTGAGCGAGCAGAGAAAAAAGTTCGATAACGTGTTTTTTTTTCAAAATTTTCCTGCCAAACCCAGTAAAAAATTATTTTCGACCACAAATATAGGGTATATTGGTAATCAGCACGTCATAACAACCCCATGTGTTCAATAATTTATCAACATCATCATAAATTATTCGATTTGGTTGAGATCGATAGCAATTAGTGGTGCTGTATAGCGTTACGTCAGTGTTGACTCTAGAAAACTGAAACCGACTCAACCCTATTTCGGTGGCAACCGTCGGTTTACTTCCCAGCTATAACAAGTATAGGGAAAGTTATGTAATCGGCGAAAATTCGATGCGGAGTTTACAACGAAATTTCATGTTTTTCGACCACCAGATTCTAAATATGAAAAAAATGATCTGTGTCTGTGAACACGATAACTTGCGATAAAATGAATATATCGACACGAAATTTTAAATGTGAATCCCAGAACCCTCTAATGACGACACTCACTGATTTTCAGTCAAATCTACCAAAACAAAAACACTAATAACTGTCGATAAAATGAATGAATAGATATTAAAATTTCATATTTAAAGTCAAAACCCAATGAGGATATAACCTTTCAAATTTCAGCAATATCAGCAAAAAGGGAAGGGGGGTTCAGGGGAGGGGGCTCAACTCAAAAACCCTAATAACTGCCAATGTAATGAAGATATCGACACAAAATTTTGTATGAGGTGCGCAAACGGTCGACTGGTTTTGGATTGACTGGTGATTCACCGACGAGACTTTTTTCAGTCATTTGGCTCATATTGACATTATACTACATACATTATACTAGATACATTATACTACATACATTATACTATATACATTATACTAGATACATTATACTACATACATTATACTACATACATTATCCTAGATACATTATCCTAGATACATTATACTACATACATTATACTATATACATTATACTACATACATTATACTACATACATTATACTACATACATTATACTAGATACATTATACTACATACATTATAATAGAAAACCTGGTCTGAAAGGTTTCGTGTGTATTCGATCCTTCTAATGCGTATAATGTTTAATCACGCCAAAAAAAAAAAAAAGTTGATATCTATAGATTGAAAAAAATAATTGTTGAATGAACTCATTCATTATTGAACAAAAAATAAATAAAAATGTATAAGGTCCGTTGTAAATATTCAGAGAACCGGTGAAGTGTGAGTTCGAACAATGGGCCCCTATGATTGAAAAAAGAACAGGGGAAGGGAGGGGGGCCCTAATTATCTTTGTCAAAAGAGAAGAGAAGAGGCAGGTAGAGGAGGGTGCGGCCTTTGTGGTGGGCCAGAGGTTAGTGTAGGAGGGCGAACAGCTAAGAATACCCGCAATCAGTCATTGGTAGAGATATGACAGGGCGAGGCTGGATAACGAACCTCCTAACTTCATTATCAGGACATCCAAGTTCTCGGTGAATCATCGGCAATGCATTCCACGCATGCGCCTCCACTCAAGTTAATGGACCCATTTAGTTGGAAATCAGCAGGTGTTACTCAATGATTTCTCATTTAAAATGTCGTGTCGATATATTCATCGTATCAGGAGATGTCGTGATGACAGACATAAACGTATAGTTGGGTCGTCCTGGTCACCTCATGAAGTAACCTCCTAGTATGGTCTATACCAGCGTTTTCCAACCTGTGGTACGCGTACCATTGGTGGTACGCGAGTTGCTGGTTGGTGGTCCGCGAAAAATAATCAATAATGGCGGACATAAAAAATAAAAATAAATTAAATCATAAAAATATCATAGAAACGTTTTTTCCTATAATTCATAAAAATTATTTTAATAAATAATATTATGCAGTAAAGTTGTTAATATGTACAGTCGATGATCGAAAATCCGGCAATCGATATCGTTTTTTTGGAGTGTACTTTTAAATTTAGCCGTTAGCCATCAGTAACTTGAGATTTAGCCGCCACTGTTGTGATGGCGCTGCACTCTCGCTTACTTCACCGCGCGGCTTACAAGTGACAGGTTATTGTTTGTGATTATATCATCTTTGTTTATTAAAATTCATTGATTTTTTTTTTTAATAACCCATGGATCAGTGGTTAACCCTGGAGCGGCCTAAATATCTCACAGATAATATTTTTGACTTTATGATTATTAAAACTTAAACGGGTAGTAGTTTGGCCACGCCCCTTCTAGTATCCTCCTAGCTCAATCCCTACTACCGTTCAGTGTCATTACATCTGTTTTGAGGTCTACATGCGAAGAGTGGAGGGCATTTTTATCTGTGGGATAATTGCGCCTGATGACGTAAGTATTACAATTTGTTTATATTTTAAAATTTTTCACTTAGTTAATTTCTGTATGAGAAATAAATATGCGTGGCTAGGAAAATTTATTAGTATAAATGATTTTCACCATCAGAACTGCATATAATCTCAGAGATAATTGCGACTATCTATGTGATTTTTTTTTTCTAGGATGAACACTAACACTTCATTCAATTTTGAATGTCCAAAAGACATCGAGCGACTTCACCAACTCCTACAAGAAAAAAGTGATGTGGAATCAGACGTTTCCGATGGAGAATGTGAGACAGATGCATCTATTTGTCTAGAGGAACGTGAAGGAGACTCAGAGACAGAGGAAGACGACACGGATTCAGAACCAGAAGATTCTAACGAAAGAGAAGGCTTCTACATAGCCACAGTTAAACAAAACAAAAAAATCCAAGAAGTTATAGAGTGGAAGAAAACTCCTTTTAACATCAGGAAAAAAAAAGCTAGTAGAAACATTCTCGTTCAACTACCAGGAGTAAAAGCTAGAGCTAGAAATGTGACCGGTGTACTCCATACATGGAATTTACTTTTTGATGGATCAATGATTACCCTTATCGTCAAATATACGAATCAATATATAGGATTTATTCAGAGGTCATTTACTAGAGAAAGGGATGCTCCCCTAACGGATGAAATAGAAATTATAGCATTAATTGGGCTATTGTATCTTGCTGGTGTATATAAAGCAAACAGGCTCAATCTAGAAGAATTGTGGGATTGCCACGGAGATGGATTAGATAAATTCATGGTGACAATGACATTAAATCGATTTTATTTTCTTTTACGGTGCCTAAGGTTTGATGATCGAGAGACGAGGAAGGAAAGAAAACAATCAGACCGAATTACAGCTATTAGAGAGCTGTTTGAATGTTTTGTTGCCAACTGTCAGGCATCATATTCTCTTGGTGCGAACACTACCATTGATGAAATGCTTGTAGGATTTAGGGGGAGGTGTATATTTAGACAATACATACCTTCCAAACCTAGAAAATATGGAATTCAAATTTATAGTTTGGTAGACGCAAAACTTTACTACACTTACAACATGGAAATTTATCCAGGAAAGCAACAACGTGGGATGTTTGAATTAAGCAACAGTCCAAAAGACGTTGTAAAAAGGCTCGCCCGACCAATATATAACACTGGACGTAACATAACTATGGATAATTGGTTCACCGATTATAATTTGATCAAAGATCTTGCAGAAAAGAGATTGACTGTTGTAGGAACGTTAAAAAAAAATAAACCCCAGATCCCACAAGAATTTAAATATGTAAAAAATCTGTGAGTTTGCTCTCTTCTATGTCTGGCTTCACCAAGGATTCCACGTTAGTTTCCTACGTCCCTAAAAAAGGGAAAAATGTACTACTCATATCCAATCTTCATGACGACGATGAAATAGATCCTACAAGTGGTGACCATAAAAAACCATCAACAAATATAAACAGACTGTTATAAATTGTATCTATATAATAGATAGTTATTATGACTTACGCCCGGGCTTCAACTACGAGGTCATATCGCTTACTACCAGAGCCGCTCCTTTATCACTCTGGTGGACATGAGCCCGACTCTACTGTGGGAGTCCGAAATTCTGCCTACCCTAAATTTTTATTCACCTAGGGCCAGGGGTCTTTAACGAGTACTTGACATCGCACAGGCTCGGGACCATCGCTTAGCATCCAATCATGAAGAACGGCCTGCTTAAGTTTATTTTACCTCACAGATAAAATAAACTAAGGGCCTCGGCCGGGTTTCGAACCCACGATCTTGAGCTCAGAAGGCAAGCACGCATACAACTGAGCTACCGGCGCCCCCCAGTTTGTGTGTGTATTGATGAACATTTTAACAAAAAGAAATATTTGTGAAATATTATAAATAATGTAGATGTTTGCTAGCGACTGTAGAATTCAAAATTCTGGGGGTATTGAGGGTCAGTCAATGAAGAAAATACTATTCAAATGCCAACGTTTCGATATATTTCATATCATCATCAGGGCCTAACAAACATGGGGGTATCAAGATTAGAAAAATATAATGGGTGATCGATTAAAATTATATATAGGTACATAAATATACATTCACTCATACAACTCCACATAAATACATATATACATCCTAATACATTCACATACATATACACATTGATGAACAACAAGGAAACTTACTATGAATATAGATGGTTGAGGAGAAGGCATGAAGACTGTGAGGTCTTACGTTCAACTAAGGGTACAGAAGGGTCGAGGGTAACAGATAATAAATCCGGGGAAAACCCCAGTTAACGGGACTTAAATTTGAAGAGAACTACTTACTGGCTAACAGATATTTTACTATGTTGAGAAAAAATAAAATAAAATAAAAACTCTATAATTATATAAATAGTAACATAATTTAACTTATTAATTAAATGAAGAATTTTAGACAGAAGTGACACTAACCAAAAATGAAATAATACATAATAAAGAATAAATAGACACACAATGAAATTAATCTAAATTTTAAATATTAAATATAATTGGAGACAGAACTATGGATTCAGCAGTTTTGAAGCAAATTGGCATAAATGTTGCTCAGGTTATTGGTATCAGTGCGAAAATTGACAGTATTTGAGGTTTTGGCAAATTATTTTTCTATCCCTTATATTGTACAACTGACTGAAAGATTAATGAAAATACTAAAATTTGATAGTGTGAGGATTACTCCTAAAAATTTTAAAGTTGTCAAGTCACTATTCTCCCAAATTAAAGAACCTACCCCAAAAAACAACCAGTCTGACCTCATCTATCAGATACCCTGTTCAGATTGTTCATCATCTTATGTTGGCATGACATCTCAATATTTAAAAAAGAGATTATACCAGCATGAGTATGATTGTAGAACAAAAACTGACTCCGATAATTGCAGCGCCCTAATCAAACACCATAGCCTGAACAAACATAAGTTTGATTTCGCTAACACCAAAATTCTCGACAGAGAAATCAATTACTATAAAAGGCTGACACTGGAAATGGTGTATATTGCCAAAACCTCAAATACTGTCAATTTTCGCACTGATACCAATAACCTGAGCAACATTTATGCCAATTTGCTTCAAAACTGCTGAATCCATAGTTCTGTCTCCAATTATATTTAATATTTAAAATTTAGATTAATTTCATTGTGTGTCTATTTATTCTTTATTATGTATTATTTCATTTTTGGTTAGTGTCACTTCTGTCTAAAATTCTTCATTTAATTAATAAGTTAAATTATGTTACTATTTATATAATTATAGAGTTTTTATTTTATTTTATTTTTTCTCAACATAGTAAAATATCTGTTAGCCAGTAAGTAGTTCTCTTCAAATTTAAGTCCCGTTAACTGGGGTTTTCCCCGGATTTATTATCTGTTACCCTCGACCCTTCTGTACCCTTAGTTGAACGTAAGACCTCACAGTCTTCATGCCTTCTCCTCAACCATCTATATTCATAGTAAGTTTCCTTGTTGTTCATCAATGTGTATATGTATGTGAATGTATTAGGATGTATATATGTATTTATGTGGAGTTGTATGAGTGAATGTATATTTATGTACCTATATATAATTTTAATCGATCACCCATTATATTTTTCTAATCTTGATACCCCCATGTTTGTTAGGCCCTGATGATGATATGAAATATATCGAAACGTTGGCATTTGAATAGTATTTTCTTCATTGACTGACCCTCAATACCCCCAGAATTTTGAATTCTACAGTCGCTAGCAAACATCTACATTGAATAGAGGTACACAGTCCACCAAATACAAACATGGGATTTTATCAAGATATCCACCGAACCTATGGTCTTCAGACTTTCCAACACCTGAAATCACTTGCCACAGACCTCAAGAAACTAGCGTGTGCCTACAACCAACGCATTTTCTTACTTAAATGCAGAAGACACCAGGTATTTCCACCCCATATTCAACAAAATTACAATTTTACCTTACAATTCTTGTGCAAGAAACCGAAACATTGTGATTTAGTACAAAAAGCAGTTCTCAAATTTAAAAAATCAATTTTAAATATCGAAATAGACGCTTGTATATCTAACATTAAAGATATAGAGAATAGGATAACATCTCACAAAGATAGTTTAAGAACATTGTTACCAGTTGATATTTTTAATAACTTTGTAGAGAGGCAGAATCGTGCATTCAGCAGAGTACATTCTGCTATCCGTGATTCCCAAACCCGTAAAATAGATAATATTATTCACCAACAACACCCCTTGCCGTCTTTCAATTCTCATTGGTTTGTTAATTTAACAGGCACACCATTCCCAGTAGAAGTCAAAACGATTCTATCATTAGGACCTAAGTTTTCCATTCCCTATAAACACAATGACTTTCCCATACCAAAATTAATTGCAGATGTTGAATATATTATTAACTCTATGCCCAATAATGAAGAAAAAGATCCCATTAGAGCACGCTGTGTTAACGCGATTACTAATCACATCAATAAAAATAAACAAATAAATATTAATAAACCGAATGTCTTGGGTAGAGCCTTTGAATCGTCAAAAAAGTTTTTACGTAATAATCCTGACATTTTAATAATATCTGCAGACAAGTCCAAACAAACCGTCGCAATTAATAAAACAGAATATGAGAATAAGATGAGCTCGTTAATATCCGACCCTGCTACTTACCTACCGCTGAACAAAGATCCCACTATTAAATTAAAAAACACTACTAATTCTTTGATTAAAGCTGCTCACTCATCAGGGTATATTGATACGCACACCATGAAAAGATTAGTTAATTTCAGCCCCCAACCTCCTAAAATATATGGGTTGGTGAAGACTCACAAACCTGGTAACCCTCTACGTCCCATTATTTCATTTGTTCAATCCCCCATGTATTCACTGGCCAAGTACTTAGCCAACATTCTAAAAAACATGTCTGATAGTCCATATAATGCTAAGGATTCATTCAATTTCGTAGAATCAATCAAAAATCTCTCTGTCCCTCCTGGTTTTCAATTGATTTCATTGGATGTGGCCTCACTGTTCACCAATGTTCCCATCTCTGATGTCTTAAACATTATAAAAGACAACTGGTCAAAAATAGAATCATTTACTTCCCTTCCTAAATGTACATTTATTGAGTTAGTTGAACTTTGTTGCACTAATGGATACTTCGTATATAATAATACATTTTACAAACAGATATTTGGCACTGCCATGGGGAGTAGTCTGGGTCCCATTCTGGCTGATCTCATTATGAATAAACTCTTAGACTCTATTATTCCTAAACTACCCTATAAAATTCCTTTTTTATTCAAATTTGTAGATGATATTTGTACCTGCATTCCATATAATCTTTTGACCCAGACCCTTGACTTATTTAATTCCTTTCACCCCAGGTTAAAATTCACCTATGAGCTTGAAAATAATAATTGCCTCCCTTTCCTGGACACCCTAGTTATTAGAAACGATGATGGCTCTATATCTACCAATTGGTATATCAATTCTATTAAATCTGACAGATACTTTCATTTTTATTCTCATCACCCCTTTTCCCAAAAAATCAATTTTGCCACTGCAATGATCAATAGAATGCAAAGACTCAGTTCTACAACTTACCATAACGATAATTTAAATAACATCAAAACTATTTTAAGAAAAAATGGCTACCCATGCAAAACCATTGACAGAATAATATTAAACAACCCTATCACGCTCATTAATAACCCAGAACCCACCAATAATAATTTTAAATATTTTTCTATCCCTTATATTGTACAACTGACTGAAAGATTAATGAAAATACTAAAATTTGATAGTGTGAGGATTACTCCTAAAAATTTTAAAGTTGTCAAGTCACTATTCTCCCAAATTAAAGAACCTACCCCAAAAAACAACCAGTCTGACCTCATCTATCAGATACCCTGTTCAGATTGTTCATCATCTTATGTTGGCATGACATCTCAATATTTAAAAAAGAGATTATACCAGCATGAGTATGATTGTAGAACAAAAAACTGACTCCGATAATTGCAGCGCCCTAATCAAACACCATAGCCTGAACAAACATAAGTTTGATTTCGCTAACACCAAAATTCTCGACAGAGAAATCAATTACTATAAAAGGCTGACACTGGAAATGGTGTATATTGCCAAAACCTCAAATACTGTCAATTTTCGCACTGATACCAATAACCTGAGCAACATTTATGCCAATTTGCTTCAAAACTGCTGAATCCATAGTTCTGTCTCCAATTATATTTAATATTTAAAATTTAGATTAATTTCATTGTGTGTCTATTTATTCTTTATTATGTATTATTTCATTTTTGGTTAGTGTCACTTCTGTCTAAAATTCTTCATTTAATTAATAAGTTAAATTATGTTACTATTTATATAATTATAGAGTTTTTATTTTATTTTATTTTTTCTCAACATAGTAAAATATCTGTTAGCCAGTAAGTAGTTCTCTTCAAATTTAAGTCCCGTTAACTGGGGTTTTCCCCGGATTTATTATCTGTTACCCTCGACTCTTCTGTACCCTTAGTTGAACGTAAGACCTCACAGTCTTCATGCCTTCTCCTCAACCATCTATATTCATAGTAAGTTTCCTTGTTGTTCATCAATGTGTATATGTATGTGAATGTATTAGGATGTATATATGTATTTATGTGGAGTTGTATGAGTGAATGTATATTTATGTACCTATATATAATTTTAATCGATCACCCATTATATTTTTCTAATCTTGATACCCCCATGTTTGTTAGGCCCTGATGATGATATGAAATATATCGAAACGTTGGCATTTGAATAGTATTTTCTTCATTGACTGACCCTCAATACCCCCAGAATTTTGAATTCTACAGTCGCTAGCAAACATCTACATTGAATAGAGGTACACAGTCCACCAAATACAAACATGGGATTTTATCAAGATATCCACCGAACCTATGGTCTTCAGACTTTCCAACACCTGAAATCACTTGCCACAGACCTCAAGAAACTAGCGTGTGCCTACAACCAACGCATTTTCTTACTTAAATGCAGAAGACACCAGGTATTTCCACCCCATATTCAACAAAATTACAATTTTACCTTACAATTCTTGTGCAAGAAACCGAAACATTGTGATTTAGTACAAAAAGCAGTTCTCAAATTTAAAAAATCAATTTTAAATATCGAAATAGACGCTTGTATATCTAACATTAAAGATATAGAGAATAGGATAACATCTCACAAAGATAGTTTAAGAACATTGTTACCAGTTGATATTTTTAATAACTTTGTAGAGAGGCAGAATCGTGCATTCAGCAGAGTACATTCTGCTATCCGTGATTCCCAAACCCGTAAAATAGATAATATTATTCACCAACAACACCCCTTGCCGTCTTTCAATTCTCATTGGTTTGTTAATTTAACAGGCACACCATTCCCAGTAGAAGTCAAAACGATTCTATCATTAGGACCTAAGTTTTCCATTCCCTATAAACACAATGACTTTCCCATACCAAAATTAATTGCAGATGTTGAATATATTATTAACTCTATGCCCAATAATGAAGAAAAAGATCCCATTAGAGCACGCTGTGTTAACGCGATTACTAATCACATCAATAAAAATAAACAAATAAATATTAATAAACCGAATGTCTTGGGTAGAGCCTTTGAATCGTCAAAAAAGTTTTTACGTAATAATCCTGACATTTTAATAATATCTGCAGACAAGTCCAAACAAACCGTCGCAATTAATAAAACAGAATATGAGAATAAGATGAGCTCGTTAATATCCGACCCTGCTACTTACCTACCGCTGAACAAAGATCCCACTATTAAATTAAAAAACACTACTAATTCTTTGATTAAAGCTGCTCACTCATCAGGGTATATTGATACGCACACCATGAAAAGATTAGTTAATTTCAGCCCCCAACCTCCTAAAATATATGGGTTGGTGAAGACTCACAAACCTGGTAACCCTCTACGTCCCATTATTTCATTTGTTCAATCCCCCATGTATTCACTGGCCAAGTACTTAGCCAACATTCTAAAAAACATGTCTGATAGTCCATATAATGCTAAGGATTCATTCAATTTCGTAGAATCAATCAAAAATCTCTCTGTCCCTCCTGGTTTTCAATTGATTTCATTGGATGTGGCCTCACTGTTCACCAATGTTCCCATCTCTGATGTCTTAAACATTATAAAAGACAACTGGTCAAAAATAGAATCATTTACTTCCCTTCCTAAATGTACATTTATTGAGTTAGTTGAACTTTGTTGCACTAATGGATACTTCGTATATAATAATACATTTTACAAACAGATATTTGGCACTGCCATGGGGAGTAGTCTGGGTCCCATTCTGGCTGATCTCATTATGAATAAACTCTTAGACTCTATTATTCCTAAACTACCCTATAAAATTCCTTTTTTATTCAAATTTGTAGATGATATTTGTACCTGCATTCCATATAATCTTTTGACCCAGACCCTTGACTTATTTAATTCCTTTCACCCCAGGTTAAAATTCACCTATGAGCTTGAAAATAATAATTGCCTCCCTTTCCTGGACACCCTAGTTATTAGAAACGATGATGGCTCTATATCTACCAATTGGTATATCAATTCTATTAAATCTGACAGATACTTTCATTTTTATTCTCATCACCCCTTTTCCCAAAAAATCAATTTTGCCACTGCAATGATCAATAGAATGCAAAGACTCAGTTCTACAACTTACCATAACGATAATTTAAATAACATCAAAACTATTTTAAGAAAAAATGGCTACCCATGCAAAACCATTGACAGAATAATATTAAACAACCCTATCACGCTCATTAATAACCCAGAACCCACCAATAATAATTTTAAATATTTTTCTATCCCTTATATTGTACAACTGACTGAAAGATTAATGAAAATACTAAAATTTGATAGTGTGAGGATTACTCCTAAAAATTTTAAAGTTGTCAAGTCACTATTCTCCCAAATTAAAGAACCTACCCCAAAAAACAACCAGTCTGACCTCATCTATCAGATACCCTGTTCAGATTGTTCATCATCTTATGTTGGCATGACATCTCAATATTTAAAAAAGAGATTATACCAGCATGAGTATGATTGTAGAACAAAAACTGACTCCGATAATTGCAGCGCCCTAATCAAACACCATAGCCTGAACAAACATAAGTTTGATTTCGCTAACACCAAAATTCTCGACAGAGAAATCAATTACTATAAAAGGCTGACACTGGAAATGGTGTATATTGCCAAAACCTCAAATACTGTCAATTTTCGCACTGATACCAATAACCTGAGCAACATTTATGCCAATTTGCTTCAAAACTGCTGAATCCATAGTTCTGTCTCCAATTATATTTAATATTTAAAATTTAGATTAATTTCATTGTGTGTCTATTTATTCTTTATTATGTATTATTTCATTTTTGGTTAGTGTCACTTCTGTCTAAAATTCTTCATTTAATTAATAAGTTAAATTATGTTACTATTTATATAATTATAGAGTTTTTATTTTATTTTATTTTTTCTCAACATAGTAAAATATCTGTTAGCCAGTAAGTAGTTCTCTTCAAATTTAAGTCCCGTTAACTGGGGTTTTCCCCGGATTTATTATCTGTTACCCTCGACCCTTCTGTACCCTTAGTTGAACGTAAGACCTCACAGTCTTCATGCCTTCTCCTCAACCATCTATATTCATAGTAAGTTTCCTTGTTGTTCATCAATGTGTATATGTATGTGAATGTATTAGGATGTATATATGTATTTATGTGGAGTTGTATGAGTGAATGTATATTTATGTACCTATATATAATTTTAATCGATCACCCATTATATTTTTCTAATCTTGATACCCCCATGTTTGTTAGGCCCTGATGATGATATGAAATATATCGAAACGTTGGCATTTGAATAGTATTTTCTTCATTGACTGACCCTCAATACCCCCGAAATTTTAAATTATAAATAATGATAACATAATTTTATTATCTGAATAAAATATGTTTTTTTTTTCAACAAACTTGCATACTATCGTTATTGATAAGAAACTATTTTTTTTGATCCTATTATATATTTGATGCATATTAGCCATATCTCTCTAACGGTGGTAAATATACCAGTTACTTACAACATCCATGGGCCTGGGAGGAAAAACTATTTAAGATAACAAAACACTCTCAAGGACATGATTCGAACCCGCACACCATGCAACTCAAGCTCTACGCTGTAGTCCCGCACGGGCCTTATTTTGTAAGACCTATTGTTGTAATAGCACTGTATAAAACAACGTTGATGACTGTTGTTCTTCGACGTAACGAAGACTCTACAGCTAGAGGGGGCTGCATAGTGGGGCAATTCACCAACTTAGCACGAAAAAATTCAAATTATGAAACTCTCACTAGAAAGAGATGGGAACAATTGGTATTGGAAGTAAACTAGTTGTAGACATTGAACCCAAGAGGTGGGCCTCCGTTGTTTACAATAAGTGGGCAAAGCCGGCATGTAAACACAGGAAAGCCACGTCATTATCTTTACACATCAGTTTCTGATAGTGGTACAGTGCCGTTCATTTATTTTTCAAACCTTAGCTAATATGTCTGATTCAGGAGAAGCTAAGTGAATATACTATATATTGTTTAAATTGCCCAAATAGTGCATAAATTAATTAAATTCAATACATACATTTGTTTATTGGAAATGTTACATTCTGAAAGGCGCCCCCATTATAATGCACCTGATGGCAGCAAAAGACGAAGATGTGATACTTGTCGTTGTGAAAAAAGAAACAGAGTTACCAAATATATGTGTCAAATGTGTTCCAAGTTCATCTGTTTGGAGCATTCCAGAAATATTTGCCTTTCGTGCAATTCACTTATTTTACAATAGGTTTTTTTTTGTAAACATTTATGTACGGTTTATGTTAATTGTTGAAAGTTCCTGCTCCAGCAATTATTCTAAAGCTCCTCAATATCTGCCTTTTGTGCAATTTACTTTTATTTTACAATAAGTTATTTTTTGTAAATATTTTTATAAGGAAATTAATTTTTAATAGTTCCTGCTATAGCAATTATTCTAATGTTCCTTTTTCTTTAAGTTCAAGCTGTTTTTGTTTTTTCATAATTAAATAATTATGCATATTAAGTGTTTTTTTTTAACAAGCCAAGTATTAAAATACGTCAAACCGTAATATGAATTAATATTATCATTTTATTGCACTGTTTCTGATAGATAATTGCGATCGCCGGTGTTACTTTTACCTTTGCGCCCGCTCTAGGGTTAAGAACCGGTACGTGCCAGTCTCAAGCAAAACACGAACAGTGATGTATTGCCGAGTTCTACAAATGATAGGTCTGAAAATTCGGTGCAAAACGTTGAAATGGCGTTAAGAGAAAATATTGTGATGAATGAAATATTGGCATGACGTTTAGGCGTGTTTCAATGTAATTTGTCTCATTATGTGATATGAATACATGGTCACCCTATAAAATGTATAATGCAAATAAAATAACACTCGCAATAACAAATTTCACGAAATACAATCATTTTTACGAAGTGGTACAATTTAGCATGTTGTACTACCAAGTGGTACGCGATCCAAAAAAGGTTGGGAAACGCTGCTCTATACTAAGTAGGACGGCTTTAAAGATAGACGACGTTTTATTGAGAGAACGGTGTTCCATTTGGGCTTCTTTGCCAGGCTTCCTTCCTTCTTTCTTCGTCCTGAATATTTGAGAGCGGCTAAAAGCAGAAGAGCTGAGCTAGAGGAGGTAATACAATCTGGACGGAGCTGGAGCTGGAGCTGGAGGAAGATCAAAGCTAGTTCTGGCAGCTTAGCTTCCCGCTCTCCGCCTTCTGCACTTCTCTGTTCAGCACATTGAATGGTTGGCCCGCCCCCTGGACAGTCTTTCTACTGCCAAGGAAATTCGACCAGTTAGAAGGAAAAAAAAACGGAAAACATTTTAAAAGGGAATGGAAAAATAGGGGGAAGTTCCTTTTTTCTTTTTTTTTTGAGGAAATAGTGTTTTTTTTCTTGTTTTTCTTTTATAGGTTTTTCTAATTCACAGCGACCTTGAGGTAAAGCTAGAGCGTACCTAGGTTGAGGCAGCTGGGAGGAAAGTAAGAAAAACTTAAAATAGGAATGAAGTTTGATTAAAAAAATGTACAAAAATGTAGTGCTAATGAATAGGTTAGGGAATTTTTCAATGAACTGAACTGATGTCCTTGCTAAACATGTTGCTGAACAGCAGGGACATCATTCTGCTCCCCAGCGCTCCAAGTGGACGGAAAGTTATGCAATCGGTCAGAAAATCACCGAGTTTTCACCAGAATTTCATGTTTTCCAACCCCATGATTCCAAAAATGATCCCCTTGCAAAAATTAGTCAATAAGTTTCCGCTCTCCCTTTAAAATTAATTGACCGTTTGGGCTAAACATCAGTAGTTGTGTCGATATATTTATTACATCGCTAGTTATTGAGTTGCGCTCTCCTTCTCTGATCTCTCATTCCTTACGGACGATACCGCTGCAATTTAGTAGGTATCGTCCGGGTTTTGGATTTACGTATGAAATTTCATGTCAATACATTCATTCTATCTGGTTTTATCACGTTCACACATATCGACTTTTTTTTTTTTTCATTTTTTGGAATCAGGGGGTCGTAAAACATGAAATTCTCGTGTAAATCAAAAACCCCTTAAGGACATAACATATTAGTTTTCGCCCAAAGTGAAGTGGGGTTTAGCAAACACGAAATATACGAGGTTAGTCCCATAAGTACCCGACCTGACGTATAAATGGCGGTTATTGTTTGAAAAAAAATAGTATGGTACAAAGTACGAACCTTATTAAGCTCAAGTTTGAAGTTTGAAGACGATACGTTGTTTAGTATTTGTTTGGCAGCCGTCAGTAGTGAACGCTCTCAGTGAATTTGTAAACATGGAAAAAATTAGTCATCGTTATGTGATACAATACTTTCATTTGAAAGGTCTCAGTCCAACCAATATCAAAGCGTGATAGTTTTAAAAATTGGTGCCCAGAGCGCACCCTAGGAAGAACTCCCTCTCTGGTACTAAACAACGATGTACTAAAACATCCCTATTAACTGGTGGTGTAATGAATAAATGGACACGAAATTTTATATGAATGAGTATCGATAAATCCCTGAGCAAGACACCTGTGGGTTCTCAGCCAATTTGGTCGGAAAGGAAGAGAGTTTAGAGGGAGAGTGAAAACTTTATTGATTACAAATAATTAGGACTGGAGAAGTACATCGACTATTTTTTTGAAAGTTTGTGCTAACGAGAACTGCTTCTTGAAGTCGCACTAAATGAGGGGGCCCAAGGAAGGCATCCATTTTTTGTTTTTATCCTTTTTTTTCTCTGAGCTAACAAAGGATCGGGAGAACTGTCTTTTGTTTTTAAAAAGGGTTTGCGTGTCGCAGCCGCTCGTCTGCCGCAACTCGCTACTCCACATTCCCACAAACCAACTACCTCCATGTTGTCTTGTGGTCAGGGACAGACCGAGACCGGAATGTATAAATAAACCAAAATAGCCGAAGAAGAACTATAGAATAAATGTAGTTCTTGCAGAACCGATTTTATATTTTCTGAAAAAACATTGGTACAGCAATGTCGGTAGATAGGCATCAACCAGATACCATGATAGGCTACTATAAGTAAACACCCAAAATGGAGATTGAAAGTCTAGAGGGAGAGCGGATACATACATATGAACCGGGGTGTAGAGACAACCTCTGAGATAGGAAGACGCTCAAAAGAGCTAAAAAAGGAAAATAAAATACCACCAAATAAAGATACGCAAGGTTTAGAGGGAGAGTGGAAACTTACATCTAAGTTTGGATGTAGCCTCAATAGCTTAGAAAAACACATTAATGCAGCAATGTCAGTAGAGAGGCTTCAGCCAGATTCGATGATAGTCAACCATAAGAAAATATGAAAATTTGCTCTGATTCTAACGAAAATAGCCGAGGAAGAAATCTATATTAATAAAGCTGAAACGGGGTTTGTTTGTTTGTATGTATGTATGTTTGTTCCAGCATCACGCCGAAACGGCTGGACAAATTTTTATGAAACTTCCCATGTAGCGTCCCTATGAGCCCGATTGAATAATAGGCTATGTGGCGTCCTAAAATTTTGATCGGGAGGGGGGGTTGTAAGGGGGGCCTAAGTATATAAATAGTGCTAACTCATTAACTAATGGTCGAATTGTCATGAAATTTCACATGTAGTATTTTTAAAAGCCAAATAGGAAAAAAAGGTGTGTGGCGTCCCAAAGTTTTGAACGGGAGGGGGGGTTGTGGGGGGGCCTAAGTATAAATATAGAGCTAACTCATTAACTAATGGGCGAATTGTCATGAAACTTCACATGTAGTATTTTTAAAAGCCAAATAGGGAAAAAAGGTGTGTGGCGTCCCAAAGTTTTGAACGGGAGGGGGGTTGTGGGGGGGCCTAAGTATAAATATAGAGCTAACTCTTTAACGGTTGGTCGGATTGTCACGAAATTTCACATGGAGTATTCCTGAAGGCCAAATAGAAAAATAAGGTGTGTGGCGTCCCAAAAATTTGAACGGGGGGAGAGGGGGGGGGGTAGGCCTAAGTATAAATATAGTGCTGGCTCATTAACGGTTGTTCAGATTGTCACGAAATTTCACATGTAGTATTCCTGAAGGCCAAATAGAAAAATAGGCGGTGTGACGGCTCAAAATTTTGTACGGGAGGGGGGGTAGTGGCGGGGGGGCCTAAGTATAAATATAGTGCTAGCTCAATAACGGTTGGTCGTATTGTCATGGAATTTCACATGTAGTATTCTTAAAAGCCAAATAGAAATATAGGGTGTATATGTCACAAAATTTTGAACGGGAGGGTGGGTTGATGGGGGCCTAAGTATAAGTATAGTGATGTCATTAACGGATGATCGGATTGTCACGAAATTTCACATGTAGTATTCATAAAGGCCAAATAGAAAAATAGGGTGTGACGTCAAAAAATTGTGAACGGGAGGGGGGTTATGGGGGTAGGCCTAAATTTGAAGATAGTGATAGGTCATTAACGGATGATCGGATTGTCATGGAATTTCACATGTAGTATTATTGATGGCCAAATAGAAAAATACACTATCTAGCTGTGATGCCCAGTGGTTCTAACTACGTACTAGCTGTGGGGTCCGCCGTTGCAAAACACATACTAGCTGTGATGCCCAATGGGTCTAACTACGTACTAGCTGTGGGGTCCGCTGTTGCAAGGCACTTACTAGCTGTGATGCCCAGCGTACCTAACTTCGTACTAGCTGTGGGGTCCGCTGTTGCAAAAACATACTAGCTGTGATGCCCAGCGTTTCTAACTAGGTACTAGCGGTGGGGTCCGCCGTTGCAGAACACGTACTAGCTGTGATGCTCAGGTATTCTAACTACGTACTAGCTGTGGTGCCCAGCGTTGCAAGGCACATACTAGCTGTGGTAACAAACGTTCTTAAGTACGCACTGGCTAGGACGTCCAGGGATGCTAAGTATTCACTAGCTGTGGTTTCCGCCTTTGAAAGGCGCATACTAGCTGTGGTGCCCAGGGGTCCTAAAAAATTACTAGCGTTACTACAGTTGAATTCCGTATGAATAATTAAAAATTATAACATCATGAATGTACTGTCGAGGAACTGAACAGCCTTATAGGAGATATTGGGAGAAAAGTCAAAGTTCCCCGGGCAACGCCGGGTATTACTGCTAGTCTATATTAATAAAGCTAAAACGGGGTTTGTGTGTATGTGTGTTCCAGCATCACGCCCAAACGGCTGGACAGATCTTCATGAAACTTCACATGTAGCATTCTTTTGAGCCCGATTGAATAATAGGCTATGTGGCGTCCCAAAATTTTGAACGGGAGGGGGGGGTTGTAAGGTGGGCCTAACTACATACTGGCTGTGGAGTCCGCCGTTGCAAGGCACACACTAGCTGTGATGCCCAGTGGTCCTAACTACATACTAGCAGTGGGCTTCGCCGTTGCAAGGCACACTTGGGAAGGGGGGGGGGGGGGGGGGGGGTTCTGGGGTATGCCTAAATATAAAGATACGGGTAGATAATTAACTAATGGTCGGATTGTCATGGAATTTCACATGTAGTGTTCTTAAAGGCTAAATTGAAAAATAGGGTGGGTGGCGTCACAACATTTTGATCAGGAGGGGGGTTGTGGGGGTAGCCCTAAATATAATGATACCGGTAGCTCATTATTTAATGGTCGGATTGTCATGAAATTTCATATGTAGTATTCTTGAAGGCCAAATAGAAAAAAAAGTGTGTGACGTCTCAAAATTGTGAACGGGAGGGGGGATTGTGGAATTTTAAACTGAGTCCCCTCCCCGGAACTCCCCCTCCCCTCAGCCGATATCGCTGAAATTTTACAGGTTATGTCCTAAGTGGATTTAAGTTTTAAATATGAAATTTGATGTCGATACATTCATTACATCGGCAGTTATTGGGATTTTTGAATTGAGACCCCACCCCGGAACTCCCCCCTCCCATAGGCCGATATCGCTGAAATTTGACAGGTTATGTCCTTAGTGGATTTTAGTTTTAAATACGAAATTTGATGTCGATACATTCATTACATCGGCAGTTATTGGGATTTTTGAATTGAGACCCCACCCCGGAACTCCCCCCTCCCCTCGGCCGTAATCGCTGAAATTTGACTAGTTATGTCCTAAGTGGATTCTAGTTTTAAATACGAAATTTGATGTCGATACATTCAATACATGGGCAGTTATTAGGATTTTTGAATTGAGCCCCCACCCCGGAACTCCCCCCTCCCCTCGGCCGATATCGCTGAAATTTGACTGGTTATGTCCTCCGCGGATGTTAATTTTAAATACGAAATTTGATGTTGATACATTCATTACATCGGCAGTTATTGGGATTTTTAAATTCAGATTCGCTTATCTACCCATTCTCTTCCACCGGCTTCTACACTTCTATACTGAAACGGGGTTTGTTTGTATGTTTGTTCCAGCATCACGCCCAAACGCCTGGACGGATATTTATGAAACTGCACATTTAGCATCCTTTCAAGACCGACGTTGGGGGACAGCCCCTCCATCCTGGATAGAGTCATTAATTTCTTAAAAGAAACTGGGCTATACCAAAAAATGTGAGCTGTACTGTCTACTATCATTTGCCTATTTTAGGTCGCTCCGCCAGTTGAGTGGGGCCTGAACAGCCCATGGCGGGTCCCTCTGGGGGTCTGGGGGCCCGGGGGGGGTCCTGCGTGGTACCCTCGGGTGGCCGGCGGGCACGGCTGGCTGGATGGGGGGGCCTGCGGCGGCTCCGTCGGGGCCTCTGGACTGGAACGGTCCCGGACTTGGAGGGTGTGGACGGCTTTCCTCACATGCACACCCTCGTCCTCAAGTCCCATTAACTTCACGATTAAGCTAAATGCTTCATATACTTGAGTGGCCCGGCGGTGCCGTTGTCTTTGTCCCCCGGTCCGGCCTGCCTGTTCGTTGGTTGCCCTTGGTCCTGTGCTTGGCCTTCCCTGGGCCCCGTGGCCCCCTGTGGGATCCGTTCATGTCTGTTCCTGTCATCTGCATCAAGAGTTCGCTGGCTTAGTTAGTGCAAGGAATGTAACAAGATAGGGCGATAATAACCGAAGTAGTTGTTCGCCCAAAATAACCAACCAACCAACCAACCAACCAACCAACCGATTGAATAATAGGCTATGTGGCGTCCCAACATTTCGAAAGGGAGGGGGGGTTGTAGGGGGGGGGCTAAGCATAAAAATAGTGCTAACTCATTAATTAATGGTCGGATTGTCATGAAATTTCATATGTAGTATTCTTGAAGGCCATATAGAAAAAAAAGTGTGTGAGGTCTCAAAATTGTGAACGGGAGGGGGGTTGTAGATTTTTGAACTGAGCCCCCTCTTCGGAACTCCCCCTCCCCTCAGCCGATATCGCTGAAATTTGAATGGTTATGTCCTAAGTGGATATTAATTTTAAATACGAAATTTCATGTTGATACATTCATTATATGGGCAGTTATTGGGATTTTTGAATTGAGCCCTCACCCCGGAACTTTCCCCTCCCCTCGGCCGATATCCGTGAAATTTGACTGGTTCTGTCCTAAATGGATTTTAGTTTTAAATACGAAATTTGATGTCGATACATTCATTACATCGGGAGTTATTGGGATTTTTGAATTGAGCCCCCACCCCGGGAACTCCCCCCTCCCCTCGGCCGATATCGCTGAAATTTGACTGGTTATGTCCTCCGCGGATGTTAATTTTAAATACGAAATTCGATGTTGATACATTCATTACATCGGCAGTTATTGGGATTTTTAAATTCAGATTCGCTTATCTACCCATTCTCTTCCACCGGCTTCTACACTTCTATACTGAAACGGGGTTTGTTTGTATGTTTGTTCCAGCATCACGCCCAAACGGCTGGACGGATATTCATGAAACTTCACATGTAGCATCCTTTCAAGACCGATTGAATAATAGGCTATGTGGCGTCCCAACATTTTGAACGGGAGGGGGGGGGGTGTAAATGGGGGCTAAGCATAAAAATAGTGCTAACTCATTAATTAATGGTAGGATTGTCATGACATTTCATATGTAGTATTCTTGAAGGCCAAATAGAAAAAAAAGTGTGTGAAGTCTCAAAATTGTGAACGGGAGGGGGGTTGTAGATTTTTGAACTGAGCCCCCTCCCCGGAACTCCCCCTCCCCTCAGCCGATATCGCTGAAATTTGAATGGTTATGTCCTAAGTGGATTTTAATTTTAAATACGAAATTTGATGTAGATACATTCATTATATGGGCAGTTATTGGGATTTTTGAATTGAGACCCCACCCCGGAACTCCCCCCTCCCCTCGGCCGATATCGCTGAAATTTGACTGGTTATGTCCTCCGCGGATGTTAATTTTAAATACGAAATTCGATGTTGATACATTCATTACATCGGCAGTTTTTGGGATTTTTAAATTCAGATTCGCTTATCTACCCATTCTCTTCCACCGGCTTCTATGCTTCTATACTGAAACGGGGTTTGTTTGGATGTTTGTTCCAGCATCACGCCCAAACGGCTGGACGGATATTCATGAAACTTCACATGTAGCATCCTTTCAAGACCGATTGAATAATAGGCTATGTGGCGTCCCAACATTTCGAACGGGAGGGGGACTTGTAAGGGGGGGCTAAGCATAAAAATAGTGCTAACTCATTAATTAATGGTCGGATTGTCATGGAATTTCACATGTAGTGTTCTTAAAGTCTAAATTGAAAAATAGGGTGGGTGGCGTGACAACATTTTGATCAGGAGGGGCGTTGTGGGGGTAGCCCTAAATATAATGATACCGGTAGCTCATTAATTAATGGTCGGATTGTCATGAAATTTTATATGTAGTATTTCTGAAAACCAAATAGAAAAAAAAAGTGTGTGGCGTTACAAAATTGTTAACGGGAGGGGGGTTGTGGATTTTTGAACTGAGCCCTCTACCTGGAACTCTCCCCTCCCCTTAGCCGATATCGCTGAAATTTGACTGGTTATGTATGTCCTAAGTGGATTTTAGTTTTAAATACGAAATTTGATGTCGATACATTCATTACATCGGCAGTTATTGGGATTTTTGAATTGAGCCCCCACCCAGGAACTCTCCCCTCCCCTCAGCCGATATTGCGGAAATTCGACTGGTTATGTCCTAAGTGGATTTTAGTTTTAAATACGAAATTTGATGTCGATACATTCATTACATCGGCAGTTATTGGGATTTTTAAATTGAGACCCCACCCCGGAACTCCCCCCTCCCCTCGGCCAATATCGCTGAAATTTGACTGGTTATGTCCTATGTGGATTTTAGTTTTAAATACGAAATTTTATGTCGATACATTCATTATATGGGCAGTTATTGGGATTTTTGAATTGAGCCCCCACCCCGGAACTCTCCCCTCCCCTCAGCCGATATCGCTGAAATTTAACTGGTGGATTTTAGTTTTAAATACGAAATTTGATGTCGATACATTCATTACATCGGCAGTTATTGGGATTTTTGAATTGAGACTCCACCCCGGAACTCCCCCCTCCCCTCGTCCGATATCGCTGAAATTTGACTGGTTATGTCCTCCGCGGATGTTAATTTTAAATACGAAATTTGATGTTGATACGTTCATTACATCGGCAGTTATTGGGATTTTTAAATTCAGATTCGCTTATCTACCCATTCTCTTCCACCGGTTTCTACACTTCTATACTGAAACGGGGTTTGTTTGTATGTTTGTTCCAGCATCACGCCCAAACGGCTCGACGGATATTCATGAAACTTCACATGTAGCATCCTTTCAAGACCGATTGCATAATAGGCTATGTGGCGTCCCAAAACTTCGAACGGGAGGGGGGGTTGTAAGGGGGGTCTAAGCATAAAAATAGTGCTAACTCATAATAAATGGTCGGATTGTTATGAAATTTTATATGTAGTATTCTTGAAGGCCAAATAGAAAAAAATGTGTGTGACGTCACAAAATTGTGAACGGGAGGGGGGTTGTGGATTTTTGAATTGAGCCCCCACCCCGGAACTCCCCCCTCTCCTCGGCCGATATCGCTGAAATTTGACTGGTTTTGTCCTAAGTGGATTTTAGTTTTAAATACGAAATTTTATGTCGATACATTCATTACATGGGCAGTTATTGGGATTTTTGACGCCGGGAATTACTGCTCGTATAGAATATAGGTAGGTATACAGGCGCCGATTCTTCATATTTCCTGAAAAAACATTGGTACAGCAATGTCGGTAGATAGGCATCAACCTGATACCATGATATTCCTTTAGTAAAACTGTTTGACGTTTCCGGGTAAACCGAAACCGGTTCTTAGCCAGAACAATCCGGTATATGAATTCTCAGGTACCTGGTTCTCGGTTCTAAAACCGGACCCGGGTCCAGGGTCCCGGATTTTCAAACGTTTCCCGATTTTGCTGTATGATTCCTGATTCCCAAGTTTTTTAGAGCTTACACGTAAGTTTTCGCTCTCCCTCTAAATCTTCGATCTTTTCATTTCTTGAACTCATAACTTCTCTTTTTGCACTTGAAAAATAAAATAAAACTTGTTTATTTAATATATTGTCTAATTTCACTAACTATATATACATGGGAGTACTTTCGGTATTTCTACCATCCTCAGCCAAAAGCATAAGAGATAAGACTGAAGCTTTTGGCTGAGGATGGTAGAAATACCGAAAGTACTCCCATGTATAGGTTAGGTTAGGTTTTATGACTCATGCCCGGGCTTTAACAACGAGGTCATATCGCCTACTACCAGAGCGCTCTTTCGTCACTCTGGTGGACATGAGCCCGACTCTACTGTGGGAGTCTTAAATTTTGCCTACCCTAAATTTTTATTCATCTAGGGTAGGGGTCTTTAACGAGTACCTGACATCGTACAGGCTCGGGACCATCGCTTAACGTCCCATCCGAAGGACGGCGTGCTTAAGTTTATTTTACCTCCCAGATAAAATAAACTAAGGGCCTCGGTCGGGCTACGAACCCACGACCTTGAGCTCAGAAGTCAAGCACGCATACCACTGAGCTACCGGCGCCCTCCTCCCATGTATATATAGTTAGTGAAATTAGACAATATATTAAATAAATAAACAAGTTTTATTTTATTTTTCAAGTCCATTTGAATTATTTCACAATATCTCTGCAATAATGTCAGTTCTCTTTTTGCTCTTTTGAGGGTCCTTCGATCTCTAAATTTAAGGCTACAACACTCACACATATGTTTCGGCGCTCTCTCTAAACTTTCGTTCTCTTCATTTACTAGTCCCTTCTTTTTCGAGGATTGATTGACCTTTGATTTCCACAGGGACAGGGTGTATGTGACAGGGTGTATGGGACAGGGTGTTTAAGTTTGGGTGGACTTTCGTCATCAAGATTGGGCATCAGCCAAAAAATCAAACATACAACGCCTACAGTCAATACAATCCACTATATCACGCCACATTGCCAATGCCCCATTTTACGTTTCCAACCTCACATTACATAATGACCTCAACATCCCATTTGTACCCTCTGTTATCAGGACACGAAATCAAAATTCTCCCGACAAACTCCACCATCACGCCAATCCACTTATTATGCAATTATCCACGAACACTCTCCCGACAAATCCGCCACGACGTCTCAAGCGGGCATGGCAGAGGGACCTGCTCCAGGACTAGCCGGTCACGTACCTCAGCAGTACAGCTACACACTTGCCACCGCTCAACATCACAATCACTAGTGATAAATAAATAAAGTTTGGGTGTAGCCTCTGAATCCTAGAAAAACGCATTGTCAGTAGAGAGGCTTCAACCTGATACCATTATAGGCTACCATAAATAAATAAAGTTTGGGTGTAGCCTCTGAATCCTAGAAAAACGCATTGTCAGTAGAGAGGCTTCAACCTGATACGATTATAGGCTACCATAAATAAATAAAGTTTGGGTGTAGCCTCTGAATCCTAGAAAAACGCATTGTCAGTAGAGAGGCTTCAACCTGATACGATTATAGGCTACCATAAATAAATAAAGTTTGGGTGTAGCCTCTGAATCCTAGAAAAACGCATTGTCAGTAGAGAGGCTTCAACCTGATATGATTATAGGCTACCATAAATAAATAGGTAATTATTTCTGTGGCTTTGAGAAGGGGTATAAATGTCTATATCTCTCACACTTGGCATCCCATTCAGCTGAGAAAGATGACATCTATGGAGGAAATCTACCAAAAAAATAAAAATTAAAATCTATAAAATAAGGTTTTTTCATTATACTTTATTATGGTTAGTTTATTATTTTTGAACAATGAGTTCAAAATTAAATTAACCATAATAAAAAAATCGTGTTTCATGGAAAGTCCACTTTCTGCATGAAAACTGAAAAAAAAAGATCAATGAACTCACTGTATGCTTAATATGTAATTTTTACACAGACACTTTATTCGAAGATGTTCACAAGACCAGGCCAGCTTTACGTTCCTTCCAACATATATGGCAAAATTGATTGATTTCATTTTGGTCTTAATACAAATAGAGAACAGTTCAAAGATCGGTCTGCTCATAGTCAATTTACACTTTCTCACAAACTGTGTTTCGCAGAAGGAGCGTAACCAGGGATCGATGCCCCCCGCTTTCAGTTTCTGTCTGTGTTTGTTCCATAGCTATGAAGACTTCTTCACTGGTTACTGATATTTAATAAGGTTCGTTAGGTGAGAAGAGACAAACCGAAGAAAACACTAGGGAGAGATGTGATCCGTAAAAATAACAAGGCCTAAGGGGAGGAGGGGGGGGGGGGGGTGGCGCGAGGGGTGGGGGCGGGAGATTGAAACACTGCAGTGTTAGGGAGAGACCACACTAGACAGTGTTGGGGTTCCTTCGGCCCTGGCCACACTAGGAAGCCCTCGGTCTCTGCTGCATACCTTCTTGGAAAACCTCCTCAACAGTGCTGCGGGACGGTGCCCAACATCCCCAGGATATAGAGACATAATGGCGACCTGCACAGGTTGTGGAGAAACGAAAGTCGGCCGGGAGATCAAGCCGTCAATCGTTGTGATGTAGGGACAGCCTGAGGAAGCGATACCACCTGATAATTTCATATCTCTGTGGGCCCAATGTTTATGTACTTGATAGTATGACAATAGTTTCATTGGCATTGCAGTTGTACTGTGCGTTTTTATGTATTATTAAAAATATGACACATGTTGATTGTTAATGGTTAGAGTTGTATTAGCGGTAAAAAATATTCACGAAAATAAAAGTAGTATTTGTATTTCTAAAACTGATTCAGTGAAGTTTATTTATAAGAAAGGAAGGTTACAGTCTTAGCGATGTACGAGACTCAGTTCACTTCTGTATCTCTAAAGACATCTCGTAGATTCAGTGAAGTTTATTTATAAGAAAGGAAGGTTAGTCTTAGCGATGTACGAGACTCAGTTCACTTCTGTATCTCTAAAGACATCTCGTAGATTCAGTGAAGTTTATTTATAAGAAAGGAAGGTTACAGTCTTAGCGATGTACGAGACTCAGTTCACTTCTGTATCTCTAAAGACATCTCGTAGATTCAGTGAAGTTTATTTATAAGAAAGGAAGGTTAGTCTTAGCGATGTACGAGACTCAGTTCACTTCTGTATCTCTAAAGACATCTCGTAGATTCAGTGAAGTTTATTTATAAGAAAGGAAGGTTACAGTCTTAGCGATGTACGAGACTCAGTTCACTTCTGTATCTCTAAAGACATCTCGTAGATTCAGTGAAGTTTATTTATAAGAAAGGAAGGTTACAGTCTTAGCGATGTACGAGACTCAGTTCACTTCTGTATCTCTAAAGACATCTCGTAGATTCAGTGAAGTTTATTTATAAGAAAGGAAGGTTACAGTCTTAGCGATGTACGAGACTCAGTTCACTTCTGTATCTCTAAAGACATCTCGTAGAATTGACATTCAAGGAAGATAAAATAAAAAAAACAAGGACTGCTATGAATGGTTCGGAGCAGGGAGCAGGTAGCCACAGCTCAGGAGCCTCCTGCAGACGAAGTGTCCCAACACCACAGGAGAGTTCAACATTCATCTGTGTTGACAGCAGAGAAATAAGTCTTTTTATCAGAAGTTCTTGATACAACCAAACCTGCTTAAGGTACTCCGGGCATGGGGGTTCGTTAAGGCCGTATTTCACTTGAATGTCAAAAAACTGCTCACTTTCCCCAAGGTCAAGCCAAAATGAGGACCCCGAGTAGATTGGTGAAGCGGCTTTCCCCTCAGTGTTAGCCATAGTCGCGAGGAATATTAACGCCCGGACTGATCTATCATATTTCTTGAGCAGACTTATACATTTAAAGACCTAGTCAAGTCAGGTGTTTAAATAAAGAAGTCGACATTATGTGCGAATTAAGAATCTCCTTACACAACCAGAAAGGAAAATGTATATAAATATATGTGTATATATATATTGGTTTTCATAAACATTTATGTGTCCTCTTTATCTATTTTAGTTAGTTATTATGACTCATTAGCGCGTGGGAGTCCTAAATTTTGTTTACTTAGGTTTATTCACCTAGAATAGGGGTCGTTAACTGTTTCTGACATCGCAAAGACTTGGGACCATCGCTTAACGTCCCATCCGAAGGAGAGCGTGCTCAAGGGTTTTCACCTCCCAGATAAAAAACCTAAGACGATTTTTCATGAAGAACTTAACACTTGTGAATCTTGAGGGCTTACTGTATTGGTGCGAAGTTCGTTTTGGGGATCAATGTCTGGTTTAGAGGATATTGTGTATGAAGTTGAGGCAACAAGAGAGGCCATGTCCAACTAGACTTGGTATACTATAGTATATAGGTATGGAAATGTATTTGTGAGGGGGGGAGATCAAAGGAGGCTCCGGTAATCCAATATCCGGGATCAGTCTGGATATCAGAGGTTCTGGCAAAAGTTGGCTTAGCCACTCTGCTGGCACCGAGCAGGCTATATGTGCCATGGGGGGACCATAAATAAGTAACCGTTACTGATCCAAATTACAACAAAAATGTGTCATTTTTTTTATTCAAACATGCGATAAACATTTAATTTATCATTTTGCAAATTTTAGGATTTCTATATTCTGATTTGGAGGATGTGCCCCCCCCCCCCCCCCTGTTTCCGGAATGCCCGGGATTGATATGGAATATTCCATATGGGTTTAATTTTCAATATTCTGTTCCCACACGGTCCAATGAGAATGGGATTTGTGAAAGGAAAAAGAGGATGAGGGAGTGAGAGGGGTGAAGGGGAGGGATTTTTATATACCCCCCCCCCCCCCTGTTTCCGGAATGCCCGGGATTGATATGGAATATTCCATATGGGTTTAATTTTCAATATTCTGTTCCCACACGGTCCAATGAGAATGGGATTTGTGAAAGGAAAAAGAGGATGAGGGAGTGAGAGGGGTGAAGGGGAGGGATTTTTATATACCCCCCCCCCCCCCCCTGTTTCCGGAATGCCCGGGATTGATATGGAATATTCCATATGGGTTTAATTTTCAATATTCTGTTCCCACACGGTCCAATGAGAATGGGATTTGTGAAAGGAAAAAGAGGATGAGGGAGTGAGAGGGGTGAAGGGGAGGGATTTTTATATACCCCCCCCCCCCCCTGTTTCCGGAATGCCCGGGATTGATATGGAATATTCCATATGGGTTTAATTTTCAATATTCTGTTCCCACACGGTCCAATGAGAATGGGATTTGTGAAAGGAAAAAGAGGATGAGGGAGAGAGAGGGGGGAAAGGGAGGGATTTTTATATACCCCCCCCCCCCTCCCCCACCCCCCGACCTGTCTGAATAGCGGAGATATTTTCCCTGTTTCTATAATGTCTGTCCCTCATTGAGAGATGCCCTGCATCAGAAGGACCTTTCAGAAACTGCAGCCTCTGGCTCAAGGATTTCAGTTATTGCACTGCCCTTAACAAAGAAGATTTCACTAAAAAAGTTGTCGGTAGATCACTCGCAATGTACTTCCCACGCTCGAATCTATCAAATGATTCGTTGCCCTGCCTCGAAACCCAATCGACCTAGTTGACTTCCATAGGGGCTTCTGAACCTCATTCATTACATCGCCAGTTGTTAGGGTATTTCAGTTGAGTCTCCGTCTCCTCGTCCCCCCGTTCCCTAAGGCCAGTTTAACTGAAAATCGATATTTGTCCTTATGGGGTTTTCGATACACATACTGAATGTCGTGTCGATACATTCATTATATCGACCATTTTGGCGTTAAGCCCCCCTCCTCGTCCTAAATCCTCTATTTGTATTGAGGGGACGCAAAACATGAAATTCCGGTGAAAACACAACATCGAATTACTGGAGGATTGCACAACTTGACGTAAAGCTGGGAAATGAATAAAACAAACTTATTTTTGAAATATTGTCTATTCCACTAAAGATTGATTGTGTAGATTAATTGATAATCAATTAATTAATTGATTATCTTTAGTAGAATAGACAATATTTCAAAAATAAGTTTGTTTTATTCATTTATTACAAGTTTCCACAATATGTCCGCGTTCCTCAACTTAGAAGTTGTAAAGCTGGGAAGCAAAAAGAAGTTAATTTTTAACGTAATAAACGTTACCTATTGTGGTAATTAATTAAAATGTTTAAGTGTTCAATGTTAAATAAATGTAACGAAAATTATGTAAAATATAATAAATCAAAAAATATAAGTAAAATTAATAATAATTAAATTTAAAACGAAAAGAAATAAATAAACAATTAATTACCACATTTCCTATAGAAAATTGATCTCGTTTCTTCTACTAAATTTTGATTTCTACAGTAGTTTTTCGAAAAGAGCCCTAAAAATGTATCAAAAGTTCAAGACGTTTATTTAAAAAAAAAAAATCATTTAACAAACTTTTCATTTGGATTTCTAAAGAGAAGCCATATTGTTTTCTAAATTTTGCAAAAAATATTATATCTAATCCAAAGGTTTTCAAATAGTTTTACTGGGCCAACAGGGAAAATGAATAGAATAGAATTTTCGAGAACAAATATTGGGGTTATTTTCTTAAATTTACATTATTAAAATGAAAAACTAAACATTGAAACAAACGAAAATTGAAAGAAAAAAATCTTAAAAACTAAATTCTTAAAACTAATTCAATCTTTTTGTTTTATATTTTGGGCCATTCTTTAAATTTAAGATATATATTTCTGGGCACATATCCTGTATATATAAACAAACAACAGTACCTTCTTTGCGGATCAATTTCACCGTCAATACACTTCTATTTAGTTCATTACAACTTAAGCCTAAACACCACTTTCCATGTTCACTCAGACCGTCGCCATTGAACCCGGCCTCGACACTCTCTACACACTAAATAAAACAGCTGATGGCCGTGTTTTGTTTCTTACTGGCATTTGTTTTAAATAGAAATTTGCTTTCCATATAAAAATAAATATAATTAATTTTTTAATGTTTATAATTTAATCTTTTCAATGTGTGTATTATTTTTATACATCACGCTATATAAAATGAGTTAAGCAAATAAGTATAGGAGGATCAATCCATAAATTACATGACACAATTTCCGAAATGTTTACCCCCCTCCAGCTGATCGGCTTTACAGATGTAATAGTGATGCTTAGTCTTTAAAAATTCTCTTTTTGCTAGTTATCATGATCACTAACACTCACATCTATCTACCATAGTTAAGTAATACGTCTACAATTATACACTAATTTTTAACTAAAGTTTCATCTTTACCGAGTCCTTAAATCCAAAAATAAACTTTTATCAGACAAAGGGTTGGGGTTTATATCAAATTTGGTTCATTAGACATTCCCTGCCTTCTGTGGACTTCTACCAGAAGTCTAAACAAGTCGGGACTGGACCACTACAAAAAATAACTTACCCGCTGACGGGGGAACTCAAACTACGAACATCAACTTTTTGAAAGGAGTGAACAGACAATCTGAACTGTTATTTCCTCCTCGGAAGCCACAAGCGGTTTTCTTAATTGGGTCTTTTACGACTCGACTACGACCCCCCCCAAGCAACGTACTTAAATGAAAATGACTCCCCCCCTCCACTGGTTGATTACAATTCATTACAGGGAGGGAGGTCCGGAGTCACGCTAGAGTTGTCTGTCTGTCTGTTCTTCTTCTAGTCGCTAGCTGCTTGCTTTCATGTTGAGAGCGCTTCAACCCATGCGTACTGTGTGTACATCACATGTACAAAGTCCATTCGAAATTACAGTAACATCATGTGCGATGAGAAATATTGAATCTGAGTCAGCATGCGTTTTTTTAAAATGTTTTTTTGCCTTATGTACCATTCTTATCCGCCATGTATCTATAACGATGTTATTTAGCTATTTACAACATCCAGAGGGCGACGGTAGCTCAGTGGTATGCGTGCTTCCTTTTAAGCTCAAGATCGCGGGTTCGTCACCCGGCCGAGATCCTTAGTTTATTTTATCTGGGAGGTAAAAAAAAAAACTTAAGCACGCCGACCTTCGGATGGTACGTTAAGCGACGGTCCCGAGCCTGTACGATGTCAGGTACTCATTAAAGACTCCTACCCTAGGTGAATAAAAATTTAGATTAGACAACATTTAGGACTCCCACAGGTGAGTCGGGCTCATGTCCACCAGAGTGACGAAAGTGGCTCTCATTGCATTGTAAACGTTTTCTTAGAACGAATAGAAAATTAAATTCATTTCAATTAAGAAAATAATTTTATAATATAAAAATAATATTTAGAATGTAGTTCCCTGCAAATCATAAGTTTTTTGCATATTTAATAAACTATTTGAATACTAAAAAAAGAAAGACTAACGTGGCAACACTGGAGTCAGTGCACTTTTGTTTAGTAGACTGGGAGTTTGAAGTGTTGTTAATTATTGTGACTCTTGCCCGGATTTTAACGAGGTCATATCGCCTACTACTAGAGTGTTCTTTCTCCCTCACACCATTAAAACGGTCTGTTCGAGTAGTGCACTCTTTCCTTGCTAAGAAGGACGTCATCCCAGGCCACGGACGCCTAACGAACTCAGCTCTCACACCATGAATTAGGGTTTTCCGAACAGTCAGTGAATTTTCCATTAAGGCATTCGTTCTCTAAAATACATTAACTGCAGTTAAGGTTACAGTCAGTTAATGTTTGTTTTTGTGACTCGGGTGGGCGTGAGCTCGACTCTACTCTGAGAGTCCTAAATTTTGTCTATCCTAGGTATTATTATTATTAAAATACAGTTTGATTATAACATAAACATGAAATTGAGTACCATAAGCCTAATGTTTTCATTTTCTTTATTATTAATGCCCAACTGAATAAAATACAAAATAAGACTAACTACGAGTATGAAGTTCTTGAAACACTTTTTTATCTTCCTTTTCCAACAATTTTAAGAATATTCTTTTATTCATTGTTTAGTAATTTCTGGTTAGTTAGTTCTTCTCTGGGTACATTATACATATATCTTGTTTTATGCAGTTGTTATTTTTTATGTTTTATCAAATATTTCAAATCTTTCTGTCGCTATATTTCACTAGCTTTTAAGTTTCTGTTTATTTCTTATTCCATGACTAGATGTTAGAAATTTTTATTTAAAATCAGTTAAGTTTCATTTCATATACAGTGGGGATTACATTTAAAATAATTATACTTCTTTTTTTAGCCTAATTTTCTATTCCATTGGAATTTGAACATTGTTTTCGCCCTGTAATTACATTCCTAATATATCTCTGATTTTCTACGAATTTGATGAGAAAAATGTTGGTAAAGGAAAGGTTAAAATAGGTCTAATAAAATGCTGGCCTCTTCTTTGATCTGTCTGTATCTATTTAGAATCATATCGAAATGACAATCGATTACATCCACACTCTTGAAATATATACAGGAGGCCACTCATCCACGGATAATAATATAGACCATCTTATTTATAATCTGTCTATTATTTAGTTCATTGTTCTGTTGTAAAAAGAACGGAGTTGGCTATAGTTAGTTCATTACGCCTTGTTTAAGTATAGAATCGAAATAAGACAATAAGTTATTTAGAACAACTTCATTACAGATGTTTTTGATTTGCTATGAAAGTGCATTATTTTTCAATTATAGTTTGTTTTTGGCGGTCCTTGAGGTTGGAGAATGTGCCTTCATTTCAATCTGTCCCAAAAACATTGGATTATCTAGAGTTCAATCATTACTATTTTCATAGAGCCTACATCAAGATCAATTCCATACTCAAGTTCTTCTGTGACTCTCTCTCACGTATGTTCTTTCTTCCAGATATCTGAGCCTGGGAGAGTAGACAACTACAAGTCTGTAAGTCCTGGAGACTGGAGAGGACAGATGTGATCGCCGCGTGTGGCCTCCTGCTAAATGTGGATCTGAAGGGAGGTGTCACCCTCAACTATCTGAATACAAGAGCCTGGTGGATAGCGGTAGGTCCAGCTTCGCCTTCCTAAACTAAATCCGTGTCCAGACATCGTTCAATTACCGAATATTTTTACACGCATGCAAACTAGGCGGATGGCGATTGGTTTGTTACGCCAATGTTTGGGTGCATCCTTGTTGCCTTAAAGATGTTTCATTTTATTTCCTTAACGTTAATATTCCTTGTTATATTGTCAAATTGCACAAGAAAATATTTTTAAAAAATGTTTCTTTATTATAAGGAATGTTTTTTTATCACCTAACAAAATATAGAAAATACCAAACTTAAAGTGCTCTAAGATAACATTAGTTCCACATTTCTTATCATTATTTTTACTGAATCAATATGTAAAACTTCATCGCTATTTACGTGGAGTAAGCAATTTTTGTTAACTAACATTTGTTAACAAAAAGTACCTTTTAAACTATCTAATAATATGAAACATTAATCACTATTTATTATTTTATTTAGCTGAGTTGTACCTTCTGGACGAGGGGAGAGTTGATAGTTCCCTCCATATCTTATCTTATTGGTGAGATAAGGTCTTGAGTTGACTCCATTACTTGCGAGGTGCTGAGGCTGTCTCCTTCTCGCTAGAGAACCTATAAGGATCGTCCTGTCCCCGAAGTTCCGGAACCTGCACTCAAGGTCGCTCCCCACTTCTGTGCAAGTGATGACCCCCTCCTAACTCATGATCGACGTAAGCAGCTTTAACTCCCCGCTATATGTATGTAGTAAAGCGGAAGTTATATATTGTTCTGTTCTCTCCACAATTATCAATAATAATTTCATTATATTACAATATTCATGTTTTCCGACCCCTTAATTCCATAAATAAAATAAAAATCATGTCTATGTGAGCATGGGTTTTTCTGTGAACGCGATAATTTCCCATAGAATAAATATATCAACACGAATTTTTATTTGTGTATCCAGAACCCGATATAGCCAGACGACCTGTGAAAAACCGTATATCATATAAAATAATTATTTCAGTTTTTTCTACAATTATTACTTGAAAATATTTTTGATTAAGTCATAAACATAAGGTTTCTTAGTTAAAAAAAGGCCCCGAAGTGAAGTGGTAGCAATTTTCATCTGATTTCGGTCAAAATCTAATCATAAAATAATAATATATATATATTATATTATATATATATAATATTATATATATATATATATATATATATATATATATATATATATATATATATATATATATATATAGGTATATATAAACATATAAAGGTAGTATAAACAATATAATATATACTAAGGGGGAAGCCCAACGCTTCCAGGGAAGGGATATAAGCGTTGGGCTTCCCCCTTAGTATATATTATATTGTTTATACTACCTGAACCAAGCCCTTCATGGAGTGCTCAGTCTCCCATTGTAATGATTCTTATACTCTTAAAATTTACTATTGTATTTTTTGAATAATTGAATGGGTGGTGAATTCTTTTAATAAAAATGTTTTCATGGAATAAGATTTAATATTTTTACCCTTAGTTTTTACACCTTTACATAGATCGGTAGACAATGATAATATAACATTTATCTTTTTATCCACTCACATTTTTCTATCTATCCTCCAATCCTCCGCTGCTCTTCTCAGTACATCATAGGCTCATAGATTCTTCCATCAATCTGCCCATTTCCAGAACTCCAGACTTCCAACTCCACAAAGAATCTTCACTACTCCAGTCAACTCTCTATCATCCGTTCACTTGCACTCTCCCATAAAAAAAAACACCCGTCCACTTCACTCTCTCTCTCCAACCACAAAAATCCAACAACCTTCCTGCTTCACTCTCTATCTGCAACCCTCAACGCCTTCCCCCACCTTCCACTGCTCTCTCTCTCTTCCCCCACCCTTCTTGAGTCCTTCGATTATATATCCTTATTTATAAAATACCCCCCCCCCCCCCCCCCCCCCCCCCTATTTCTACATGTTACAATATATATTATTATATATATATATATAATATATATATATATAAACATATAAAGGTAGTATAAACAATATAATATATACTAAGGGGGAAGCCCAACGCTTCCAGGGAAGGGATAAGGGAAGGGATCCTTCCCTGGAAGCGTTGGGCTTCCCCCTTAGTATATATTATATTGTTTATACTACCTGAACCAAGCCCTTCATGGAGTGCTCAGTCTCCCAGTTTCCTTAATGAACCTGAGAATGCTCTCATAGTCCAATCTTCTAAAGTCCTCCTATGCGATTACATCTCCACCAAAGATGCGGAATCTCATTCGCGCATATCCCGAGCAGATGCCCATGAAGTGTGCCGCCGTTTCTTCTTCCCCACATCTATCGCAGGTAGGACTGTCCTAGACTCCGACAGTGTGTAGGTGTCTATTTAATCAGATATAAGTTATATAAGGGGAGCCATGGTGGCCGTGCGGGCTAGAGCGTAGGGCTTTGGTCGCATGGTCTCACCATGGTTTGTGGGTTCGAATCCCGTCCGGGAGTGAGTTTTATTTCGTGGATGGAACTCCCTCCCGGGGCCATTGATGTCGTAAATAACTAGGTAACAACACCATTATAAGAGTCATGGCTAATATGCATCGTACATGGTACATGATAGTGGACATTTTTTCATTACTAATCTACCTTAACTAGAAAATATTGAATTTTGGTTTGGGATCCTGATGACATACTCGGAGTTGGTGTTCCCCGAGGAGCTCCCAGGACCACCCTTCCTTCCTGGTAAAGAAGGACTCTCCTGATATATCGGCTTTAGATAATTGGAAAGAAGCCGGGGGTGGCCCAGCTCCCTTCTCCCCCCTCACTTTATCGATTTCCTCTCGCACAATCCCATTACTATAGAAAATGAACTCTTCCCCTCCATTCTTCAGCCAAATATATGAGCTTCTGTCCCTCCAGCCATCATCACTTTATACCCAATTGAAGGGGCGTAACCCTGGCTCAAAGAAGGTGCTAACCTAACTCAAAGGAAATGCTTCCTGTAAGTAAAGTAGGGCTTTCTTGCTGCGGAATGAAGTAGTCAATAGGTTTCTTGGTGCGGAATGAAGTAGTCAATAGGTTTCTTACTGCGGAATGAAGTAGTCAATAGGTTTCTTACTGCGGAATGAAGTAGTCAATAGGTTTCTTACTGCGGAATGAAGTAGTCAATAGGTTTCTGACTACAGAAAACTACGATATCAGAGAAACTTGCCGCTCTCCGTAATAGAATTAGAACGACCGACATGGTCAAGGTCAAGTACAAATAGTGTGTTTCCATGACAATGGTTGGCTCCCGTCTATTACCAAAAACATTTCACTTTACTTCGTTGTTTTTCTTCATTTTCTCATTTTATTATTCATCTGGATACTTTTATTGTTTATTTTGTCTTATATCTTGTGAAAGTGTACCTGTTTTTTTTTTTTTTTTTTTGTAAATAATTAGTTTTTTGTTCGGGCGATGATAACCATGGCAGTTTTTCACCCTAAAACCACAATCTCTCTCTTACCAAATACATTACAGATGTAAGTATATATTAGGTATATTATCTGAAATTTTTTATAAATAAGTTTTATAATTTTTGGGAAGCCATAGTGGATGTGCGGGCTAGAGCGTAGTTCTATCTATGAAATATAACTATGCCGGACGGGATTCGAAACCGCAACCGTGGTTAGACTATGAGACCAATGTCCTACGCTCTAGCCTACACGGCCATGACGGTACATAGAAATCTGTACAAACTATTATTACTCATACCCCAATCAGTGAATAACTTTGCGAAATAACATTTTACTTTTTTATACCTACAGTATAAGGAAGTATCGTATTCGTGTGAAAATCCGAGATCGAGTGAATACCTGTTTTTACGAAATATGCTTCGACACGGGTCCAGATCAGAAATCATGAATCCGGGATCGAAAGTGTGGGCCCAGATTCGTGTCTCGAGTTTAGAGCCTGCTGTAGACGTAGCGCGGAAACTTACATGCGAATCAGAGTGTATGTAGCTTGAAATTAGGAGATCAAAAGGCTCTAAAAAGAAAGAAGGTCCACCAAATGAAGAGAACGAAGGTTTGGAGAGAGCGCAGAAACATGTGTGAGTCAGGTTGTAGCCTCAAATTCAGAGGTCGAATAACCCTCAAAGGACCAACAACAAGAACAAAAGGAAGGGTCCAGCAAAGAGATCGACGATTTATCTTTGGTTGACCCTTACTTTCAGTTTTTGCTCTTTTGTGTGCCCTTCAATCTTTGAATTTGAGGTTACACACTCACGAGTAAGTTTCCACTCTCCCTCTAAACTTTCAGTCTTTTTATTTGGTGCACTCTTCACTTCGGTTTTTACTCTTTTGAGGATCCTCCGATCTCTGAAATTGACTTTACAGCCTCATAACTATTTTTCGGCGCTCTCTCTAAACTTACAATATATTTATTTATTGGTTGTCTCTTAACTTCTGTTTTTGACCTTTCGAGGGTGCTCTGATTTTTGAAGAAAAGGTCACATTGTTAATGTGAAATGGGTGTACTGTTACCGTAACAGTAGCTCAGGACAGTCTGCCCACCTTCAAAACCAAGACCAAGCCGAAGTACGGGGAGAGGTTTTGGAAGGAGACGACTGTCTCTCTGTCAGGAATGATGATCAGGTTGGTGGACCGGGCTAGGACCATCAGTCGGCCGGTCTTCGGTCCTGACACGGTCCAGTCCACGGTGCCCTCAACGTAGACGGGTCACTTCCTTAAGAAGTGATAGCAGAAGAATTGACAAACCTGGATTATAGGAGTAACTACGAAAACATTGGATACCTGGGATCTGAAGGAAGGTGTAACTCTAAAACCCAGTCAAAAACGGAATAAAGGAATAAATATATTTAAAAAAGTTCAGAAAAGTATAAAATAACCAAAAGAGATTTCATTAAAGGGCTTATAGTTGGTCTATCCATTCGTTTCAACTTTATTCTACTGAGCTCAGTAGAACAAACGGCCTAGGCTAATTGGTTATTTGAGAAGTAAAAGAAAATAATGAAAAGAGCATGCCGTTATTCTGTGAGACCCCTCACCCTAGGTAATTAAACCTGGCTATGCAAAACGATAACAATATAGTCGGTCCCATGTTCGCGAGAGAGCACTCTGGTAATAGGCGATATGATCTCATAAAAAAAGCCCGGGTATGAGTCACAAAAACAACTCTAGTCAACTACTATTTCTAAGATAAAGATATATAGTAAGAATTTGAACCCGTTCCACAGCTCTCATCAGGTCTATGGCTTTTGGTGATACATGAACTCCTCCACAGAGTGCTCTCACAGACACAAGAAGACTCCCTCGGGCTCCCCCCGTTACTTCCCTCAAGCCCCCCCCCCCCCCCCCCCCCCCCCCGCACTCCGCAATGACCTCATGATAAACACAGTACACGACACAATTCAGGACCTTTACAGATGTAGCAAATTGCATTCACACCCAAATCCATACATCCACTCACTTTCTTCACCACACTTGCCACATAATCCTCCCAGGAGATTGAAGAGGAGGTGGAACCGTGACTTACTATAATCCCAAATTGCAACTCCCCACTTCTTGAAACAAAATCATCATAATATCCCCATTCATTGTTTTTAAATTTCCTCCTAAATGGCCTCCTCTCTCACGCCACTATCCACTCATCCACTATCCATCAAGTCCTCTTGGTAGCTGGTTGTTGCGTTACGGCAACAGTTGCGACCAACTTTAATAAGACAAAAAAAAATTGCATGTAATTATAATTTCGAAATTGTCATCTAGGATTCATTTTGAATGTAATAAAATTACCTAAGTCTGAAAAAAACAAAAAATTATATTGAAGGAAAAAAGGTTGTATTAAATATATGAAAATAAATTTTTAATTTTGCAATATCTCAGAAAAAATTGTTTTTTTTAAACCTGCGTGAGGTTCATTTCTCCAATGTTCAACTTGAGTCCGACCTGTATTTGAGATAGACTGACTTAGAATTTAACGAGATTGAATCCGGAAAAACAAGGTTTTTACCGCTACGGTACCACTGTCCCGCATAACAGCAACCCGTACGTAGGTGAGACTGTAGGTTGAAGAAACTGTAGGTAGTACTGGGTACAGATGTTAGTTGTGACTCCTCCTCGGGCTTCAACTACGAGATCATATCGGCTACTACGAGAGGGCTCTTTCGTCGCTCTGGTGGACATGCGTTCGACTCCACTGTGGGAATCCTAAATCTTGTTAAGGGGTCTTTAAGGAGTAACTGACTTCGTACAGGCTCGGGACCATCGCTTAACGTCCCATCCGAAAGACGGCGTGCTCACACTGTTGAGATAAGAAAAATGTTTTTTTTTAGACTTGCAATAAAATAAATGGCCAGCTTGGCAAGGCGTTTTCGCGATTTTCTGGGGCAGCTACAAGCCTGTAAGGCGCCTAGGACTATGGGTCGAGCCTGAAGTTGGCGTGTCTGTCCCCCATCTAGGTATCTCAAACATCCATCTATAATAGAGGACACGTTGGCTCTTATTGAATCTGGGATGGCTCCTACGTTAACTGTTACTGGCTCCAAACACGCCGCATCTCTAAACACTCCTTCAGAGCTAACAGGGAAGTGAACTGCATCAACAATGGTTTCAAAGCTAACAGGGAAGGGAACGGTATCAACAATGGTTTCAAAACTAACAAGGAAGGGAACGGCATCAACAATGGTTTCATAGCTAACAAGGAAGGGAACGGCATCAACAATGGTTTCAAAGCTAACAGGGAAGGGAACGGTATCAACAATGGTTTCAACGCTAACAGGGAAGGGAACGGCATCAACAATGGTTTCAAAGCTAACAGGGAAGGGAACGGCATCAACAATGGTTTCAAAGCTAACAGAGAAGAGAACGGCATCAACAATGGTTTCCAAGTTTCACTTCTTTTACTTCCTCAGCTATGTAGGGCCTCAACTGCCACAACACAACCTCAACAGGACGTTGGTTGTGTTGTAGCACAAAAACATCACAATCCCCTTCATGTCTGTCTCAGGTCGTTGGTTGTGTTGTGGCACACAAACATCACAATCCCGGCCATGGCTGCCTCAGGACGCTGGTTGTGTTGTGGCACACAATCCCGGCCATGGCTGCCTCAGGACGCTGGTTGTGTTGTGGCACACAATCCCGGCCATGGCTGCCTCAGGACGCTGGTTGTGTTGTGGCACACAATCCCGGCCATGGCTGCCTCAGGACGCTGGTTGTGTTGTGGCACACAATCCCGGCCATGGCTGCCTCAGGACGCTGGTTGTGTTGTGGCCCACAATCCCGGCCATGGCTGCCTCAGGACGCTGGTTGTGTTGTGGCACACAATCCCGGCCATGGCTGTCTCAGGACGCTGGTTGTGTTGTGGCACACAATCCCGGCCATGGCTGCCTCAGGACGCTGGTTGTGTTGTGGCACACAATCCCGGCCATGGCTGTCTCAGGACTTTGGTTGTGTTGTGGCCCACAATCCCGGCCATGGCTGCCTCAGGACGTTGGTTGTGTTGTGGCCCACAATCCCGGCCATGGCTGCCTCAGGACGCTGGTTGTGTTGTGGCACACAATCCCGGCCATGGCTGTCTCAGGACTTTGGTTGTGTTGTGGCCCACAATCCCGGCCATGGCTGCCTCAGGACGTTGGTTGTGTTGTGGCCCACAATCCCGGCCATGGCTGCCTCAGGACGCTGGTTGTGTTGTGGCACACAATCCCGGCCATGGCTGTCTCAGGACTTTGGTTGTGTTGTGGCCCACAATCCCGGCCATGGCTGCCTCAGGACGTTGGTTGTGTTGTGGCCCACAATCCCGGCCATGGCTGCCTCAGGACGCTGGTTGTGTTGTGGCCCACAATCCCGGCCATGGCTGCCTCAGGACGTTGGTTGTGTTGTGGCCCACAATCCCGGCCATGGCTGCCTCAGGACGCTGGTTGTGTTGTGGCACACAATCCCGGCCATGGCTGTCTCAGGACGTTGGTTGTGTTGTGGCCCACAATCCCGGCCATGGCTGCCTCAGGACGTTGGTTGTGTTGTGGCCCACAATCCCGGCCATGGCTGACTCCCCTCATCTGCAGATCTGTTCGTTATTCCAGGCAGGCTGCCTTCGCCCTCACTCCGCACCTTTGGTTCTCACTCTAGCATATCAATGCAACACCACCAACACCCAATTGCATTACCTCTTGCTACAAGGGGATGTCTCTGATTTTCCGCCCTTCTCTGAAGGGGGCTCCCTAAAGTCATTTCTTTTTGATGAAGCTACTTTTTTTTATTTCTTATTTTTTTTTCTTCTTCCTTCTTTTACTTCAGGTTATTTTAATTGACTTCTCCGTTTCGCAGTTATTACAAGAATTTAACATTTTGCGATCCGCTTAATCCAAAAAATCAAAATAGTGAGTGTCAGTGTGTAAACAGATAACTTCCAACTGAGTAAATAAATCAACACGAATTTAATTTGTTGCAATAGAACTGTTGTTGAACTAAGAAGAACGAATGTGTTTATTGATGACGACATTTATTTCAAATAAGTAAACCGTTCAAAAATAATTTAATTGAAGGGGTAATATTGGTCCAAGAGAAAACATCGATAATGCAATGATGAACATCGATATCCTCAGAACATCGATATCCTCACACCGAACCTTTACACACAAGAAAAGAAAAAGAAGACATCGAACAATGAACTGAAAACATTGTCGATGTAACATTTGCATCAGTAGATTGCCTGAAAATCATTGCAAAAAATATGTGAAGATAATGTTTTGCAATTGTTGAAATAAGATTATTAACGTGTTGCAATAGAGCTCTCTCTAGTGTGGTCTTGTGCAACTGGAGCCCATGGAAGCAGACTTATTGCCGGGGTGTTGAGACTTGAGACAAAGGCGACTGAGGTTCTGTTGGCACATCGCCTCACTTCATTAGAAAGGCTGATCGTTAGCCTCCAATCTTTGTTAGCCTAATCCTCAATAGATCATTAGATACTCAACTGATTAATGCTCACATCTAGGTTGATCCTCCTCAATTCATCCCTGTTCTGGACGATATAGAGGTCGGGATGTCTGCACAACGTCCCAAGTTCCAACGTTTACTACTTGAGCCATCTTGGACTTAAGGCTAATTATATAAACGGTAAAGAATTCTACGTTGCGTTCTCACTGGATGTTCTTGTTTTACCACTTGTATCCGAACAAGGCCGCTCCCGATAGAATAGAAAATTATGTATATAGATCCAGCACGGATTCCCACCTTCTCTAAATAATTATTGAGAATAACCCTGCCAAGGTTGCATACATTTTAGTATATTTTCACTGTATTATCATCACTGTTTTTATAATATAAATCAAAAGGTTCACTTTAGTGCATCACAGGATTAGTTTTTTTAATAAAAAGTATTTGGTTCAGCAAACGGAAGGGATATTATTGTTTTTTAATCCAGTCTGAGGCATGTCTCTTTGCTGAGAAGACCAAAGCTCTACGCTCTAGCCTATTGTTCTAGGGTTTTAGCTGTTACATAATTGGTTTTTCTTTTTTAATCTAATTGGAGACAAAACTGTATATTTGTACAACAGTAGATTTGAAGGCGCCGGGAGCTCAAAGGTCTAGCGCGTGAGTCTACTGCTCAAGAACTTGCGTTTGAAACCATTAAATGAAGGTTCCGAGCCTGTGCGATGTCAGCTAATCGTTAAAGACCCCTATCCAAGGTGGATAAATCTGGGTAGGCAACATTTAGAACTCCCACAGTAGAGTCGGGCTCATGTCCACCATGTGTGACGAATGAGCGCTCTGGTAGTAGGCGATATGACCTCGGGCATGAGTAACTAACTATTCGTATAACATAATTGTGACTCATAAGCTAATTTCTGACTCCCCAATCTCAAAATTTTCTTGTAATATCACTGAAATCCGGTTGACCATATGGACCTCTAATAAATTTGAATAGATATATGTACTGGGTGGAATAATGGGTACACCTAGGGACCTAAGCATTTAATGCTCTTATCTCTTCCCAGGAAGCTCTACTGTGGGGGGAGTCCCAAATGTTGTCTACCCAGATATAATTTTCGCACAGGCTCTGGACCCCCCTCCGAAGGATGGCAGGCTCAAGGTTTTGTTCCCCAAAAAACAACCTAGGGGCAGCAGCCGGTTCGATCTTTGCGACGCTTTCGCTATCCTACCGCCTCTGATAACTCGGGAATTTTAGTAACTAACATCAAATTCATCGATAATCGGCTATTTTAAGATTAGTACGATAAAAGTGCCAAAAGATGATTTTTCAGTGGGCAAAACGACATAACTGTAGTACCAGTAGAAACCGCTAAAATGCAGTTATGTCACTGCCTATCGCTTTGATTTCTTAAAGGATCATCGCGTTAACTTTCAGTTTGTACTTTGCCTTCTAAAAGTGAACTTGACAGTTAAGAACTACAACGACCTTACAGCTTTTGTGTCAACTCTGACAACTACAACCAGTGGAACAACGACAATGTTCATTCCGTTATTTTAGCCTTAGCTTCTTCTATACCTAAATCATATCATAAATATTATAAAAACTTTTTTAATAGTTCTTTTCAAGTTTTACTTATTTTCAGATTATAGTTTAATTAGCTTAAGTTCAGTACAATCACTTTTTAATGTAAATACAAAATGGTGGAGTAAAACGAGAAATACTATTATTAATACCTTGAGTCTTAAATACCCAAATTGTTTTATTTTGTTTGGAAGAACAATGACGTAACTGGGAGATCCCTTATTTATGCCCTGTTTAGGAAATAAAGTGCAGGCTTCAGATCCTTTTAAGACCAGGCATTAGTTAATATTTGACCAATTTAAGACGTTCCTGGGCGCCGCTATATTCAATTTTCCAAAATGAATTTCTTTAAATCGCCATAACTCGGAATAACAGTTGTTACACTTACGTCATTGTTTTTCCGGAGGTGCGATATGTTGATTCAAGTAAAACTTTTAGTCATATCGGACAAAACAAAAAGGAGGGCTTAAGAGGGAGAGTAGAAACTTCGTTTATCACAATTAGTACTTTTTATTATTTTATAATGAAATGTGTTTCAAAATTAAAATAAAAAAAAATCCCCATGGTCACTTACTTGGGTCGGGATCAGAGAAAGGTTGTCACCCAACCTGCCCATAAGGACCTCCCAAACTAGCTGCACCCCCTTCAGTGCAAACAAGGGGGGATACATAAGGGATTATAGCAAGATAGGGGGGGAGGGGGAGGACAAACAGTTATATACTGACCATTCAGAATAAGTGGCGAAGGGCCTCCCGTACAAATATGAAAAGTTTTTGATTTAGTTGGCAAATAAAAGCACTTAACAAAATGAAATATAGATTTAGACTGCTTTTTTTTTGTTTTGTTTTTCAGAAACGGTTTTTTTTTTTCGCCGCTTTTACTGGCTCTTCTGAAATAACAGAAGGTCCCTGGAGTGTGGCGATGAAAGATGTCCAAAGTCCATCTAATGTTAACTTTATATAGAGGATATCCTGCGGGGGGGCTCAGCTTGCTACGCCGCGGTTCCATGATATTTACTCGTTATAATGGTATCAGTTGTGGTTAATTACAAAACCTTAAAAAAAAAGTCATCGTTGAATCACTAGCAATGTACTTCCCCAGAACGAATTAATTTATTAAGTTGTCGCTCCCCAGTACATCGTTTGCGCTAATATTCTCATACTAAAGTTGTGTCGATACATCGACAGTTGTTAGTATTCTTGAAGTGAGCCCCCTCCTTTAACCTCCCCCTTTCCTTCGGCCGATACCGCTTATTGACGTCAAATCTAAAATTTCATATCGATACATTCATCACATCGACAGTTCATGGTGTTTTTGAGTTGAGTACCCCTCTGATTCCCTTCCCCCCCCCGTCCCCCTTCTAAGATTCCGCTGAAATTCGTTAGGTGTTGTCCTTATGGGGTTTTGAGCAACTAAATCACATATAAATTTCCTGTCGACACATTTACTCTATCGGCAGTTATTAGAGTTTTTGAGCCTCCCGCCTAATCGCCCCTTCCCTTTTGGCCGATTTGACGGCGATATAAAAAACAATAGGTGTCGTCGTTGAGCGTTTTGGATTCACATATAAAATTTCGTGAAGATGACATTAATTCTATCCGGAGTTATCGTGTGCACAGACACACACAGACTGACAGACAGTTTTTTTTTTCATATTTGGAGGTCGGAAAACATAAAATTCCGTTGAAAACTGGGGATCGAATTTTGACCGATTACATAACTTCCCCTATACTTGGTATAGCTGCGGATGTAAAATTAGAAATAGTGATGTGCTTCCCCTTGAAGAGGCTCCTACAGGGACTATATGCATTTCCGGTTCGCAGTTGTCCCGTTCAAATGGAGTGAACTCGTTCTACACTCCTTAGAATGCCGTTCACTTTGCACCAACAATGACACCGACAACAAATCATTATTAAACAGCTATTGAACTTTTTTTGTTGTATATTTTCTTTATAGAGGGTTATTGATTTTAAATTGTTAATGTCAAGTTAAGGCCACTTCCAAACCGGTGTCCCCCCGATTCCGTACAGCTAAAAAATTTCCCAGATTCTGTACAAATTAAAAAAAAAAAAAAAAAAAAAAAAAATCATCCCAGATTCCGTACAACTTTTTTTATTACTGTAGGATAACTGGTTTATACCTGCTAAGAAATAAAAATGACTGCCTAGTCAGCAGGTGCAGCACCGTCATTACTGAATGATTTTTGCTGATATTGGAAGTAATGAAGAAGAAACAAAAGGGGTGCCAATAGCCGCTCTTCTTCCAAATAAAAAGAAGGAAGCATACTCTAGAATGTTTCGATTAATGCTTCAAAAAGAACCAAATTGGAACCCAGAAGATATTACTATGGATTTTGAGAAAGGTTCAATTCAAGCTGCCAGAGAACTTTTTCCAAGAGCTCATCTTCATGGCTGTTTTTGTTCATTTTGGCCAATTTATCTGGCAAAAAGTTCAAGAATACGGTTTGACAACTTTTTACAAAATTGACGAAGAAGTGAGGCATCGCTCTCGCTTTCCTGAAACCAGAAGATGTACTGAAAGGATGGTTGAATATCATGGCTGAAACAATCGCACTTAATCCAGATGTGGAACCTGGTCAACAAATTCCAGTTCGAAGTCAGCGGTTGGAAGAATTGTTGGACTATTTTGTTCAAAATTGGTTGGAGAATGACTTTTATCCAATAGAATTTGAATGATTTTTATCCAAGTGATGGAAAATGTCTACAGTAATAAAAAAAAACCGGGTGCGTGCAACTCCGATGCGTGGCGAAATGAGCGTGACAACGTCTGAGTTGCGAGATAGCGAGTAAAGTGTCAATAATCAAATATAACAAATCAATAAAATTTTTGAACCTTGAAACAATTTAAAAACAATATAGAAAGAAAACATTCATAAGCATAATAGTTTTCAAAAAATGAAAATTTGGTTTAAAATTCAAATTCATAGAGCATTTAGTTTTAGAATGGTGAACAATTTTATGAAGCGTTTATTTAAATCAATGCTATTTTCACATTTATGCATCATGTAGGACAATAATATAAAGATATAACGAAAAGAATATATATAAGATATATCAAGAAGTTTGTTAAAAATTCGTCGGTGATTTAATATTTTCATAATTGTTAATTTATGTTTTCAATGAGAACTAGATTTTTTTTGTTCATAATGTAGGACAATAATGTAATTGTGAAGTTCAATTAACAATTCGATTAGTTAAGAGATAACACAAGGTGGCGGATGCTCTCTCTCTCTCTCTCGGCGCATGCGCGATACGAAAGTAACATGTAGGTAACGAAGTTTTCTAACATGGGGTGCTGGCCTTCCAATTTATAAGACGTCAAAAAAGTTGTACGGAATCTGGGATGATTTTTTTTTTTTTTTTAAATTTGTACGGAAACTGAGATATTTTTTAGCTGTACGGAATCTAGAGACAATCTGAAGGGGTCTGGTTCATATTTAAATGATCGTTAAGATGGAGGACGGTGCAGGTAGGGAGCTCTTTGGCGTAACACACTGCTCTCTGATCAATATTGGGCCCCTTGTCGTTCTTACTTCACACCTCGTCCAACTAATGTTGTCGTCATCTCGACGAAGGCTCGCTGCAAGCAACTTGCCACAAATGTTTTCATGCTCACATTCAACACTCATGTTTTTGTTTTATTACGATTATGCTATAATAATGGGTACAATATTCTCAGACATATTATGTTAGTTGATATAATGGTAGTTGTATTATTGTCGAGTTAGTTATTATTACTGACATTAGTATACTAAAATAAAAAGTGAACCACTGGCAACGTACTTCCCCAGCTCGAACGAATTCTAATTAACAAAGTTTCTACTCTCCCTCTAAGTCCTCCTTTTTTTTTGTCCGATTTGACTAAAAGTTTTACTTAACCTCTTCTGAATCCACATATAGAGTCTACTATCGATGGATTTAATCTATCTCCAGTTACTAAAATTCCAGAGTTATTAGCTGTAGGGCGCCAGTAGCATAGGGCAGCGTGTTTGCTCGCTGGTTCCCTTAGGTTTTTTTTTCTTAGCTTGGGAGCAAAACATTGAGCCTGCCGTCCTTTGGAGGGAATGTTAAATGGCGATCCAGAGTCTGTGCTATGTGAGGTACTCGTTAAAGACTCCTAGGTACCTTAAAATTATACCTGGGTAGGCAAAATTTTGGACTAGGTGTCCACACTATCTATAAATATCAGTGTTCTGTGATTAGGCTCATTTCCTTTCACCGATTCGCTTCATTCATTGGTTTCTTCAATCAATAAATGTCGTCCATATGGGCGGGGTTTTACAAGAAAATTTGAGATTGTGGGGTTTCAGAAATTAGCTTATGAGAGAGCAGCTGCTAATGAATCATGATTATGTTGTACAAATAGTTATTATGACTCATCCCCCGAATTTAACAACGAGGTCATATCGCCTCGTTTCTTTTGACATTTCCAACCTTAAAATGTCCTCACTTTTGAGATCTGACCAAAACGAACAAAGTTATAGCTAGCGCTCTAAAAAATAGACAAATATTCATTTTTTAGGAAACGTCCAAATTAATGTTTAACGTTTATGGAAATGCATTTTAGAAACTGTTATTATTATTGATTTTATAATAATAGTTTTCTATTTCATTCAGTTAATAAGGACTAATGAAAAATAAAATAAATAAACATAGGTTGTGACCAACAAGAACAGAGGACTATGTTACACCAAGCATGTTTTTACAGAGCACCCTCAGGGGATGCCTCCTGTCAAACTGGCATCATTGGGTATAAGTGAGTCACTCAGACACATTACCATTGAGAGGGAGAAAGGAGAGGAGAGGGGGAGTGGTGGATCTGTAAAAACGTGGTAGGTATAACAAAGTCCTGTCTTGGCCACAACTCATATTCTTTTAATTATGCCTAATAATTTTAGATGCAAGCATTTAAGAAAATAATTGTACTCAAGTTACGAATTTTACAAAACGCCAAAATCATGCGAAATGCTTCTCTTTCGTATAATGCCAATTAATTTTACATTATGAACCAATACTAATTAAAAAATGTTATAAAACCGTACCTAAATAACCCTTTATTACGGTACACTTGCCTCTCAAACAACGAAGGCTTATCTCGGACGGTAGGCAACATTTAGGACCTTAGTGGAGTCAGGCTTATGTCTACAAGAGCGAAGAAAGAGTGTTCTAATAGAAATAAAAGACGTTGTCTTCCCACTGCTTTATTTATACCAGAACCGGTTTCGACGCAACAGCGTCATCATCAGTGGTTCATCCAACCACACAGCACAGCGGTTGGAAGATAACTGGCCAGTTATCTTCCAACCGCTGTGCTGTGTGGTTGGATGAACCACTGATGATGACGCTGTTGCGTCGAAAACCGGTTCTGGTATAAATAAAACAGTGGGAAGACAACATCTTTTATTTCTATTAGAAATCTAGTCCCACAACATCTTACTATCACATATGAAAGAGTGTTCTGGTGGTAGGTGATTTGACCTTGTAGTAGAAGTCCGGGCATCTCAACAAAACTTTAAAATGTGACTTAAGGTACCCTCCAAACACGTCCTTAATAATTGTGTTCTTTCCCTGCCTTATAAATATAAGTTACATTTTTTTATCTCTTTTCTATTCTCCTCTTTGGGAGATATGCAAAATCATGATGCATAATTCATGACGCAAAAAAAAAGAAAAAATTAAAGATACAAATAAAAACTATAGTTAAGTAGGTCAAGGGACACTCGAGGAAGTGGGCTTTCACTGGAGCGTTGTCGTCCTCAGCACGACACCGTCAATCTCAACTAACCGTCGTGGCATAGGCGAGCTGCGAAAATGTTTATGGTCTTTTTTAAGACCCGTAGTGATCCGTAAATTATCATGTTTAGTGGCATGGCATCTTATCTGATGGCTGTTTGAACTTTGGAAGACACTGGAGTTCTCCCGTCGAACTCTCGCATAAATCTTATATTTATCTCGAGTTCTTGGTCCTGACAATTTTACTTTCCCAGCTACAAGAAGTATAGGGGAAGTTATGTAATCTGTCAAAAATCCGATGCGGAGTTTTCAACGAAATTTCTGGTGGCCCGTGTTGTCGCTCTGGTGAAAGATGGGCGTAGCCAGCGTTACGCGGCGCGTACTTTCAAACAACAATCCGTAGAGCCATCCGACGGTATAGGGAGGCAAGGCGCAAACAAGGGGCAGAGTTCAGGGTTAGCGAGAGGCACTGGTCTGCATGACGACGGATTTTTGTTGGTTCACACGTTAAAGAACAGGCTTTTAACTGCTTCAGAGGCTTCCAAGAGACTCCGTACTCTCTATGGAGTGGAAGTGAGTGCCGAGACAATAAGGAGGTTGCAGGAGATGAACTTAATTCCCAGGAAGCCAGCCTATGGGCCACTTTTGACCGCAGACCACCGAAGAGCGCGTATGGAGTTTGCTAGAGAACACCGTAATTGGACTGAACAAGATTGGAGCAACATCCTTTTCTCAGATGGGTCCCGTTTTTCTCTCCATAGACCAAAGAAAACAATTTGGAGGCGGGTTTGTTTTGGTGAGGGGAGCAATATTTTTGCAAACAAGGACGGACCTCCACATCTTCAACCAGGCATCAATGAACGCTGAATTGTAAATAAGAGAAATCATACAACATTATGTGTTGTCGTTTATTGATGAAAAGTTTGTGCTAATGCATGATAACGCAAGGCCCCATTTCTCTGCGTATGTTACACAGTACCTACAAGAAGTCAGTATTCCCATACTGGTCTTCAGCAGGACCTGTTGATTGGCAACCCTCAGCCACAGCCTTCCATATAGATACATCCATTACGTTGTGAAGTTTGTACATATAAAAATAACAAGCCTGGATATAAAAGTTGGCGAAAGAAGGAAGAATAAATCCTCCAGACTTTGTTACTGGAAGCTGATATACGAAAGAGATTTTCATTTTCTTTATTAAAATAAGATTCGAAACTCATTACCGATGGGATTGAGTGAGCGGCAACGCGAAATTTCTTTCATTAATACATACATAGCGAAACTTATCAAATAACAAAAAATTGTTTATATTTTAAATAATCCAATTCCATTTTTCAAAAATATGAATAATATTTTTTTGAATTCAAAGTGTTAAAAAACTTTTTTTTCCCTTTTTTTTAGCAAACTTTGATGATCGATATGGAGAACCGTACATAACTTACATGTTCCACAATCTTTTTTTTTCCTTTTTTTTAGCAAACTTTGATGATCGATTTGGAGAACCGTACATAACTTACATGTTCCACAATCTTTTTTTTTCCTTTTTTTTTAGCAAACTTTGATGATCGATATGGAGAACCGTACATAACTTACATGTTCCACAATCTTTTTTTTTCCTTTTTTTTAGCAAACTTTGATGATCGATATGGAGAACCGTACATAACTTACATGTTCCACAATCTTTTTTTTCCTTTTTTTTAGCAAACTTTGATGATCGATATGGAGAACCGTACATAACTTACATGTTCCACAATCTTTTTTTTTCCTTTTTTTTAGCAAACTTTGATGATCGATATGGAGAACCGTACATAACTTACATGTTCCACAATCTTTTTTTTTCCTTTTTTTAGCAAACTTTGATGATCGATATGGAGAACCGTACGTAACTTACATGTTCCACAATCTTTTTTTTTTTTTAATTAATAATTGGTGGAAGTTACCGAATGGTAAATACTTCCATTCAGAACTTCTGATAAAATTTAAGCTATTCGTTACAATAAGACTGAGATGTGGCCATTGTTCACCTGATTCAGCGAAATTTGCAAGAAAAGCTCATACCATATTGTTATAGGTACAAAATATGTGATAAATTGGCCGGAAAAATGAGAATTTTCAAACTTCCTTTCCTAAAATAAAGTGATAACACCCCCCCCCCCCCCCCCCCTCCCCCCCGCCTGAAATAAGATTCCCCTAAAGCCAATGGGCCATAGAATAATGGAAGCAGTTCTAATATTGGAATGTAAAGTTGGCAGTAAACCAGAAAATCGGATTGGACAAGTGGTCAATAATTCCGTGTGAGTGGGCAGTAAGAATTTAATATGCCCCACATGGGATCGGAATGGTCTGGGAAAAATGTTTGTCGGGCCAGAGGCTGGGTATTGATTAGTGAAGGGGGGCCACTGGGGGCCTTGCATACCCGCCCCCAGTGGGGGGCTCCTCTTTGGGGAGAATTTTGACTTTCCTCCCACCCTCACATTTCCTTTGCGTATACATATGTTCTCCGTCTTAGGCTCAGTTGCGTGGAGCAAGGCTGAATTATTGATTTGAGGTGAAGCAGCTTGGAGAGAGAAGACATGGAAAGTGGGAGAGTCACCTCGAGATAACTCGGACCGCCCAAGTTCCCTGGTTCTCCAAAGAAGGCTCCTGAGGCGGCACTGGCCAAGAGACCTGCTACTATAGCAAGTGAGGGTGATGACCAGCATCTCCCCTCAAATAATCCTCTTACCTTCAACTCTCCTTTCCTTCTTGGCCTGCCTCCACTGCTGGACAGTGACTGGCGGGGTGAGAGGGCAGGGGGGATCACTCGAGTCCCCGCTGCCTCCCCTGCCTCCATTAAGTTGAAGGGATTGGGATGACAGAGAACCGGGGGTTTTTGAGGGGTCTCTAGTTGAAGGGTTTTTATGTTTATTTTATTTAATAATAAATTAAATGAGTTTCCTATAATTTCCAAATTCAGATAAACAACATCGAATCTAGGGGTGCCAACGAGTTCATAAAAATGTTTCAAAATCAGAAGATAAGCATTCCAAATGCTACCGGCGCCAGATGGGAAGAGGGTATTTTTGGGAGCGAAAATTGTATCCCGTCTTGAAATTAAGGATGAATCTTTGCCATTTTTCTTTTTTTTCTTCTTCTCATATTTGGTTTTATATTATTGTTTGTTTGTTTTTGTGATCTATGCCCTGTCTTCAACTTCTTTCGTCGCTCTAGTGGAGATGAGGAGCCCTGCTCTCTGTTGTGAGAGAACTAAATTTTGCCTACTCAACAGTTACCTAGGACCCGAACTGCGATGTATAAAAATGATCGTTTTCGTTTGTGAACTACATTTAAACAGATGTTGCCGTATGCGGGCGCCCGACTGTGGCCTATGGCTCACACATTACACGTTTGTGTTACAAACTTGAATACCTAAAAGATATCTGAGTCTGTATCTCAGGTTTCTAGGTCAAATAAATACCTTGGTTTTCTTATCTTCCTGGTTTTCGGCTTTATTGTTTTTATATTATATTTTTATTTAATTCATTTAGTGTTTCATTGAAGACTCTAAGCTCTTGTAATCGTGTGATTATTTGAGTTAAATGTGCCTTTATCGGACCCTTGCTTGAACACATCTCAACCCAGATCAAGTCAGGAGCTGGACCTGTCTCTCTAGATGACTGCCTTCTGAGCTGTGGATCCAGCCGCTTCTGGGAGACTAGTATAGATTTGATTTATTTTGTCGGCTGTGAAAGGTTTTTCTCTTCTATTTGTAGATGGATACTAGGCAGGTTTTCCTTTTTTTAACCAAAGTGATTTTTCGGGAGGGATTTAATTAAGTTTTGTAAATAAAAGCAAGAATGTTTACATAACAACAACTGTTAGTTTTTGTTTTTGCTGAATTTATTTATTTCTATAGCTTCTTGTTAACTTAAGTGACTAAACTTTCATATTGACTTCTGAGAAAGGCGTGATCGAATTCAACTGTATACTTACAGAAAGCAGAAACGGCCTGTATGGCCTACATAAGTGGTCAGCACAACTAGAACATTCAATTTGATAAACGCCACATTTTTTCCTTGGTATCGGTTTCCTGTTTCGCATTAAACAATAATTGGCCTTGCTTTAAATATTACTTTTCTTGAGTGTACTTTTCATCTCGGAAAGTAAGCTCGTATGTGCGACCAGAGGTTTAGGTAGAGCAGAGATTATCTCCTCCTACTGCCAGATTATCTCCGCCTACCGCCAGATTATCTTCTCCTACTGCTGAAATTACCTCCTCCTACCGCCAGATTATCTTCTCCTACTGCTGAGGTTACCTCCTCCTACCGCCAGATTATCTGCGCCTACCGCCAGATTATCTTCTCCTACTGCTGAAATTACCTCCTCCTACCGCCAGATTATCTTCTCCTACTGCTGAAATTATCTCCTCCTACTGCTGAGATTACCTCCTCCTGCTGCCAGATTAGCTCCTTCCTTTTCCAAATGTTTAAATCCAAAGAGCCCTACCTACTACCTTTACCAAATGTTTCAATGCCATTCCTCCGTCCACCTCCTCCGATGGCCGAACGACATTTGCATATATTCCTGACGTCCGAGGCCGCCTGCGCTCCACTTGGGTACAGCCCGATCACTGGACATCTCAGGTACTATCAGGGCCTCTTCATCCCATCCCATCGCTCCACAACTCGTCCTTGTCCAGGCCTCCTCTCTCTACAACTCCCAGCCTCCCCCAATCCGTCACTCTCCTTCCGTGGCTTCCTTCAAATCCTCACTATTCTAATTCCTCTTCGATAAACATTCCACTCCCCTCTGACTAGTTCTTCATTCCCTCTCCCCCGTATTTTCCCATTCGTCAACATACATTATTTCTTATTATTTTATTTACATTTTCCCCATTTCTCCTAAATGTTCTATTTAGTCATTTATTCTATCACACATTATACTAATTTTGTTCATTTTATTTATTTTTGTTGTCTATTTTTTTCTACTGTAGCACTAATGTATTTACTTTTGTATTTATTTCTGATACTTTATTTAATTATTTCTTTTCCTTTTGATTTCATGTATTTATTCTTATATATCCTCGGTCCCAGGATAAAATTTTCATTTAATTTCAGAGGTCTTGTTACATACGGATATATTTCTTTATTAACAGTACTGTTTCATTAACTTATTAATAAAATGATTTTTTTTTAATGTGTTCTTAGCTATTTTTTTTATTATTTGTGTTACTTTTTAAAGTTGCTTGATGCAGATTGGTGAGAAGCAGGAAGCCGGCTGACCCGGCCTTCGGCCAGCTCTCACACACGGGCTCGATCCGTAGCTCCTCTCCCACCCTCCCAAGGTTGCTCAGTCTGTTTTTTGTGGCTTGTTCCATGTTTTTTTTTTTTCTTTTTCAAACGATAATTTACACCGTTTTGTTGGGCATGCACTCCAATCAGTTAGCAGGCCAAGGCTGCCCTTCAAGTATTCGCGTAGCCAGAAACTTGTTAGGGGGCCTTTTACTATTATTTCCCCCCAGATATACAAAGTGTAGGTCAATTTTCCTAATCATTAAAAAAATTCAATGTTGAGTTTTCACCAAATTTTCCCAAAATAAAACAAATAATTTTACTATCTTCCTGGCTACCTTACTATGTTCACGTGTCAAATACCGCGATCAAGTTTTCAACGGAATTTCACGTTTCAAAGTCTCCTGAATAGGTTTTGATCATTTTCTCGTTGTTATTAATCTGTTTCTCTATCCAGTAACGAGTGAGGAAGTTATCAATACTATCCGTGAAATGAAAAATAAAACATCGTACGACACGTATTATTTATCGAACAAAATAATCAACATTTTTTCCAAAAATATCGCAGAGCCTCTGAATATCATAATCAATCATTGTTTTGAATCAAGTTGTTTTCCCAACTCACTGAAATTAGCGAGAATAAAGCCACTATTCAAAAAAGGTGATAAACTATTAACGGAAAATTATAGACCGATCTCACTGCTCCCAACAATCTCGAAAATTGTTGAGAAAATAATGTTCAAAAGACTTATTGATTTCTTGGAAATTAATAGACTTCTAACTGACGAACAATTCGGGTTTAGAAAAAATAAATCTACTTCAGATGCCACTTTTGAATTTATTGAACAAATAATTTCAATTCTAGACAAAAAAGAACAAGTGTCTGGTATATTCGCTGATTTAACTAAAGCCTTCGATCTGGTGAATCACGAAGTACTGCTTAAAAAAATGAGCCACTACGGCATTAGAGGTGTAGCGTTTGATCTCTTCGTAGTTACTTACCTGGAAGGCTACAAAGAGTCGAAGCTCAGGATGTAACTGGGGAAATGTATACATCAGAATGGAGAGAAATTACATGCGATGTTCCTCAAGGATCAATCTTAGGACCTTTGCTGTTCCTCATATACATTAATGATTTACCTAGTTATGTGAAACCCTTTAGTTCGGTCCTTTTTGCGAATGATACTGATATTCTCGTGACGGCAAAAAATCCCACCGCTTTGAATGAATCCATATCCAAAGCTCTTGGAATTTTAAACGAATGGCTTCTCTTCAATGATTTAATGTTAAATGCGTCTAAAACAACTATCTTAAACTTCAAAATAACGAATAAATTGCCAGAAGAGAAACAACCATTAACTGTTGATACTCTTTCCGTATCATTGAAAGATAATATAAAATTCCTAGGTCTCCATATTGATACGAAACTTACATGGGCTGAACATACGGCTATTATCGGTAAGAAACTGAGTTCCGTTTGCTTCTTACTTCGAAATCTTAAAAAGATCGTGCCAAAGGAAACGTTAACTACTCTCTATTACGCCTATTTCCACTCCATAATCAGTTACGGTTTAATACATTGGGGCGCATGTAGCTCGAGTTTAAATATTTTTAGACTTCAAAAAAAAAGGATTAAGAATTATTGTAGGAGTATTGAGGGTCAGTCAAAGATGGAAAAAAAAAAAAAACACTATTCAGATGCCAACGTTTCGATATATTTTATATCATCATCAGGGCCTACAAACATGGGGGAGAAATCAAGATTAGAATCAAAAATAAACAAACAAAAAAAAAAAAAAAAATTTTTTTTTTTTTTTTTTTTTTTTTTTTTTTTTATTTTTTTTATTTTTATTTTTATAAACATTACTGAACGTTAAAAATACACTATAAGAAGTTGAAAATTGAAACTGACTTACTATGAATAATTATTAAACATTAAAATTAAATATGATTACATTACTAAACATAAACATTAATAATGGAAATAGACAAATAGGTGGAACATAATGAAGAGTAAACATTAAAATGACTTACTATGAATAAGCAGGGTTGGGGAGAAGGCATGTACACTGGATGGAGTCTTACATTGCAATGAAATGGTACAAAATAATACTAGGGTGCTAAAGGAAACAGGTACAGGGAGCTCGGGAAACCCCGTCATAACTGTCACATTACAGCAGAAATGTTGAAAGTAATATAAATATGTATTATTATGGTTGATTGTGTCTGCATACTCTAACACATATCTATAGATAATTAATAAATAATTTTAAAAAATATATATATAAACTAAAATAAAAAATATAGATAATTTAGATATTGGAGACAGAACTATGGTGTCAGCTCTTGCTAAGTAAATTGGCATAACAATTACTTAGGTTATTAGTGTCAGTGCGGAAGTTGACTGTATCAAGTGTTTTAGCTATGTACACCATTTCCAATGTCAGTCTCTTATGATAATTGTGTTCTCTATGGAGTATTTTAGTGTTTATGTAGTCAAAATTATGTTTGTTCTGACTATGGTGTCGGACTAGAGCGCTGCAGTTATCAGTATCAGTTTTAGTTTTGCAATCATACTCGTGTTGGTATATTCTCTTTTTTAAGTATTGGGATGTCATACCTATATAAGATGCTGGACAGTCTGAGCATGGAATCTGATAGATAAGATCTGATTGGTCACTTTTAGGGGTAGGATCTTTAATTTGGGAGAATAGGGATTTAACGGTTTTATAGTTTCTTGGTGAAATTATAAGGTTTTCAGCTTTTAGTATTTTTGTTAACCTTTCAGTCAATTGTGCAATGTACGGAATGGAATAGTATTTAACAGTGGTAGAAGGATTTTCAATGGGTAGTTGGTTATTAAAGAGTGTGGTGAGATTATTTGTCAGAATTTTTTGAATTATTTTGCGTGGGTATCCATTTTTTTCCAAAATGTTTTTAATTTGATCTAAATTCTCACTATGAAAAGTTGTGGAGCTAAGTCTTATCATTCTACTAATTAGCGCTTTGGCAAAGTTTATTTTTTGGGAGAATGGGTGATGTGAAAAAAAGTGAAAATACCTATCTGATTTAATGGTTTTGATAAACCAATTGGTAGACAATGAGTGATCAGTATTTCTAATAACTAGGGTGTCAAGGAAAGGAAGGCAATTATTATTTTCAAGTTCGTAGGTGAATTGTAATCTGGGGTGAAAAGAATTAAATATGTCAAGGGTTTGGGTCAAGTAATTAGGTGGAATGCAAGTAATAATATCATCCACGTATTTAAACAAAAAGGGAATTTGATAGGGGAGTTTGGGTATAGTGGAGTCTAATAGTTGGTTCATGATGAGATCGGCTAAAATCGGTCCAAGACTACTACCCATGGCTGTGCCAAATACTTGTTTGAAAAAAGTGTTCTTATATACAAAGTACCCATTAGAACAGCAGTGTTCGACTAATTCGATAAAACTGGATTTGGGTAGGGGGGTGAATGGTTCTAGTTTTGTCCAGTTATCTCGTATTATGTTAATGACATCGGAAATTGGTACATTGGTGAACAATGAGGCAACATCAAGTGAAATTAGTTGAAAACCAGCTGGGACGACGCGATTTCTTATTGCTTCTACAAAGTCAAATGAATCTTTAACATTGTAAGGACTGTCAGACAGGATTTTTAAATTGTTGGCTAAATACTTGGCGAGTTCATAGGTTGGGGATTGAATGAAAGAAATAATGGGGCGTAAAGGGTTACCGGCTTTGTGTGTTTTCACTAGTCCATATATTTTGGGAGGTTGAGGGGTGAGGTTAACCAGTCTTCTCATCGTGTATGTGTCGATGTAACCAGATTTATGGGCCGCCTTTATCAAGGAGTTGGTAATGTTTTTTATTTTATTGGTCGGATCTTTGTTTAGCGGTAGGTAGGTATCAGTGTCGGATATTAAGATGCTCATTTTATTCTCGTACTCTGATTTAATAATTGCAACAGTTTGTTTCGATTCGAAAAAAATCGAAACAAAATCGAAACAAACTGTTGCAATTATTAAATCAGAGTACGAGAATAAAATGAGCATCTTAATATCCGACACTGATACCTACCTACCGCTAAACAAAGATCCGACCAATAAAATAAAAAACATTACCAACTCCTTGATAAAGGCGGCCCATAAATCTGGTTACATCGACACATACACGATGAGAAGACTGGTTAACCTCACCCCTCAACCTCCCAAAATATATGGACTAGTGAAAACACACAAAGCCGGTAACCCTTTACGCCCCATTATTTCTTTCATTCAATCCCCAACCTATGAACTCGCCAAGTATTTAGCCAACAATTTAAAAATCCTGTCTGACAGTCCTTACAATGTTAAAGATTCATTTGACTTTGTAGAAGCAATAAGAAATCGCGTCGTCCCAGCTGGTTTTCAACTAATTTCACTTGATGTTGCCTCATTGTTCACCAATGTACCAATTTCCGATGTCATTAACATAATACGAGATAACTGGACAAAACTAGAACCATTCACCCCCCTACCCAAATCCAGTTTTATCGAATTAGTCGAACACTGCTGTTCTAATGGGTACTTTGTATATAAGAACACTTTTTTCAAACAAGTATTTGGCACAGCCATGGGTAGTAGTCTTGGACCGATTTTAGCCGATCTCATCATGAACCAACTATTAGACTCCACTATACCCAAACTCCCCTATCAAATTCCCTTTTTGTTTAAATACGTGGATGATATTATTACTTGCATTCCACCTAATTACTTGACCCAAACCCTTGACATATTTAATTCTTTTCACCCCAGATTACAATTCACCTACGAACTTGAAAATAATAATTGCCTTCCTTTCCTTGACACCCTAGTTATTAGAAATACTGATCACTCATTGTCTACCAATTGGTTTATCAAAACCATTAAATCAGATAGGTATTTTCACTTTTTTTTCACATCACCCATTCTCCCAAAAAATAAACTTTGCCAAAGCGCTAATTAGTAGAATGATAAGACTTAGCTCCACAACTTTTCATAGTGAGAATTTAGATCAAATTAAAAACATTTTGGAAAAAAATGGATACCCACGCAAAATAATTCAAAAAATTCTGACAAATAATCTCACCACACTCTTTAATAACCAAATACCCATTGAAAATCCTTCTACCACTGTTAAATACTATTCCATTCCGTACATTGCACAATTGACTGAAAGGTTAACAAAAATACTAAAAGCTGAAAACCTTATAATTTCACCAAGAAACTATAAAACCGTTAAATCCCTATTCTCCCAAATTAAAGATCCTACCCCTAAAAGTGACCAATCAGATCTTATCTATCAGATTCCATGCTCAGACTGTCCAGCATCTTATATAGGTATGACATCCCAATACTTAAAAAAGAGAATATACCAACACGAGTATGATTGCAAAACTAAAACTGATACTGATAACTGCAGCGCTCTAGTCCGACACCATAGTCAGAACAAACATAATTTTGACTACATAAACACTAAAATACTCCATAGAGAACACAATTATCATAAGAGACTGACATTGGAAATGGTGTACATAGCTAAAACACTTGATACAGTCAACTTCCGCACTGACACTAATAACCTAAGTAATTGTTATGCCAATTTACTTAGCAAGAGCTGACACCATAGTTCTGTCTCCAATATCTAAATTATCTATATTTTTTATTTTAGTTTATATATATATTTTTTAAAATTATTTATTAATTATCTATAGATATGTGTTAGAGTATGCAGACACAATCAACCATAATAATACATATTTATATTACTTTCAACATTTCTGCTGTAATGTGACAGTTATGACGGGGTTTCCCGAGCTCCCTGTACCTGTTTCCTTTAGCACCCTAGTATTATTTTGTACCATTTCATTGCAATGTAAGACTCCATCCAGTGTACATGCCTTCTCCCCAACCCTGCTTATTCATAGTAAGTCATTTTAATGTTTACTCTTCATTATGTTCCACCTATTTGTCTATTTCCATTATTAATGTTTATGTTTAGTAATGTAATCATATTTAATTTTAATGTTTAATAATTATTCATAGTAAGTCAGTTTCAATTTTCAACTTCTTATAGTGTATTTTTAACGTTCAGTAATGTTTATAAAAATAAAAATAAAAAAAATAAAAAAAAAAAAAAAAAAAAAAAAAAAAAAAAATTTTTTTTTTTTTTTTTTGTTTGTTTATTTTTGATTCTAATCTTGATTTCTCCCCCATGTTTGTAGGCCCTGATGATGATATAAAATATATCGAAACGTTGGCATCTGAATAGTGTTTTTTTTTTTTTTCCATCTTTGACTGACCCTCAATACTCCTACAATTAGAATCCACAGTCGCTAATCAACATCTACATTAAGAATTATAAACAATCTTACTCAAAGAACAAGCTGCAGAGAAATATTTAAACAACTTAAAATCCTGCCTTTGCCATCGCTGTTTATATTTGAAACATTAATGGTTATTAGGAAAAATAGAAATATTTTCCCTCGCGACAATACTAGTCACGATTACGATACCAGGAAGAAAGGAGACTTTCGAATAACTAAACATTGCTCTTCTCTCTCTTTTTGAAAAGAATAAAACTCATAAAGGAATCAATTTTTTCAATGCCCTTCCCCACTTCTTGAAGTCAATAGATACAATAAAAAAATTTAAACTTCAACTAAAAATGTTTACGTTAGAGGAAACACTATACACGGAAACGGAATTTTATTCTCACTGTTCAAAAATAATAAAATAAACACAATAAAAAATCGTGTTTTATATCCAAAAAACATTATTTGATACAAAGCTTTAATTTTTGGATTGAGTTCCTCCACCCCTAAAGGTCAGTCCAAGTACGTTATTGTTTTATTTATTCATTTATAATTTTTTATTTATTTAGACTTTTTTTATTTTCATTCATTTATAATTGATTAAATTTAGTTTTTTTATATGTATTATAGTTACATTGTTTTCTTGTAGATGTCACGTGTGCTAATATAGAGGTGAATAGATTTTGGCCGAATTCGGACCTAAGTTAAGACCACTATACTCTGGGACCTAAATACATATCACAAGATACCGCTTATATTTCTGACCTATCAAAAAGCACTTCAAAGAAAAGTTGCAGAGAACATTAAAGGCACATTTTATACAAAACACGATTTTTCGAAGGCCCCTGATCACGAAAACCGTCCTAAAATTACGTCCTAACTATCCAGTGGCAGTGGCTTTATAAACTAACTGAACTATCCAGTGGCAGTGGCTTTATAAACTAACTGAACTATCCAGTGGCAGTGGCTTTATAAACTAACTGAACTATCCAGTGGCAGTGGCTTTATAAACTAACTGAACTATCCAGTGGCAGTGGCTTTATAAACTAACTGAACTATCCAGTGGCAGTGGCTTTATAAACTAACTGAACTATCCAGTGGCAGTGGCTTTATAAACTAACTGAACTATCCAGTGGCAGTGGCTTTATAAACTAACTGAACTATCCAGTGGCAGTGGCTTTATAAACTAACTGAACTATCCAGTGGCAGTGGCTTTATAAACTAACTGAACTATCCAGTGGCAGTGGCTTTATAAACTAACTGAACTATCCAGTGGCAGTGGCTTTATAAACTAACTGAACTATCCAGTGGCAGTGGCTTTATAAACTAACTGAACTATCCAGTGGCAGTGGCTTTATAAACTAACTGAACTATCCAGTGGCTTTATAAACTAACTGAACTATCCAGTGGCAGTGGCTTTATAAACTAACTGAACTATCCAGTGGCTTTATAAACTAACTGAACTATCCAGTGGCAGTGGCTTTATAAACTAACTGAACTATCCAGTGGCAGTGGCTTTATAAACTAACTGAACTATCCAGTGGCTTTATAAACTAACTGAACTATCCAGTGGCAGTGGCTTTATAAACTAACTGAACTATCCAGTGGCAGTGGCTTTATAAACTAACTGAACTATCCAGTGGCAGTGGCTTTATAAACTAACTGAACTATCCAGTGGCTTTATAAACTAACTGAACTATCCAGTGGCTTTATAAACTAACTGAACTATCCAGTGGCAGTGGCTTTATAAACTAACTGAACTATCCAGTGGCAGTGGCTTTATAAACTAACTGAACTATCCAGTGGCAGTGGCTTTATAAAATAACTGAACTATTGGTTATTTTAATGATGAACTTGGTCGAAGAGGACGAGGGGTAGAAGGAAATTGTAGTTGATGCATGCTGCTGCTAACTGACAAAACAGCTGCACGTGTAGACAGAAGAAAAATATTATTTTCATGAACCACAAAATATCAACTACACATTGTACACTTACTGTTCTTGTTTTTATTAACTCCGCTGGCCCTGGTGACACTGCCCCGAGCGGCATGTCTCGCTTTAATAGACGAGGAACATCCTGTGGCTCAAATAACTGGTGCCACCTAGTGGCATGTTGGCAACTAACTGTGTGTAGGGTTGTGCTTATTTGTGATGACTCAGGTCGAACAGAACCGTGATGCCAGTGCTGGGCGCTGTGCCAAGGGGAGCCACTGTACCAGCCTGTCAAAATGGCGGCCCTCTCAGCTCAGGTACCCAAGAAAGGTCGGATACCTGCCTTGGGATCCTGCCTCCTGCCCACAAAGGATCATCTACTTACTGGCTTTTGTTTAACTTGGTACACGCAAAGAAACTGAGTCCAATCCATCTCTGCCCATCGGAGTTGTAGATCAATGGACCAGTTGACATACGGCTCAGACCTGTTCAAGTTGGCCCACTTCTTTCTATACTTCAACTTCATTCTGAATTTTTTTAAAGTATTCCATTGGGGTATTCAAAACAAGAGCGGAAAAACACTACCCCCTACCCGAGTCGGTGAGGCAAAAAGTAAGTTTGCCCCCTAACAAAATTACCTGAATGCAGCTCTGTCGAAAGCCGTGATGCAAAAACATGATTAATAAATTGTTCATGATGAGCAGCCATAACCTGATTTGATGAAACCTCCCCAAGTCGAAACATCGTCACTGAGTCTCTTCAAATCGAGACCCCGGCAAGACGAAACGTTACATCACATGAAATATATTTTCTCTCTCATCCACTTGGATCTACCGAGGTTCGACAGTAGTTAGATGTGGCACACAATAGAAGTGGTAACGCTACTGTCCTGTCCTTCGCTATTGGATGTGGTATGAGCTTCCTTTAAGAAAAACGAATAAGTGGTTTGTGATGTCTAGTGTAGGGAAGGGAGAAAGGTTGTGTAGAACCAGGTGGCTGCCTATTGTTGGCCGGCTCAACATGGCCGCCAGCCTGCAGCTGTCCTTCCTGGGGCTGAGGGCGGGGCTTCAGCACAGGAAGCAGTCCTCGGCGACAGGCAGACAGCCAGGCCAGCAACAAGGCAAAAAAGAAAAAACCGTTACATAATTGTGTTTAGAAAAGGGGAGCGAGGTTGCCGGATCTGTAGAGGATGGTTGGGGCGGGTGAGTGCCGCAGTATGGAGGTGGGAGCGCCACCAGTCAGGCATGTTCCAGCCACACCCTGGCCTCCAACTCGATTAGGATTCAGGCCTCCCCTCCCCTGCTTTGTTGCAACCAGGGGCTGAGTATAATTCGAAAAATGTTTATAACAAAATGTCCTTCCGGAGCTTCTCTATTATATTCTGAGGAAGTCGTGCTCCAGTATTTCGTTCAAGTTAGCATAAATGAAAGACCTCCACTTGTATGGCAGCCAGCACACACTTAGCAGATTTATCTCACCGTTTTCTGATGGATCACCCTTGTTTGTTTCCCATCGATGTTCCGCTTCGACCCATCAGTTGGCAGGTGACGCTAGTCGCGATGTGCGCCCTTCGCCACCTATTGCATTTACTTCTATTAGGCGTGAGGGCGCTGGAAGCGTAGTTAGCGTGCTTGCCTACTGCGCTCAAAATAATAACAATGGGGATGTTAAATGGCAGTCTCGAGTTTGTGCCATGTCAGGGCACCCATTAAAAAAACCTACCCTAATTAAACCCTAGACAAAATCAGTATTTCCAGAGTAAAGTTATGAGGGAAGGAATAAGAGTATGGATCCTTAGGCCCCTAGGTGTACACACCAGCCTAACCAGTATCTCTAGTTCTCTGTTTGGGGCGTTAACGAACCTCAGTGCGTTACAGCTTTTACACATTAGCCAAGACTAAGGACACAGAAGGGAGTGTGAAACTCGGGGTCGCCAATCAGTCAAGTCGCGACCCTACATTTTCATATCGATCCTCATTAAGCCTTTTCTGAACGCTAAGCTGGCTCCTATCACCTTTTCTGAACGCTAAGCTGGCTCCTATCACCTTTTCTGAACGCTAAGCTGGCTCCTATCACCTTTTCTGAACGCTAAGCTGGCTCCTATCACCTTTTCTGAACGCTAAGCTGGCTCCTATCACCTTTTCATTCATACAGTTCGACTACTTGTCCGGTAATTCCATCTATATAAGTAATAACTTTTCAATGTTACAATTTCTTTGCACATGAGATATATACAGTAAAACTGTTGTGGAGTTAGATGATACAGTAAAACTGTTGTGGAGTTAGAAGATACAGTAAAACTGTTGTGGAGTTAGAGTTACCTTGAATTCTTGCAAGTATGTCTGGGTGCCTCCTTCCAAGTTCCAAGTACGCCTGTCTGCCTCCTTCCAAGTTGCAAGTACACCTCTGTACCTCCTTCCAAGTTCCAAGTACTCCTGTGTGCCTCCTTCCAAGTTCCAAGTACACCTGTGTGCCTCCTTCCAAGTTCCAAGTACACCTGTGTGCCTCCTTCCAAGTTCCAAGTACGCCTGTCTGCCTCCTTTCAAGTTGCAAGTATCTACTTTGATGGGGTAAGATACAACATGTCCTCTTTTTGATTGAACTGAACCAGAACAACCAACAGGAAATACAAAACGTGCCCCAAAACAGCCAACATCTACTGTTCGTTTTGTGATATGCAAAATATTTGTTGAACTTTTATTTTCGCCAAATTTGCAAACTCGTTGCAGCGTGAAATTGGCTGTCATGTATAAAAAACAATTCCCAGCAAAAGAACATAGTCAATTTACCTGCGTTGGGGCATAGTACTTTGTTTATGAATAATGAATAATTATTTTGTAAAAAGGTAAAAACTTCTGGTTTTCAAAAAGAAGCCCAAAACAGCACCATAAAGATAGAAATTGTTGAAAAAAATATATAATGGGCCCTAGAGCTTAAATGTAAGGATATATTTCGTTTAAATATATGAGTTATTGAATGAAAAATGTAGATAATAGAAGAGAAATACGCATAAGGAACTAGGCGTGGTCACGGCGGGAGGTGGTGGGAGGTAAGGGGCGGGGCCTAGTAAGGAAGGTGTGCGTTGATTGGCTCAGCCCGCCCTGCCCCTCACAACTTTCCAGCTAACTCCCAAATGTTATTAGGTTAGAGCTGTTTCTCTATAAATAGCATACTTGTAAGTACGGACAAATCATTTCACAGCTCAGATTTTGGACAAAATTGGTCGAGATGTGTCTTCATTGTGACTAGTTATTATGACTCACGCCCTGCCTTCAACTACGAGGTCATATCGCCTACTACCAGAGCGCTCTTTCGTCGGACATGAGCCTGACTCTACTGTGGGAGGCATAAATTTTGCCGAACTAGGTTTAATCACCATCCGAAGGACGGCGTGCTCAAGGTGACGTTGGTTATAGGGCGAAGGATTTCTTCGAAAAAAAATTAACCTATCATCTCGTGTTTTGATTAACAGTTTTTCAAAACATTGATTCTGACTCTTATCGGTTTCAGAAATTAAAATTAAGGAGAAACGGAAAGACTGACATTTATTGTTCATTGAACAAGTAAAAAAACGACAATTTATTGAAAAAATACAAAAAATAAGTTATTTTCTCTTTCATGATAAATTGAGAAGAAAAAAAACAGATTCATAGTAAGTACTGCCTCCCCATCATTTTACGAACTCACTCATTCGTCATAGCTTTCTAATAAATTTTGAATTGTTGAGGGATTTGCCCTCATTTTCCAACCAGGGTGACTATTAACAGCTGGAGAGTCGCGAATGCTGGAGATCTGTCCCGAATGCCACAAGGGCTCAGTCGGGTTTCTTGGGGGCTCCATTCTTCTTCTACGTCCACCATTATTTAAAAAATGTTTCAACTATTAATAACAATTTCTATTGATAGAAACACGTAAATGAAACAAAGTGTTCATCGATGTGGTCCAGCAATAAAGAAAAAATAAAATATATGTGATATGGCTGCCGCCTATTATGGTAGGACTTATATAATAAGAATTATTTAATGCTTACCGCCGGATCCCGCACTACTACTCAATGGTCCCATCGCCCCCCCCCTTCCCCCCGAGAGATTTTGTTTTTTAAAATTTTAAGATATTTCTTGTCAAATTACAGATGTATAAATGAAAATTTAATATTTAGTTATGAAATTATATAAATAATAATAATAATAATAATAAAATAAATAAATAAATAACGTAATTATAACCGTAATTATGACGAATGTAAATATAACCACGAATAAAAATAACTTATCAACGTTTCTGCCGTTTTTGTTGTTTTTATAATAATCATCCGCTAATTCTTATTTAATTCACCTTAATCATAAGTTTCAGTAACTTAAAAAAAAAAAAAAATCGCCCCCCTGAGAGGTTTTCTGCATCCGCCACTGCTACTACTGCAAATTGAATGAATAATGACAATTTCCTTCAAGATGTCCGCCCAAGTGGAGAGTTAATGGGCTAGTTGACAATTTTTGGGGAACTGGTACATATATTACATTAACCTCTATTTTACCCAAAATATAAATATTTCAACAAAAAACAAACATTTACAGTATGTATTTTGCATTTTTGTATACCCATTTTAATTTTCCTGCCAAAACGCACCAAACTGTCATGGCGTCTCGACTGACGTCACGCCTTGTGAAAGAAACAGCTGTGTGGTTCAGTGTTTAACAAGTGTTTCGAATATTGCTCGATTAGAATGAATTCCAAGTTTTACAATTACTGTGTAGTGCCTCAATGTGAAAGTACAACAATTAATACACCAAAGAAATTGTTTATTTATGTACCTAACAAGGAACGAATACGAAGAGGTTGGCTAAAACTTGCAAGACGGCACTCAAAATGTTTAGGTTAGGTTTGGTTAGGTTTTATGACTCATGCCCGGGCTTTAACTACGAGGTCATATCGCCTACTACCAGAGCGCTCTTTCGTCACTCTGGTGGACATGAGCCCGGCTCTACTTTAAAAAATGTACCTACTCTATATCTGCATATATCCTTGTGTTTAAAAATAGATAATAAATAGATTTTTGAGGTTAGATTTAGCATTGTTTTTTAGTTACTTTTACAGTAATGTGTACAAATATTTTTTTGTTACAGTTACCAAAAGATATTGAGAGATATGGAGTATTATATTACGGGATCTGTGTTACAAATGTGGTTAAAACCAGGTTGTACCCCAAGTAAATTTGAATGCCAGCCAGGCAGGAGAAAACGAACATGTAGCAATATCGAACGACCATATATTGTTAAAAAACAAAAGATGATGAGAATCGAAGAATGGCTGAATGAATCAGTAGAAAGAAGTACACTAATTTTAGTTCTTGAAGGTACTTGTGGTGCAAGTTCAGGTATGACATAAATAGAGAGGTTTTAAAATACATGCAGTTGTTTTATTACATTTTGTAGTTTGCTTCAAACTAATACCCATATTTTTCAGATTTGCATATGGTTGAAGAAGATTTCCAAGAACCTCGTGAAAGAGCAGATAAATCTGTCCAAGTATTAATGACCCACAAATTCACAAGTAAAGCTATTCAAGCCAATATTAAGTCAGTAGACCAGGCAGTGTCACCGTTCAAATCATCACTTTCATCTGTTTCTACATCTCCATTTAAAGTGAAATATTCTATAAAATCGAGGTCATCTGGGTCCGGCTTAAGCAAAATTTCAAAGAAATTATTAATGGAACAAGAGCATTCAGATAGTGATGTTTCTTTATATACAACACCTGTATTCAGAATCCTCAAAATCAACATAGTCTCTCCAGATTAAATCTACGTCTGACTGCAGTGAGTTAGCTGAAGAAGAAGAAGAAAAGCAAATGGCAGCAGAAACCATACAAAATACAACTGAGAAAATTATGAAAAAACCTCGCTTTTACATTGGTATTCCCAAGAATTGTCTCTACCTCATTGACCCAATAAAGAATGAAATCAATATTCCTGAACATCATTTATTACTTATGTTTAAGAAAAGTCAGATTGGATGGTAAATTTCAAGAACCAGCCGACGATTTTGCTATGACTCCATCCTAGGCTAGCAAAATATTTTTGAAACATATACCTATAATAGCCAGTGCAATGCCTCCTTTTATTGTAAAGTTAGACAGTCAAATGACTAAAAAGATGCTGCCTATGTCTTAATTGTATTAACACGTCAAAAATCAATGAAAAATAATATTTTAGAGCATGAAATTACCGAACCACAATGAACCGCCTATACTACAAAATTGGGTTTAGCAAGGCGTGACGTCACGAGCTCTGATTGGTGTTTCATGTCACGTGACAATTGGCTTTATTTTAACACATTTATTTCACAAATATATTGAATAATCGTATATTATTTAATAAATACAATTAATTTTAGATATATCCAGACAATAAATGAAAATAAATGCACAACTTTGAAACTAGAACTTATGTATCAAATAAATGAAGACATATTAAATTTTATCTTAAAAAGAATATCTTGAAGACGTGAAAAATGAGTAGATTGTTCCATGTTTTTCGCCACGGATCGTCACTCTCTGGTTCGTCACTCTCTGCTTCTCCGGATTTCTTGTAAGACCGAACAATTAATGCCTGTAAAATTTCACCTCGATTAGATAAGGGGCTTTTAGCTACTTCACGTATAATTGCAAACAAACTCTATCTCCCACATACCTTTAGTTTCGAAGAAATAGGATAGAACCTTTCTTGTAGGATACTGTACTCCCAACAAGTTCGTAGCGAATCATTTTCGAATTAGAAGGTCGGAAAACATAAAATTCAGCTGAAAACTCAACCTTGAATTACTTACAGATTACATAGCTTGATGTGTGAGTAGTTTGGTGAGTAAAACTTGGAGTCCCAACCAAATATTGCTGTCTGTCTGTGTGCACGATGTGACGTGAGCACGATAACTTCCGATAGAAAGAATGTATCGACATGAAATTTTCTATGTGTATTCAGAACCTCATAAGGACGCACCTCAATATTCAATGTTATGGGGCAGTTCAGCCAAAGGGAAGCACGGGAGGGTGTAACGAATACATTGTATAACCGATTACAGAACTGCTCCTGTACTTCGTTACAGCTGGAGATGTCAAATGTTCTACGAGGAGTGTGGATAGCTGGAGATGTCAAATGTTCTACGAGGAGTGTGCTGGAGGTGGGGGTGGAGGGGGGGATGCTGCCTCGTATCGATCCAGATGTACGAGCTTCACAACTGGGTCAGAGGCAACACAACATCCTCACCATTCCAGCTCCCTCCAGCGTAGAAGAAAGGTCGAATGCGAGTCGCCTGGAGCCACAATTCCGACTAGAGGTTCCGTACCCTCACAAATTTTCTCGTTAAGTATTTGTGCGATAAATCGTACAGCTTATTATTGCTCAGCCTAGAGTTATTAGGCTTCTGCAGGACTAAGATCGCCTACGAAGCCTTCTTAAAGTGTGTTTTTCATCCGTCTGTACCTCTCACCCGTAATCAAAAAATATTTGACCCCGCCGCTCAAGGGAAGGTGCACTGGAACCGTGGATACCTGGATGAATGGACATTGCTGAAGGGAAACAACCGAGCTTTGACAGTCAAAAGGCCAATGTGAAGATCATCCACATATCCGGTATAGAATGCAGAGGTAGGAGAGTAGGTAGTTGAGTGCTAGCGAGGGGAGGTTATAAGGACCTTCAGCCCTTGGATGACATGGGCTCAGAACTCACCCTTCCAATCAATATATCACTTTACCTGAAGCTGATTATGTGCGATATCCGAACAATGCTAATCTCCCCCACCGCCCATTCCCCCTCTGCCTTCCTTCCTTCGCTACTTGATCCTTCACAATAGTATTTTCATATCCGACATTCTTCAAATTCCTAGCTATCCTCACAGTTTACTTACACTATAGGCACCAATTGTAAGACGCCCAAAGCAATTAGGCCCCATACAGACTACAGACTCAATTCAGTAATAACCAAAAAAATCCTGCAAATAAAATAGAGATCTTTGACAAAGCCCAACTTTATCAAGAAGTGACAATATTTCTCGAGAGGATAAAACCCAACCCCAGAAGAAGAGTGCCCGCCCTAAATTAACCTAATCTGTGTCCGAATACATTTCTGCAATCTTTGTCGTAATTGTGGATAACTAATAAAATACATAAAAACAAGCAACTTGATAAACTTTCATATTTTGTGGAATTTGACAATATAATGAAGTAAAAATCACCCGAAAACTGAGCCCACTTTCCTCCGGGGCCTAACTGCATTTTACAAGATACCGCTTATGCTTATGACCGAATCAAAAATCTTTTCAAATAAAAGTTGTAGGGAACATTAATATACATATTTTATACGAAATACGATTTTTCGCAGATCTTCCAGTTTTTGCGATACATGCCGAAAAATGTCTTGAAACACATATTTTTAGACGTTTCCTTGATTTATCCGAAAACAGTTAGTCCTATAGAAAACTTAAACCTTACCAAAAATGTTCCTTATAAAATTTCAAATCGCTAATAAGTCCTCATATTTGAGATATGGTCATTAAAATAAAAGTTATAACGCCCCGTAGAATGTAAACTAAATGTCTATTAGGAATATACGTAAGTATCTAAGTAATGTTTAAATCGTAACTAATACTTAGCAACGAACTTTTTTTTTTTTTTTTTTTTTTTCTTTTGGCTTTATGTACGGTGCATATTAGCCATGTCAATGTGTTATATATAATTATTTAAGACATCCATGGCCCCGGGAGGGAGTTCTATCTACGAAATAAAACTCACTCCCGGACGGGATTCGAACCCGCAAACCATGGTGAGACCATGCGACCAAAGCCCTACGCTCTAGCCCGCACGGCCACCATGGCCCCGAACATGGCAACGAACTTTAAAATATGGTTTTATTATTGGTAGATTTTATGAACAATTATAAAAATGAAGAAAAATAAATGGGATGTGCCCATTACATACTTTCTTACATCAATCACGCTTACAGATTACAGTGTATCCTCCTTCCCCTTCTCAAAATCATTTCATTTTGTCTCTTTGTGCAGAGTAATCTTGAGAGTAGACATTCTTATACCCTGTAATGCCAGTATGAAATAATTTTGAGCAGGGAGAGGGGAGAGAGAGTGATCTATAAGCGTTGGTATAAGAAAGTTCTGTAATGGCCACATCACGTATTTATTCATTTTATTTAACTACTCACTACCTATGTTATTTAATTTATTTTCTGTTGCCTGAGGGCGCCGGTAGCTCAGTGGAACTTGTCTTCTGAGGTCAAGATGGTGGGTTCGAAACCCTACCGAGGCCCTTAGTTTGTTTTATCTGGGAGGTAAAATAAACTTAAGCACGCCGTTCTTTGGATGGGACGTTAAGCGATGGTCCCGAGCCTGTACGACGTCAGGTACTCGTTAAAGACCCCTACCCTAGGTGAATAAAAATTTAGGGTTGGCAAAATTTAGGACTCCCACAGTAGAGTCGGGCTCATATCCACCAGAGTGACGAAAGAGCGCTCTGGTAGTAGGCGATATGACCTCGTTTGTAGCCCGGGCATGAGTCATAAAACCTAACCTAACCTTTTCTTTTGCCTCCTCTAATCAGTCCCTTCCGTTCCGCCGATTCGCCGTTGAAAACTCATCAGCATTGAATTTCTAATAAATAAACCAACTCGAAATACCCGAAACACCATCACGATGAGGTCATCCTCAATCCTCCAAAATGAATGAAGGTAGAAGAAGCCATGGTAGCCCGGCCGACCCTCCCTACCAGCCTCTGACCAACAGTGGTGGCAGACCGAGAGGGATAGGGAGAGATGAATGTGAGTGAATACATGAGGGGAGAAACTGGCCACTGCACCCCCAAGCAGTAAGACTACATACTAACAGGTCTCTCGGCTGGCACCACCTCAGTCTTAGGGGAAGATTGTCGGGGTGGGAATGGGATGACAGAGATTGGGCAAAAGGATTCTAATGGAAGAAAGGATTTTAATGGATATTCAAGAGACGGGACTTGATGAGATCAAAAATAATTTTAAGGCCATTGTGGAGGATGAAATTAGAAACAGAAGGGTGCATGTCCTGAATCATGTTTATAGTGCTTTACTACCATCAGCAAGTAGCGCTCCAGGTGGTGGTTTCTCCTACTTTACTTTTGTGGGTTAGGAGAGACCGGGGCAGGTTTTCGCGCCTTTTTGATTTATTATTTCTATTTTTTACCAAGTTAGCTACGTTTGAAAAAGTTGTATTACACTAATCAATGAAACATGCGCTACAACGTGGTATGACTAATATCGATTAATTAGGCACTGGCATTGAGTAGAAAGGTCAAATGTCGTAAGTTTTCGTTCATCATAGTATTAGGCAGGGGCAAGTTTTCGCATGCACTTAAATGCATCAAAATCTGGACAATTAAACAACAATTGTTCAAGGAAAATTATTTATTCATTGTAAATACATGGAAAATAACATGGAATACGTGTTGAAATACATGGAAAATAACATGGAATACATGTTGAAATACATGGAAAATAACATGGAATACGTGTTGAAATACATGGAAAATAACATGGAATACGTGTTGAAATACATGGAAAATAACATGGAATACGTGTTGAAATACATGGAAAATAACATGGAATACGTGTTGAAATACATGGAAAATAACATGGAATACGTGTTGAAATACATGGAAAATAACATGGAAACGTGTTGAAATACATGGAAAATAACATGGAATACGTGTTGAAATACATGGAAAATAACATGGAATACGTGTTGAAATAACATGGAATACGTGTTGAAATACATGGAAAATAACATGGAATACATGTTGAAATACATGGAAAATAACATGGAATACATGTTGAAATACATGGAAAATAACATGGAATACGTGTTGAAATACATGGAAAATAACATGGAATACATGTTGAAATACATGGAAAATAACATGGAATACGTGTTGAAATACATGGAAAATAACATGGAATACGTGTTGAAATACATGGAAAATAACATGGAATACGTGTTGAAATACATGGAAAATAACATGGAATACGTGTTGAAATACATGGAAAATAACATGGAATACATGTTGAAATACATGGAAAATAACATGGAATACATGTTGAAATACATGGAAAATAACATGGAATACATGTTGAAATACATGGAAAATAACATGGAATACATGTTGAAATACATGGAAAATAACATGGAATACGTGTTGAAATACATGGAAAATAACATGGAATACGTGTTGAAATAACATGGAATACGTGTTGAAATACATGGAAAATAACATGGAATAAGTGTTGAAATACATGGAAAATAACATGGAATACATGTTGAAATACATGGAAAATAACATGGAATACATGTTGAAATACATGGAAAATAACATGGAATACGTGTTGAAATACATGGAAAATATTTAACAAAATTCATTATCATCATCACTATCCCAATTGATGCATACGAAGAACAGACCGTCTCCCCTAATGCATTTGACCCATTTCTCTCCTGTTCTTGATTTACCTACTGTATAATTCCAAGCAATAAATGCAAACGCAGTCATCTTCTTCCTCGCTTGATTCTTAGCTGACGTTAACTTTCTTTTGCTTAGTAGATATTGATTTGCGTGATTTTCCTGCTTTCTTTTCAAATAAACTCTTGTTAACAGACCTATTATTAACTTTAAAACTGAACGTAAAACTAGTAAATAGTAAAATTTGGCAGGATAGGTTAAAGCATCTACTTCTAGGTTCGGTTTTTATCTCGGCGAGAAATTGTTCATTTTGTAATTAACTTGAGCAGGTTAGGTATTGGCCTTCCCTTTAGACGCCAATCATGAAAATATAAACAAGACTTTTACAAAATAGAAAATCAAAATAATATCTAATCAGAAAACATCCTTCCGAAATAATAGAAAGTTCACCCTAACGAATACAAATCAGAAACTTGACACCAACTACGGAAATCATCCTCTTTTGAAGAACTCCATCAGCAGAAGTTGGAGGATCTGGCTGCAAAAAACTAACTTCGGCCTCCAGAAGACCACGTCCCATTGAAGGCAGGTAACAATGTTAACCTGATGTACCACTGTAGATAGTTAAATACACTTATTTACGTGTAAGTAAACCTTTTATTTTTTCTTCCAACTTGACGCAGGTGAGGTGGGCTGTCTGCTTGTAGGTAGTGGTGTTCAACCGACTTTAGCTCTCTCACGTTCAACTATTTCCCGGAATTAACCCCTAAAAATACGTCTAAATGTCCAATCCGGACTCACTCTTGGACATTTCAAAGAGGAAACAACCCCTCAACTGCCTATGCCATTCCCATTGAGCTGATGGGAACAAATATATCTAATAAAGACTCTTTATATTTTCGTCCTCCCCTCGTTGGTGAAATTTCCGTCACTCACCGGGCACTGCTTGACAAGAAGAACTTTGGTGATGGAAATTCCAAGTCAGGAGTCAGCCAGGCGGTAACAAAGAAGAATAAGGCGTGGCGAAACAGTTGTAGTACCAGGGACTGTGGACAGAGAGCAGGAGCAGCCAAGGCGAGAGGCGGGGCGCCAAGTAGCCACGCCCCCTCCACCTTTAGTGGGCGGAGCCTCGAAGAGGGCGGGGTCATCATTACCTTCCTCACACATCCAGGGGCGTAGCCAGGAGCCCCCCCTGGCCAGAGCAAAAAACCAAAATAAAAATTAAATAAACTAAAAAAATAGTTTTTATTAGAAATGGATTGCTTGCAAGTTACCAATAGGATCTTCAAATTTCCCGTGCGTCTGATTCCTAAATCAGCAATCAGCTGTTACATAAATGTACAATGTGCATTTATGTAACAGCTACATTGTACATGTACAAAACAAGTCATATTACATTTATTTTAATATATATGAATTCGATCATTTCATTTCCTCGCTAAAAATTGTCATTTATGTTATACTTTATACTCTTAAAGCTGATTTTACATGAGCAGTAAAAATGCAAAGCGCAGCAGCAGCAAATGCACGCTATTGGCTGTGAATCATTTAATTCTAAAAGCACAGAAACCACAGCGTGCATTTGCTGCTGCTGCGCTTTGCATTTTGGCTGCTCATGTCAAGTCAACAAGTCAGTGGTTATCTCAGGGGGAGCTTCTAGAGGTCCGAGTCTCCCAAATAAATAACAAAAAGTCTGCGGGCTGCTCCCCCGGGAGTCTATACCCTCTTAGCCTAACTTTGCCCCCCCCCCCCCCCCCCTCCCGCTACGCCCCTGCACACCTCTAACTTGTATTCCTGTGTCGTGTTCCGACACCAAATTAGTCAGGATGTCCTAATCTAAGAGCGTTCAATTCGAGAAATTTGTTGTAATTGAAATAAATACACTTTTTTATGTGCACCTATGTAATGACATTACCGGTGGACAAAAAGAAAATGAATAGTATCACAAAATATGAGCAGGAGTTTTAGTAAAAAAAAAACGGGGTCTTTTAAATGTCTTAATTGTGAAGAACAGTCGTTAGCAACAGATGAACTACTTAGTAACTCCGATTTGAGCGGGCAGAGAGTGCTGAGCACAGAACGACGGACAGAAGCAGGGGGTGAAACTCAATGCTAAAAGCGCGGCACTAGTGTTTTGGTTCACATTAGCAACGATTTTATTTACAATCTGTACATTATATTAGGTACAATTGGCAAATATTTTGAATATAAGAAAAAAATAAAATAAAAATGTCACTTGATGGGAGAAGTGAGCCACTCGGTAGATACGTAGTTGTATTGTCACATCACGGAAGGAGATCCCGAGGCCATCTTCTCTTTAGACGACGAGGAGGGTTATTTGGATGAGCCTGGGAGGATAGGACTTGTGCAAACGGGTTAGGAAGGGTTGAGAGCAGAGCTGGGAATTTATTTAAATAAAGTATTTATTTAGACGTTTAAATAGGTTAGGTTTTATGACTCATGCCCGGGCTTTAACTACGAGGTCATATCGCCTACTACCAGAGCGCTCTTTCGTCCCTCTGGTGGACTCTAAGTTCAATTTCACATGTATCTTTTCATATTGAACCAATTATGTACTTTCATACTTCCCCAGTTATACTCCATACTTTAACTTTCTAAGGGAACTTAACATTTTTAGCCGAGATATTTTGAAACACTTAATAAAAAGTAAAGAAAAACGTATGTTTAAAAAAAAAGTATTGTTTATTCCACAAAATATATATAATATGGGAGTACTTTCGGTATTGCTAACATCTTCAGAGGCGACGTACTTAAAAAAGAGGACTGTTGGGTAGGTTCCAGAACAAATAATACATTATACAAACATCTCAACAGCACTAAAGAAAAAAGAAAAACAGAAGAAAAAAGTGGGGTTTACTACCTAAAATGTAGTTTATGTAAGTTAAACTGGGAGACAATTTAAAAATAGGGTAAAAGAACCCGTTTCAGAAATAGGCTTAAACATTGACACAACACACACCTCAGTGAAACTAAATAGTAAAAAAATGGCCGTGCCGGTTTAATTTTTACAAATTTTTTATTTGGATTTTCAGATTCTTCACAAAAAAACTAGGTTTTCCGGTATTTTTAGTTTTCTTGTACGAGCAATAGCTTTCGAGATATTGGTCTTTGAAAGTTGCGTTTTATGTAAAATCAAATGGAAGTTGATTCACAGAGATCTCAGCCCGCAAACCGGGCGAAGAGTGGCGGCGATCTTGAAGAATCTCTAAGTAACCTGATGAGTTCGTCAAAATTATTAACAGTTATGAAAAACTAAAATGACATGAGGTTACAAAATACTGAAAATAAACTTACTTCATGGTTATTTTAATAAATACGTTGTGAGAAAAACGATATTGATATTTATAGTTATTTATCAGAATCCCTTTTATTTTTTATCCAAGTCTGTGTTGTTCTCATACAAATATTTATTTTTTTATGGCTGCCATAGCAATCCAATAGTAACTGGTAAAAATAAAATGGTAAAAAAAAGTATTCAGGGGACCTTGAAACGTGAAAATCCGTTGAAACCTCGATCTCGGATTTTCGTACGATTACAATACTTCTTTATACTAATGTATAATAAAATAATAAAATATATCGTTATTTAAATTAGTATTATTGGTTCGTAAAATTGAAATTAATCTTATTTTTTAAACTATTCAAAGTACTAAATAGAAGATAAACTCTTTAGAGAAACAAAAAATAATGAAAAAACGTGATACTCCACATATAAGCTCACCTGCACATTTATACTTATTAAATTTTAAAATGTATTAATAACGCAAATGTTCATGTATGCACTTATAAAGCAGGACAGATTCCAACATAATAATAACAAGGAAGAACAAAACTTATTTTGAAAAATGTTTGACTAGGTGAGCGCTAAAAATGACATTTTTGTCAAAACAACACTGACCCATGTCTCCTCTCTAATAGGATTAGACATAAATGTTGTCAAATTAGATAACGAATAATAATAAAAACAAATCTTTTTACGAAATCGTGTAACAGCAGTTAAATAAGACATTAGTATCATTTTAAAAAGGAGAAGTGCGGAATAGAAGGCGTAACCGGCGAAGTCAGGATTATCGGGTCGGAGCAGGTCCATGGCCCAGGTGGGGGCGAACAAGAGGACGAACTGTAATTAGGGATCTATCGATACAAGCAATATAAGTGTTCAAAAAAGTGTTTTATCTATCATTTTATTTTATTCATTAGTACTTCCACTATATCAACACAGAACGCTAAAAATGTATTCGGACATTAATTTAAATTAAATCCAGTTAACCCACTTTTCGTTCTCAGTTGTAAAACAAAAATCATAAATTTTTTAGAATCATTAACTTTTGCTAATTCTGAAATAAGAAGGGTGAACAAGTATATTAAAAAGACATTGAGAGCAATTAAGTAATTTATTGGCCGAATATATTTAATATAAAATATATATATGTATTATAAAAGTTCATAATTTTGTATTATGTAGAATTTTATAATAAAATATAATATAATAGTAATATATATATATATTACTATCAACATTTTGTTTTACAATAAAATTTTACATAATACAAAATTATGAACTTTTATAATACATGTAAATAAATATATATTTTTTTTTATTTACAAATAGATGTTTACAATTGTATAAAAATAGATACAAGGAAATGTGCTAATAGAGAGATAATGGCAATGTCACAATGTCAAGAGAGGAAACATCACCCAGTGGTGACACTCCCTGTAAAATATTTATCTAAAATACTTTTATATTACGTTATTCTGTAAAAAGAAAAAAAACATTTTTCTAACTCGGAGAACAATATTCTATCGAATCGTCAGTCCCACAAATAAGATTATGTGTTGAAATAATTCCAACTTTTCATTTCTAATTTTAACAACATTAGCTCTCCTCGGGAGAAAGAGAAGGTTAGAACTCAAATGACATCTTGGAGATGTGTAACGAGCAATTAGACAAGACATATTTAGTATTAAAATGAACCATGAACTGCTATCTCAGCCTGGCATGCACTACCGAACTCTAGTGATGAAGACCTGTCACTAAACTATATAATTCACCAGTCTCTCAACAGATAGCGACCTCCTCAATTATATAGTTGGAAGGAATTTAAATTATATTGTGTTACTATTCCAGATTTGCCAAAATACTAAACAGAAGTATTTAAACATAAAATAGTTGATTACATTCAAATTTACAAAAGCAAGCGGGAGAAATGTAAGTTAGTTATCAACTACACAAAGCCTCGTTCATACCCTTAAAGAGGGGAACTAATTTAAATACGCTATTACGCATACAATTTTTTTTTCTGAAAAATTAATGGGTCTCAGATGGTAGGTTTTCATTTTTTTCTATTTTATCTTCACTCATGGCAGATCATATTCGACGCAAAAATGGGAAATTAAAAACTCAACCTGATCTAACTAACGGAAGCTGTTGGTTTAGAGGTAAAGCGCTACTATTCTGAACAGCATTCTAACTTGCGTTTATAGCTCAAATTGAAAACATTACATAACCTGTTTCCAGCCAAACGTTTCGCACGAAATTGACATTTTTCATTGCTCCACTCTATTCACGTGTTCATCCCACGAACGCAGCGAGAGAGTGATAGAAGAACGGCTTCTATTCGTTACAGTGGTCAGCTTATAGCCGCATCTAAATCCCATCGAGCACCAATGGGATGAACTGCATAGAAGGGTTAAACGGACACCACAAATGTCTGACACGTTTGAGAAGCTCAGGACATTTCTGTAAAACAAAAAAAAGAATAAATTAAGTAACTAATACAATCAATGATAATATATAACGAAAGTAATTAGGGTAGAAATATAGGATATTGGTGAAGGACCTCTCTGTCAACAATTAAAAATGAAAGCAAAGTGAGAATTAAACATTTTTTTGCATACCACTTTTATACCATAGTTTTTTTTTTTTTATTTCAACAATAAGAAAAAAATCCGTTTCCAAATAGAGGAGTTCCTCTAACATAAACATTTTAAAATAAATAAAACAAACTTATTTCAAAAAATAAGTTTGTTTTATTTATTTATTACAAATTCCACAATATGTCCGCGTTCCTCAACTTAGAAGTTGTTAATAGAGATGTATCAATCCAACTTATATTTTATTTATTACCACAACTGGTTTCGCCAATTCAGGTGGTGAACCTTATTAGATAAGTTGTTTCCTGAATGTGTTATACTTTCATTCAAAAAGAGAGGAACAATGTTCAGTTATTCGAGATCCTTCTTTCTTCCTGGTAACATACGATAATCATGGCTAGTATTGTAGGGAGGGAAAATATCTATACTTTTTCTAACGACCATTAAAGTTTCTAATATAAACAATAAATAAATAATGGCAAGATTTTAAATTTATTAAATCTCTCTGCAGCTTCTTTTTGGAATAATATTATAAATTCCCTGGCCGGGGTGTGAAGGCACAAAGTCAAAAATTGGAACGTTAATAAGTAACTTAAGTCAGAATAAACTGCGTTATGATCTGGCTTTGATAACATAGAAGTCAATAATGTTTGATAAAAAACAACAAGAGTGTGTATAATGATCAAGTAGAAATAATGGGAAGTGCGAACCGTAGAGCCGCCTACTGTCAAGTCTCTTCAAGAAATCGGTGAGGCCAAGGACAAGCGATCCAGAAAAACAAAAATTTATATTTAACAATTATACTTTCTGCAAATCAATGGCAGCCGTTTACTTGCGTGTGGAAAATGTTTTCTTATTACATTTGATGAGACTGATAACTCTATAAAAACTGTTGCAATTGAGAAATGAGGTTAGAGGGACCCAAACAGATTCTAATCAAGGTCTGAATATCCCAGAAAAAAATGGAGTGCTGAGAAGTTAATGGAAGTTAAAGTTAAAAGCCAATTATTAAGCTTTCCGAGCTTTGAGAGCGATTATTGCAGAACAGAAACTAATAAGAGACGTGTTGCATCCCCTCTTACTTTTGACACAATGTCATTCAAAAAGCCCAAGAACTGTCATAAGTGCGACAAATATGCAATGCTTCTGCAATGTTGCGAATCAGGAGACAAGGATCAGCTTTCTTGCATCCCACCTTACTATTGACAAAATGTACTCCCTGTATAAGGAAGTAACTCCAAATCCAGTATCATATCGCTATTATAGCCAAGAATTTCACAAGCTAAATCTGACATTCAAAAAGCCCAAGAAAGACACTTGTCATAAATGCTCCTGCAATTTGCGAATCAGGAGACAAGGATCAGATTTCGAAGGAAAAAGACGAGCATTTGATAGCAGCAGAAACTGCATATAAAAGCAAGGACAAATTGTTTTCAAAATCTAGACCAGATTCGAAATGCTTTTCTTTCGACCTTTAACAATGTCTACCCACCCCGTCATCTGTGTCTTTTTACAAACCCCAATTGTGGACATTCAATTTGGAAGTTAGGGATGAAGATTGCATTCAAAGCATTTCATGTGAGTGTACTGCGAAACGTGGTGCCAATGAAATAGGCTCGTGTCTTTTTAAAATTATGTTGGCATTACACTCCGAAATGAAGCATGTGATTTTTTATTCTGATATATATATCAGAATAAAAACTCACATGTGTCAGCTATGTTTATACCAATATTACAGAAAAAAAATAATGAAATAATTGATCATAAACTCATGGATCCTGGCCACAGCCATATGGAGATGGAACACCATCCACAGGACCGCTTTCAGTTGGTTAGAGCTACATCAGGTAGCCCAACATCAGGTAGAGCTGCAGCAGGCACATGTTTTTGATTTTGCCTCCCTTTTAAAAGGCACTCGCATATCCCGACAAAAAGATGAAGCTGGGGAGCCTTTCAAGTGGTATAGTGTACAATGGCTCCAACACAGAAAAAAAAGTGGTGGGAAAATATTTTTTAAATGCACTTTACGGAAATAGGAGTCTTTCAAAGAAATTTCTTATTTACGGCGAGAAAATTTTAAATCAAAAGATCTGTGCCCATCCAACACATACAAGGCTATGGTCCCCATTAGCCTTGAGAAAAAGAAAGACTTAATGGATCTCCTTCCGCTAATTCCGTCAGTATTCCACGACGTATATCGAGGCCTTCCAACTTCACAGGTCGCTTCAAATAACGACCAGGACTTTGAGTCGCATTGTGAGATGAAGACCTATTTTTATTTTAATAATTTTTAAAAATATTGTTTAGATTGGTTTATAAGTATTTGCTTGTTGTCTTCCACCTATAACAGCAATGATCAAAAGCACTCAAGTCAGCCAAGCCCATTAGTCTAAATGACATGTCATTAAATTTTCTTACTTTTTAGAAATTTGTAAAATCAAATATACGGTGTTTATACTATCACCTACAAATGCCCAAAAAAGCACCAACAAAAAACAAATATTTAAAATATAGCAATTAAAATAATGAACGCGCTCAATCCCTCAAAACTAATCGTTCAATACTGGAAATTAAGGGAAAGTGACTTGAGTGATTACACAACCCGGCCAGAGTGCTTTCTTTTGAAGTTTGAAAATATTATCACTAGAGCTAGAAGCTCCCTGGTGTATTAATTCTTAATTTATTACAGAATGGAAATATACATAATATAATGTAATGAATGTTCCCTTTGGTAAGACTACGAAGTAAGGAACAAACGGAACTCAGTTTCGTATCTAGAACTGACGTATGTTCCACTCAGGTCAGTTTCAATTCAATTTAGAGATCTAGGAATTTTATATAATGTTTCTTAAACTTCTCTGGGATGTTCCACTTTTGATTGTTTCCGGCATTTTTTCTCCAGAGGTGTCTTCTTATTTTTTTCTTTGGACAATCTTTCGGGACAATTACAGGTCCCTTCTTCTGGTCACTATGAACCCAATGGTTCATAGTGACCAGAAGAAGGGACCTGTAATTGTCCCGAAATATTGTCCAAAGAAAAAAATAAGAAGACACTTCTGGAGAAAAAATGCCGGAAACAACCAAAAATTTTATATTATCCTTAAATGATATACAAAGAGCAATTACTACTAATGGTGGACTTTCATTTGATTATTTAGACGTCATTTGAAATTAAAAATGGTTGTTTTGGATGCATTTAACATTAACTCATTAACACTCGTTTATTGTTTCATGAACTATAGAAATGGATTCAATAAATGAGGTTGTATCCTTAGCCGTCACAAGAATATTAGTATCATCCGAGAAAAGGTACATCATGCGTGTATGAGCCAAGTCTCTTCAAACTAAGTTTACAATTGTAGCTACAAAACTTACATTGCAACGGTTTCTCAAAGTGTAACAACATACAGTTTAGACTGCAAAACTGATTACAACTTTAACTGCAGATTGTGCATTGCAACGGTTTTTAACTCCCCCTGCAGAGCTTGTTGCGCAGCTGTCCTCGGATGTTGAACCAGTCCAGCTGTGGAGGGAAGACTCTTTTATGTCGCCAATTTGTTTTCCAAGCCCACAGAGATAAAACATCCCATATGTAACTCATACTGTCATCTGAAACAGAAACAATGTTTAGAGAAAAACAGAAAAGAATCGAGGCGTTCAGTAATATAGTTTATTGTTATTTCTCCTAAGTTGAGAAACGCGGACATATTGTGGAAACTTGTAATAAATAAATAAAACAAACTTATTTTTGAAATATTGTCTATTCCACTAAAGATATATATACATATATAACTACCGGTTTCGGCTTTATACCATCGTCAGGTCTAGTTATGAACTAAGTCAGTTTGCAGAGAGCGACCCTTCAAATACATCGCAGGTCAAAGGGTGCTATTAAAACTTGGGAGTCCCCCGGCTGTACCGTTAGCTAACTCATGAAATATTTCTTAACAAAACCTAGTTCTAAATTTACATAAAACAATGTCACTAGACTAATACGTGGAAAAATAACAAATAAATAAGTACAAATACAAGTAAATAATAAAAAATAGAAATAAAATTAATAATAATGTTAAGATTTAGATAACTTGAAACATATATGTGGAACCAAATATTAATAACAAATACAAACATATATGTGGAAACAGAACTGGTTTAGGGTGTTCTGTTTCATCATAATTTTAGGAACAAACTGACCAAATTAGAAACACAAAATAAAGTTTATAATAAATGGGTGAGCTTAACTTACCACGGAAAAATTTCAGAAAAAATAGGTAAAGAGTTGAAAAAAGAAGGTTTCAATATCGGGTTTAAAACTATCAATCCCATAAGCCAGTGCCTAGAGAGAGGTAGGGACAAAACAGATATTGAAAATAGAAGCGGTGTTTATAGTCTAGAATGTGCGACGTGCAGTCAATTATACATTGGACAGACAGGACGTCGTTTTAGGGAAATAATTAAAGAACACACGGCCGAAATAAAGAACCGAGGAAACCGTTCTACATTCGCGACCCACATAATTGACAATAGCCACACTTTCGACCCATCTACAGGCATCAAATATCTCCATCGTTGCCCAAAAAGCAGGCTACTTAATAGCTTAGAACAATTAGAAATAAATAAAGCTAACAAAAGGAACATTTGTATGAATGACCAAATTTATTTCAACTATTCCCCTTTGTTAACACCCTAAACCAGTTCTGTTTCCACATATATGTTTGTATTATCTGTTATTAATATTTGGTTCCACATATATGTTTCAAGTTATCTAAATCTTAACATTATTATTAATTTTATTTCTATTTTTTATTATTTACTTGTATTTGTACTTATTTATTTGTTATTTTTCCACGTATTAGTCTAGTGACATTGTTTTATGTAAATTTAGAACTAGGTTTTGTTAAGAAATATTTCATGAGTTAGCTAACGGTACAGCCGGGGGACTCCCAAGTTTTAATAGCACCCTTTGACCTGCGATGTATTTGAAGGGTCGCTCTCTGCAAACTGACTTAGTTCATAACTAGACCTGACGATGGTATAAAGCCGAAACCGGTAGTTATATATGTATATATATCTTTAGTGGAATAGACAATACTTCAAAAATAAGTTTGTTTTATTTATTTATTGTTATTTCCTCAAATACAGAAAAGAAAAATATATAACCTCAAAATACCATATTTAAATTTTAATAAGAAAACATGGAACTGCGCAGATGAGAGAAAGAGAGAGGACAAAATACCCCATATATAATATGGGGCAGAAATATGCATTAAAAAATACAAAGATAAGAAATATCCATTAAAAAAGTAGGCATTTGTGTTTTATATATTTTGTTACAGTAAAAAAAATATCATAATTCTGGTGACAAAAGGATATTTAATTTCCGCAACTCCTCCATTGTTTGTAAAATTATTAGTTTGCTAACATAATATGGCCTAAAGTAGATTTGAGATATTCCATCTCCAATCGGCCGGGCCTGTGGGTTCGACCTCTTTCCGATGAACACTTGCAGCCCTTTAAGGACTCCAGATATTCTACAATAATTAATGTACAATACCTACCTTTTGGTACTACAACTCTCAAATATTATAATAATTTACTGAAAGCAGGGGGGCTATCCACCCAACATCCCCCAGGGCCACGACATCACCGATCAATAATACAAGGAAAATAGTTGAAATCTCCTGAAGTCCTGTCTACGTATGTTGTGCCTTTAAACTTACTGAACTACTGGTACCTTTCTTAAATATATATGTTCCTAAGTAATAAAGTATAAAAGGCGTTTTCCCTGATTTTTGAATCATAGAAAAAATCAAATTTAAACTCAAGTTCAGATAAACTATTTACACAAATATGTTTCAGGGTTAAAATTATATTTAGTGATATCAAAAATCATTCATAAGTAATGAAACATATCAATCATTAAACCAAGATACATACTTCCTGAAAAATGAGTTTTCTCGTCCTTGGTACATGTTGCAGTTGTACGACCCAGATGGAACCAAAAAAACTTACATTTATTGAGAAATGATAAATCTGTCCCGATATTCTTATGGCCAGAGACATCTGTCGGCCAACAACTCGAGTTTCAGCTGCAACGTAACAGATTTGAAAATAAGTTGAATATATTCAATTGAAAATGAAAAGCCGGGGGCTGATGTATCGAAAACGACATGAAAATTAGGAGCAGACTAACGGTAGACGGATCGCAACTTGGAATGTACTGTCACTGTACTACAGACCACGGGCGCTAAAAATGCTACTTAACGAGCTTACCAAGCACAACGTGGACGTCGTAGCATTGCAGGAAATGAAATGGAAAGGCGAGGATCCTGGAGAAGAGGGACTGGATCGTCTACTTGAGCTGCCAGAAGGACGGGGTTCATAGCGAGGCAGCTAGTTCAAGGCAGCACTGCCAGAGTCTGCAACCTCCGGCATTTTCCTTGTTTGTCCACCATATGATCTATATAAATATAAATTGAATAATAAAAATGAAAATAAGTGGTGTATATTTACATCTCTACCCTATTGCCCTCACTCCGCACATAGCAACATATTTTGACAATTATCATCAGTTTACTTTAGCAGATATATTTAGTATAGGAGAAGTTATGTAATGGGTCACCAATTCCATGATGAGATTTAGCCGGAAGTTTATGTTTTCCGACTAACCTGAATCAGAAATACCAACTAAAACTCTTAGGTGAATCGTCGGCGAATGGTTGACTATAATCTCTCTAAAGTTAACTATTCGAAAGAAAAAAAGTCTGTTGATTTTCATGTTTTTGAATCTTTCCTTGGACATAATCTCTCCCCCCCCCCCCCCCCCCCCCCCCCATTTTACCCATCTCTGCACTATTATTCTGAAGAGATATGTACATACGGTTGGATGATCTACTGACCTCTGGAGGCCTGATAGAGCTCGATATCAAAGTCAACCTTACAGGAGGACCTACTCCTTCTCTTTTCTACTGCTTCGTCCTGGAAACACATAAAACATTTCCACTGCTTCGTCCTGGAAACACATAAGACATTTCCACTGCTTCATCCTGGAAACACATAAGAAATCAGATATTAAAAAAAAAAAAAAAACGCAAAAGTTAGAGTTGAAGTATAAAGGGGTTTTGGTTTAACCATAAAACGACCGGCAACCAAAATTAGTGACGGACAGAATCGAGTACTTGGCACTTCGAATGTTTCAGAGAGGTGGCAATAATACTTGAGAGATAGAATCGAATATTTCTTTACCTGGTCATGTTTTCATTTCCTTTTCCACCCGCAGTGGCGCAGGCCGCGACAAAAAAAAATCGTGTGTAACTCTTTGCAAAGGGATTTAACAAACTTTTGCCAGAAATTCTTTTAGTGGGAGAGGCATAAAAACAACCGTTTCAAAACATTTCAGTGAGGAACCTGCCTTGAATAACAACTGTACTGAATAGTTCAAGTTTCAAGAAAAAAATACTAAAGTACTTCAGTTTCCACCAATCGACTGATTTGGCTAAAAATCAACACTTACTCAGTGCCTTCTCAATCGTCATCGTGTCGCTCTAATATTTATATTATTGGTAGTTATTAGGGTTTTTGAGTTGAGCCCCCTTTCGGCTGCAACAGGTGTCGTCCTCATGGTGTTCTGGATCAACATGTGAAATTTTGTCGATGATACATTCATAGGGATTTATCGTGTTCACAGACACATTCATGGATATGAAATCTTTTATAATATTTAGTTTCAGGGAGTTGGAAAACATGTTCAATCATATCTGTGAATGCAATAACTCCCGACAATGAATATATCGACGAGAAATTTAATATACAGATTCGCATCCCCTAGAATGACACAATCACAGATTAAACTCTGCAAAGCAATAACAAATTACAGAAGTTTGCGGAAGCAAAAAAAAAATTCATATAAAATCATTCTACATACTTCACTTTATAATTTTCAAGCATACATACCTATTTGAGTAAACCAAAACGGGGCATTCTGAGGCCTGATGTGGATCAATTACCTGAGAGTCACTAAAATAGTGAAAATAAACAAAAATATACTTGTACCTGTAAAAGGTAAAAAATAAAGGTTGAATAAATATGTTAAGAACATACAAAAAGGTGAATAATTTTAAATAACTCTTTATTCCTACAACATAAATATTGTTGGACAGCGATATTTACAAAAAATAAGGAGATTCTAGTATAACTTCGGAAGGTTATAATGTGTTCGAAGCTATTTACGATAGATCCTGCCAGTTCCCATCGAAATGATTGTAATAGCCACACTGGATGGATCCTTCCCGCGCTCTTCAAATATGATCATCAACAATTCGAATTTTTATATGTTTTGTAATATATTTTAATTCTTGTATGTTTTTAGAGTTAACCAGATAGTATAAATTTAGGTTTATTCGTGTTTATTATTTATTCAATGTATTTATTAGTGTTTTGGTTTTTCTTATGTCTGTCCATATTTACTAGTTATGATGTATTTCATAGTTGGAAATGATATAATAAGCGTGAAAAAATAAATAAATGGGGAAAAGCAATATGTGCAATGGTTCTCTCATAGAAACTCTGTTATCCCTTTAAATTCTACAGGTTATATCGAAAATTATCGATTTTGCAGATTTTGAAAGGTTCCTGTTAACCGCTTAGATTTACCCCTATAGTTGTTGATAGGAAAAGGAGTCTGAAATATTGCCATCTTGGATCGGTTTCTTCCAACAATCATCTGGAGTCATTTTATGAAACCTTTTTATCAGCGATGTCGTTAGTGTTTTACTGACATTTGTGTAGAGCCGGTATTCATCAATTCTTCTTTAATGTAAGTATTTGATTTTTTACTGTTCGGTATATACTTCGAATCATATCTTAAACGATTACCCAAAAGGTTTGTATTTTGTGTTAACACAAAACATGTCGATTTCTGTTTTTACATTTAAATTTCTCGTTTTCTTTCATTATTCTCCGTCTTGTAGACTGTTCTCAAGATCGCGAATTCGAATTGAACGGTAGAGCTTCTAGGGAAGTGTGCCGAGCATTGAATGTTTAGATCATTTGTCCACATAAGAAAGATGGGATATCAAGTATATTTAATTAAATTATTAGTTTGTGTCGATAACTGTAAGATCCTTTTTGTTTTCTAGAGTACTCCATTTGTAAATTTGACCTAATAGTTTTCTGGTTTTGATACGTTATTTATTAATACAATTATTTATGTGTAGGATGAATTCAACTATTGGAGGAGGTACAGCCCTCCAGCAACTTGGACTATTGCAGTCGAAACGTAGCTTAGCTGGTCTGCATCCACATTTATTTGGTTCTGGTCCAAAACCACAAGAAATAATTGAAATTACTGGTGAATCAGCTACTGGAAAAACTTTACTCATAACTGAATTCATAAAAAAGTTAATTTTGCCTGAGACATATAACAAGATATCTCTAGATGGATTTGAAGCTGAGGCAGTTTTGTTAAATTCAGATATGCATTTTGACATTAGTAAACTTGTTCTGATGATGGAGAACTATTTAAAATCATTTTTTGAAATGAATATCGTGAAGGAGATAGTTGAGAGCTCTTTGAAAAGGCTTACCGTATTAAACATTTATAATAGTGATTCTTTAAAACTAACTTTTCACTTACTTAAAAGCCTTTTAACAACAAATCCAAATATATGCCTCATACTTTTTGATAGTATTTCAGCTTTCTATTGGCAGGATAGAATGTTTACTGCTTACCTGAAAATGGATTCGTACATTCAAACTATTCTACAAAATCTTCGTCAGTGTATCAGTTCTTTTAGAGTGACTCTCGTCTACACTCGGCCTCTTTATTTCAAGTCGGTCGCGGAATGCTCCTCCGACTGTGATCTTCGCAGTGTCAACACACGGATCACCCTGGTCATCAAACCCAGCCCAAGTGGACCTGTACAGTACGCCCAAGTATCAACAGTCTCTTCAATATCCGTTCAATTTTTTAATATTACTATAAATGGATTTAATTGGCATATTTGATAACGTGGGACAAATTCTTTATTTTATTTATTTATTTTCAAGTGCCTCATCAAGAACATTGTGAGTATTGCTTTATTGCAAACATTGATTTTTTATGGATATTTTTCAAATGTATTTTTTTCTCTGGAGTAGTAAGGAGACAATGTTGTAACATAATTTTAAAATATATATCATACTAGAAGATTGAAACTACATTATTATTGTAATCTGTTCTTTTTCGACCGCTTCTTCGCTGAAGAGGTCTTTCAAAGATATCTGTAAGTGTTTCAGTATGTGGAAGATTGGAGCGCATATTGAGAACCGTTGGAAACTACCTGCTGGAGCCATTAGAAGGAGCATGGACTTCTTATAAAGGATTTTATTTGGAAAGATTGAATTATGTTTAAGTTGGGAGCCTGCGCACAAAACCAAAGTTGGTAAGTAACCTATTTATTGTCTAATCTGTTGTTTATTCCTGCTTTCTTGTTATATTCTTGTGTATACATGCTCCTTCGTCGGATATCCCCTGTAATAGTGTCGACTGACGTCCACCAGTTCTTTGGTTTTTATTTCCAGCAGTGGCTTTAAAAAATTTTTTTTAAACTGAAACCTGCTTCACGGAAAGGGTTCTTTTTCCCAATGGTTTGTTTTCATCGGGTACAAGCCTAATCTCTCCTTTATATTACGTCGTTAGTCATTATAGATCAGTAGTAAGAAATTTTGTTGTGTCACTAAACTATGGATGCTAGCGATTTGTATATAATTTTGTTGTGTCACTAAACTATGGATGCTAGCGATTTGTATATAATTTTGTTGTGTCACTAAACTATGGATGCTAGCGATTTGTATATAATTTTGTTGTGTCACTAAACTATGGATGCTAGCGATTTGTATATAATTTTGTTGTGTCACTAAACTATGGATGCTAGCGATTTGTATATAATTTTGTTGTGTCACTAAACTATGGATGCTAGCGATTTGTATATAATTTTGTTGTGTCACTAAACTATGGATGCTAGCGATTTGTATATAATTTTGTTGTGTCACTAAACTATGGATGCTAGCGATTTGTATATAATTTTGTTGTGTCACTAAACTATGGATGCTAGCGATTTGTATATAATTTTGTTGTGTCACTAAACTATGGATGCTAGCGATTTGTATATAATTTTGTTGTGTCACTAAACTATGGATGCTAGCGATTTGTATATAATTTTGCCAAAAAATGTGCAAACATGTGGGTACAAATGTTTTGAGGAAATTGCTATATAATGTTGAAAAGTATTTTTTAGATTTAAAAAGCCCCTCATCTTCCTCCCTACTCTATCTCAAAAATAACTCTGAAAATATAGAAAGAAACCAATCTCGTTAGCCAATTGTTAGGATAGGAACAACAAATACGTACTGACTAACCTATTTTTTTGGGAGGACACTGACAATATTGTAAAGCTGGTGTGTGAGTATCATTTTACAGCTACCTGATGGTTTCAATATGATAGGCAAATTGACTGGTTGAACTAATTCTGGGTGACACTTACTTAACAGCATCATGTGGAAAATCATATAAAAAATAAAGAAAAACCTATGTTTTTATTAAGTGTTCCATAATATCTCTTCAGAAAATTTTAACTAATTCATATATCTTGTGTATGTTGTGACCTATTTATTTTAAAACGCATACTGTTTTTCAGGAAGTGATCTTGACACTGTTTGTGATGCTGAGGCGCAGACACCTCAGACGAGTTTTGCTGATGAACACGGAGCTTAGGTAATTTTACTTATTGTCAAAAAGGTAAATTTAGTATCTTTCATGAATAGTCTGTTAACTGGTACAATCTGGAGCACAATTTCCCACAAGAGATTGAAGAATTGAAAACAGACTGGTGTAGCCTTTGTGAGACGGTTTAAGACAAACGAGACTTCTTCATGCTGTGTGACTATAACTCTGGCAGGTTGATACAATTTTACCTGGAAGGATTCGCACTAATGATTCCCTCAAACATTTTCAAATTACGGCTAATTAGGAAGATGCTATCAGACTTGAAGAGAAGCCAATCACAGATGTTCTAGTAAATACAGAAATTCTCTAATTTAAGGATTGAAGAATTTGAATGAAACAGATGAGCTTGGCTGGACTTCAGTACATTCTGAAAAAAATCTTAGATCTGCAATGTTATCCTTAAGAAAGCAGCTCATCAATGCAAGAAGCTCCCGTCTGACTTCCTTCAGGATCGGAGAATGGATGAGTGGACGCTTTGTATTGAAGTCTTCACGTCACTGGAAAGTGAAGCCAAAGAGAACGTTGACAAATTAAGGATTGATGAAATATGGCGCCATGTAGTGAACAAAATACGCTTTGAAATATCCGCTGTTGGAAGAAATAAAAAAACCTTTCTGAGGGCAACTCAGATGTGGGGCGTTAGTTTTGGTTGGGCTCTCACCAAATATCCAGAATTATCTTCGGTAATAAGAGTGTTTTCACATTCTTGAGTGAATGCACTCTAAATGCAATACTAAATACAGAAATTTGAACTCCTTTGTAATTATAATGATGATTTGCCCAGTCAGAAGCCTCCGATCGGCTCTGGAGAAGAAATAAACAAAATCTAAGAGACTGTTCAGAAAAGGAACAGCAATGATTTCCATTTTTATTTAAAAACAAAGAACCTTCAAAAAGAACTTGAGTCCAATTCAATTTTAAAAAAAAAGTATTCTCATTTTTACTGCAGGGTTTGTTTGTGAAATAAACGTAATTAATAAATAAAACAAACTTATTTTTGATAGTGCGAGTCGAACGTAATATTATTCACTTACCAAATTTAAAAAAAAAATAGTACCTCATACATGACATGTTGTCTTTTGTTATTATTATGATAAGGTGCTTATTAGGTTTAGTTAAGTAGTACCTCATACATGACATGTTGTCTTTTGTTATTATTATGATAAGGTGCTTATTAGGTTTAGTTAAGTAGTACCTCATACATGACATGTTGTCTTTTGTTATTATTATGATAAGGTGCTTATTAGGATTAGTTAAGTAGTACCTCATACATGACATGTTGTCTTTTGTTATTATTATGATAAGGTGCTTATTAGGATTAGTTAAGTAGTACCTCATACATGACATGTTGTCTTTTGTTATTATTATGATAAGGTGCTTATTAGGATTAGTTAAGTAGTACCTCATACATGACATGTTGTCTTTTGTTATTATTATGATAAGGTGCTTATTAGGATTAGTTAAGTAGTACCTCATACATGACATGTTGTCTTTTGTTATTATTATGATAAGGTGCTTATTAGGTTTAGTTAAGTAGTACCTCATACATGACATGTTGTCTTTTGTTATTATTATGATAAGGTGCTTATTAGGATTAGTTAAGTAGTACCTCATACATGACATGTTGTCTTTTGTTATTATTATGATAAGGTGCTTATTAGGTTTAGTTAAGTAGTACCTCATACATGACATGTTGTCTTTTGTTATTATTATGATAAGGTGCTTATTAGGTTTAGTTAAGTAGTACCTCATACATGACATGTTGTCTTTTGTTATTATTATGATAAGGTGCTTATTAGGTTTAGTTAAGTAGTACCTCATACATGACATGTTGTCTTTTGTTATTATTATGATAAGGTGCTTATTAGGTTTAGTTAAGTAGTACCTCATACATGACATGTTGTCTTTTGTTATTATTATGATAAGGTGCTTATTAGGATTAGTTAAGTAGTACCTCATACATGACATGTTGTCTTTTGTTATTATTATGATAAGGTGCTTATTAGGTTTAGTTAAGTAGTACCTCATACATGACATGTTGTCTTTTGTTATTATTATGATAAGGTGCTTATTAGGATTAGTTAAGTAGTACCTCATACATGACATGTTGTCTTTTGTTATTATTATGATAAGGTGCTTATTAGGATTAGTTAAGTAGTACCTCATACATGACATGTTGTCTTTTGTTATTATTATGATAAGGTGCTTATTAGGATTAGTTAAGTAGTACCTCATACATGACATGTTGTCTTTTGTTATTATTATGATAAGGTGCTTATTAGGATTAGTTAAGTAGTACCTCATACATGACATGTTGTCTTTTGTTATTATTATGATAAGGTGCTTATTAGGTTTAGTTAAGTAGTACCTCATACATGACATGTTGTCTTTTGTTATTATTATGATAAGGTGCTTATTAGGATTAGTTAAGTAGTACCTCATACATGACATGTTGTCTTTTGTTATTATTATGATAAGGTGCTTATTAGGATTAGTTAAGTAGTACCTCATACATGACATGTTGTCTTTTGTTATTATTATGATAAGGTGCTTATTAGGATTAGTTAAGTAGTACCTCATACATGACATGTTGTCTTTTGTTATTATTATGATAAGGTGCTTATTAGGTTTAGTTAAGTAGTACCTCATACATGACATGTTGTCTTTTGTTATTATTATGATAAGGTGCTTATTAGGATTAGTTAAGTAGTACCTCATACATGACATGTTGTCTTTTGTTATTATTATGATAAGGTGCTTATTAGGATTAGTTAAGTAGTACCTCATACATGACATGTTGTCTTTTGTTATTATTATGATAAGGTGCTTATTAGGATTAGTTAAGTAGTACCTCATACATGACATGTTGTCTTTTGTTATTATTATGATAAGGTGCTTATTAGGATTAGTTAAGTAGTACCTCATACATGACATGTTGTCTTTTGTTATTATTATGATAAGGTGCTTATTAGGATTAGTTAAGTAGTACCTCATACATGACATGTTGTCTTTTGTTATTATTATGATAAGGTGCTTATTAGGATTAGTTAAGTAGTACCTCATACATGACATGTTGTCTTTTGTTATTATTATGATAAGGTGCTTATTAGGATTAGTTAAGTAGTACCTCATACATGACATGTTGTCTTTTGTTATTATTATGATAAGGTGCTTATTAGGTTTAGTTAAGTAGTACCTCATACATGACATGTTGTCTTTTGTTATTATTATGATAAGGTGCTTATTAGGATTAGTTAAGTAGTACCTCATACATGACATGTTGTCTTTTGTTATTATTATGATAAGGTGCTTATTAGGATTAGTTAAGTAGTACCTCATACATGACATGTTGTCTTTTGTTATTATTATGATAAGGTGCTTATTAGGTTTAGTTAAGTAGTACCTCATACATGACATGTTGTCTTTTGTTATTATTATGATAAGGTGCTTATTAGGTTTAGTTAAGTAGTACCTCATACATGACATG